>MU386627.1:600000-917639 GCA_022496965.1 Annulohypoxylon nitens
TTTTTTTTGCTTCACTCTCCACTAGATCTTTACCTAGGTTTCCCATAGTAACGCGCGATTCGACGACCTTCCCTTGCATAGATGACAGCCTCGTATTTCCGCCCCGTAGAACCGTTGCCGACGACAACGTCTCCATGCGCGCTGTTGCGCTTTCTGCGCTGCAAGTCCTACCTACATAACTAGCCTCCATTTGCTCCTGTTTCTCTTTGCGACGCGTCCCACCCGTCCCCTCTTTCCGCCCACAACGCCATTGACGAGCGGCATGCTTTGCGGCGGTAGCATCCGCGCCCCGTTTCTCACCGCCATATGCGACAATACGCCGCCCTTTATATACGAAACATCTTGGTTCATTGGGCGCGATGGCGCTATCTACGCTATCTAAAAGTGTTATACTCTTAGTCATCAGGGGCTGCCAAGGAGATCTCGAGGTCTCGAAGCGACGTTCTTCGACTACACGTCGCCTATAGGTTTCAGCGCCTTCCCTATATCATAGGAGGGATGTGTTGCTCTATGTCACGACTTCGTCTGTCTCGGTCTACCAGCTCACAATTGGCTAATGGTATTATTCTTCATTCGGAAAGCATGCACGCGAGTGCGATCTCGATCTCGTAGTCAACCCTCAACTTGCGGTCAAGAATTAGGATATCAATTGCAGTTAGATTTGTGCGCTGTCGGCCAGCGAGCTCATAGCATACTGCATGGACGACAGTATAGCGGCGACGTGAGTGACAACTTTCGGCGTCTCGGAATGAGCCCGTCTGGCTCATATTGGTAACTGTCTGTACGCTGCCTATACAGTTTGAGATTTATGTATAGGTACTTGGTAAGTATGTGGGTATCATCTCTGCGGCATGTTCACGCGGCAGAGTATACGATTTTTCGAGGTATGTTCTAGACAGCACATGCTGCAATATGTGGAAGAAGCTTCACCGCAATTGTGGTTTCTACCAATCATCTAGCTAGCAAAAGTGTATACCACTGAAGTTGGAGGGTATATTATTCAACAACTCATTACATTACGAATCTTTCTACCTGCTCCGAGTTTGAGGATACGTTAGTTTGATCCTTAATATATTGAAATTTTCAATATACCATTACATGTATAACGGAGCATGTTGGATTTGTTACATTTTATACTGCATTAGTGTTAGTCTAGATTCAAAACTCGCATGTCTCGCTCTGAAACTTGACATTCCTCTTTTTCGAAATCCCAATCGATATACCTCCGTCAAAGTCATTCACGCAACTAAAGAGGTTTAGGTCAATGAAAAAGTGTGACATTGGTTGTCAAATAATCTGGCACTATGTGCCTACCTATATACCTACTTGAGGTAAGGTAAACGCTCGCAGCGTAAATATCTGAGTATGAGCAAATCCCAGATCCCATACCTATCCTACAAAAGCTTTCCAACACAGTCAGAGTTCCCTTAAGTCATGTTGACTCAGTTCAATATCGTCCCAACACCAATTAACTCAAACCAGCCCACAATACGGCTCAAGCGGAAAAGAAAAACGCCTTCCTACACGTCCCCGGTTTTCACTCGGGGAACAAACCTGCTATTCCTCCCGATCCGTACAAGGCAGTAGTAACAAAAAGCGAAAGGGGGTATATGTAAAAGTAATATATATCGATCGTCCCATATGCCAACCATAACATCATTAATCTCAAGCATGCCAACCCATCCACGGGCGCAGAGATTTTTTCGAAAGAGAGGGAATAGGAAAGAAGACGAGCGGATGGTTGCGCGAGGGTTCCTTGGTTAAGGTAATGTAGGTATTATCGCGATCTTGTGCTTTTGACCAGAGTTAGCTTCCTATTTCGGAGTTGGCGCGTAAGCAGGTACCTACCGAAAACAACCCAAGCGCCATTCGATGCTCTTCCTGCGTTAGGAATCCGCGTGGGGGTCTTGGGAATAGGTTTTTTTTCTTTCGGCCGCATTGGTTTTTTTTGGTGATCGTCGTTTTGCAGAAGTGTCTAGGGTAAGATGCGCATCGAACCCTAGTATACACCCGCTCTGCTAGGGGGCAGTGGTGGTGTCTCGTTTGTAGGGGTGACCGAGCTGAACGGCGTCAACTTACGATCTGAGTTCTTTCGGAGCGAAAGCTGAAATCGTAGCGGTCCCTTCTTCTCCCAGCTGGACACGCTAGCGGTGTCGCCAGGTTGGACCGTCTTGATCGTGTTAGGATCAAGATGGGACTGAGGGAATATACCCCAGGCCTTGGACGTGGTTCCTGACCAGCACCAGTGGTCGGTATAGGCCCCTAGTAAGTCAAATGTAAGCTTCTAGCTTCAAGTAGGAGGTAGTTAAAGGAACAACTTACAGGCAATGTTTTTGATCACATCTCCCTTGTCAAATTTGAGCCACCTATCATCGCCCTTCTGATTCCACTTCCAGCGTGCCATAGCCTGGACGTTACTCGTATTCTGCATCTTAATCTCGTGTTTGGCAGGGGAATCGATCTGAACCGAATCGGTTTCGAAGGCGGCACGCACTCCGTCATGCCAACCGATACCCCATTTACCTTCGTATTTCGCGGGGAATTCGATTCCAATAATCTTGGCTCCTATGGCGTAATGTAGGACCGGGTCTCTGCCGGGGGGTGAGCGCATGACGCCATTTTGTATCTTTCTCGTTTCCGTCGCAACGGCCGATGGTAATCTAGAGAGTTCGCGGGAGAGGCCGGTCATAACGGACTGGATCGGCGGGTGTGGGAAGTGAAGGTCAAAGTTATCCTTGAAAGCAGGTGGTATCTCGGGGGCCTCAACCACGGTAACACCAGGGATGGGAGGGAGTGGACGAGGATGACGAGCCATGTGGGCAAACAATTGGCTCTGGTTGAAGAAGACCGTGGCGTCACTCTCTTCCACGGTCCTTCCCTGTTGGATACAGAACAAACATCCGTAGAGCTGTTCCTCGACATGTCTAATCTGTAAATGGCTTTTTTGAAGTATACGTAGTCGAAAGCCAATAGAGTTAGAAGTAAAACTACCAGAAGCTGGATGGTTTGTTAGATATAGCTTCTCCATAACGCGTGACCAGAGAAGGAAGTTTCTTACAGTCATTGTTGAGATCTTGTTCAACTGACTTGAAGTCGATCTCAAATAGACAATGGTTGCACTTTGCTACGACGGCCATGGAAAATCCCTGTAGCTGTTAACAAATTGTTGGCGATGAAATATACGATAGTATATTTGAATATGTAGTGACTTACACCAACGGGTCGCTTAATCTTCTTAAACCCAAGTCGGCCTGCCATAACCTCCTCTGCTCCTTTACAGAAGCCCTTGAGCTTGTAGAAAGAGCTGTGAGGTCCTATACTGCAGTCAGGTATTCGCGAAGGTACCATTTGACCATCTGACCTAGGACTTTCCATGTCGACAGGAATTAACCCCTCGTCGACACCCATTGGTAATTGATTTGTTACGACACTGGGACGGGCCGTGAGAGTAGATGAGGAGTGGTTAGTAATCGTCCCTACACCGGAAGATATGCTAGGGTTCGTCGCCGTTCGCTGGTACACGGGTGGGTGTGCCATATACTCTGGGGGTTGAGCTCCTGGACTAAGGGGCTCCACAGACATAATCGAACTCCTATGTGTTGCCACAGGAGGTGGTGCGGGAGCGCTGGGATTCGTGGGGCTCATACATTCGACAATATCAAAAACAGAACTGTTAATTGACTCGGTTGACGGATGACGAGTCGACCGACGACTACCGGTCGGCTTCGCCAAGGAATGTCCTCTTGGGGGGAAATTAGGGATAGGCGGAAGGCTGCCTTTAGGAGCTTGCGCATGGATAGCAGCGCTGTTCTCGGGGATAGATTGTCCAAGAACGGAAGACGTATCAGAGGGTGAGCGGCTTGATGATGGATCAGGAAGTTGACCCGGCCACGCAGAGCCTTCATTGGCAGGAGATCGGTTCGCAGATGAGAATCCGCTATACGACTTTTGGGTTGAGCCCTGTGTCGAGTTAGTCCATCGTTTACTCTTCCTAGGCGACCGTGACCCATCACTAGCCGTTCCCAGGCTACGCGAAGCCGCGCGCATTCGTCGATCCTCGTCGTCTCGCTGGGACAGGTTGGTAGGTTCATCGGTCCTGCGTCGAAGTCGTAAGGGGCCCGAGAGGCTACCGTGAGGACTAACCGGTTGTGCGTGGGGGATAGTCGGGGAGTCGGTCGGAACTGGAGGACGACGCTCCCATCGGTCTCCTTCCCCTGAATGTTGTTCTACCGGACTGACAGGCGGGGCCGAACCGACTTGCCATGGGTCAGTAGAGGGTGGTCTTGGCGGAGGGTCCGAGGTGACATCGGAGACAACAGAGCGGTGCGAATTGCTTCGGTCGAGATCGCTGACTGATCGTGGAGGTAGGTCGGCATCCAGACCTTCGTCGGGTCCTGCCACCGCGCCCATCATGCTGCTTAGCTGCAGCTCTGTCTCTTCCATCAGTTTTTCTGTCGATTTGGACGCCGGAGGGTCGACAACAATACTTGTTGGTATTTGTTCATAATGTGAATTGTGATCAGGGATCACCGACGCACCCCTTGACGACGACCTCGCTGACGTTGACGTTGGCGCAGGGGCAACTAGCTTCATCCGCTTAAGAATATCCACGATCTTTGGCGCGGCTTTTCTCGAAGCCTTCTGTAACTCCTCAAATTTGGCGGCATCGAATTCGTCGGGTTCGACATAATCGTCAAAATCCCATAATAAGTCTTCTAGTTCTGATCGATATTGCGCGATTTCGTCTGATAGGTGCAAAATAGTCAACTTTCAACTCTTGGATTGATCACGAAATTACAATTTATAGCGCCGGGCGCCGGGCGCAACAAAGTCAGAGTCAGAGTCATGGAGAGAGCCTTACCGTTTTCCTTAATCGCATCGACAAAGTTTACACCATACTCGTCGAAGTTTTTAGTGCATAGCGGCTCGATCCGTTTCAGCGCCCGTTCTCCTTCTCTTAGTAGGTTTTGCGCTGCCTTAAGCATAAGCGGCGACGTCTCTTCGTCGGCGTTCGGCGCATTTCCGATTGCTACATTGCCCTTTTCCACGATCTCTCTAAAAGGCGCAATCGCCAGTCGCTCAACTTCTTCGGACATGGCGACTAGTAAATTAGATAAAATAATTGGTATAATTCGCCTAAGATTCACCGCGACGTCTATTTGTTCGTCGAGACCGCTAAGAGGGTCGAGACTCGAGAGCTCTAAATCTGACACCTAGGATTGAGGGACCAGTGGAGCAGGGAACCGGTAAGCATGGAAGTTCTCGCAGCTCAGCCCTCTCGGAGGTTTTATGTCGAGGTTTCGTAACAACGTTGGCGGATACAGCAATGCATAGTTCGAGTTAAGCCAAATCGAAGTTGAGAAAGAAGAGGAAGAAGAAAAAAGAGACGTAAGAGGAATATGGGATTGGAAATTCGACCCCACGGCCCGGAAAGGCTGAACTGGATACTATGTAGAATTTACACCAGTCAGTGCTGCGTAGGAATGGTAACCCGAGTTCGCTACAGCGTGCATCGATAGCTTACATAGTACAGCCAAAGTAGCCAAAGACCCAAATCATGTATCATGGACCGTCCGCCGGGGCATAACGGAACGGTCAAGGGTTCGAGGAGGGTCAAGACTCAAGGAGTGGCGTCTTTTGGACCAATGCAGAACACAGTAGATCCTGACCCTGGCTTGCGTGGACTTGGTGGACTCTCAGGGTATCTGTACTCCATACAACTCCATACCCGCGTTAGCTATCGAAGTCTAGCGTCACAGGGTTTGTGGAGGCTTTGATTGGCTCCGCCGCTTACGGTGTCGACACTGACAGGGGCAATGCATACGTCCCACTGGCGGGCACTTTAGCGCTTCCCTACCTGTAGTACCCACGGCGAGGGGTTCCTACCTGCGAATCTGATGTCTTAGATGGCCCCTGCTACGATCACTATCACAATTGAATCTTCTTTTTCCCGGTTTGACTACGACGGAATACGACGAATGGAATAACTCTGTTGGACAAGAGGCGTTGATATCCAAATTGGTAGGCCGCCAGGTTTAATGACGTTTGATAACTTCCAACTGAGTCTAAGATGCAAAAGGCCAAAGGCAAAAAGGGGCTTCGCTTTTTACGGGAAGACGTACCTTAGGCAGACCTTAGGTAGACCTTAGGTAGGCAGACTCACAAGCCTACTAAAGATACGCACTATATTCAGCCGATGGGGCGGTGCTATATGGAACTACGACATAGTAATAATACGTGTCCACCCTAACTTACTGACTTACATATAGTCGAAATCGCTCAATCTGTCAACCTAGTCGAAAAGTACCGCGAAGTTGCGATTGATCTTCAGGTTGACAGTGTCACCTACTCCATATGTACACATCTCCTATTAGTAACACGACCGTTTCTTCGGGTTGGGGTAAAGAGCGGGATGAACGTCTTTACCTCGGCCGTACTCTCCCGTGGCATAGGCCAATAGCGGTAACAGACACAGGGATTTGTCGAGTCGTTTTGGGTATGGGCTCCTAGAAAGGAATTAAAGTGCTGGGTACTAGGTAGGTCAGCATCCGAAGAGTTGAGATTGGGTTTGTCAACTGATGGCTCAGCCGATTTCCGGCAGGCTGGAAATGATTCCTGCGTCGTGTGAACGTTGTGTGTACAACAGTATACCTAAGGGTGCATTAAAGACAGGCTGGCAAGATAGGTACTGGTGATGCTAAATAGTGACTGTAGTAGCCCTAGAGGTATGGTTACTATGGTACAGTAGGATACAACTTCGAATAATAAGGTAGGGCAGTAAGGGTTCACGATGGATCTGAGTCAACCCACCATCGGCAAATGCATCTCCACCGAATCCTGTAGTATTAGGACGAATCAACGTCCAAGGTTTTCGTCAGGGAGGTTTCGTTGCTGACTGATTTGTTACCATCGTCTCGTTACCTCAAACTCATGGATCCAGAGGACTCCCTACATACATGCACTGTATAGAGATGAGACGTGAGACCTGCATAGCGATTGATAAAGGTCCGGGGCTTTAGATTACTGAATAATATAAATATACAATTGATATATGCACGTACTGTATGTACCGTGAAAACCACGCGGGATTCAGGATATTCAGTATAGGTATACGTCATGCGAGATATTCTATCACCTACCTACTCGTACTAGAGAAAGCCGCAAACAATGGCTGTTGTTGTGAGACCACACTTTCGGGACTAATATCCCGACAAGATATTGGATAATTGGATACAGTCGCTCTTAGAAGAAAAGAGAAGAAAAACATTTCATTTCTCATTTTCTGGTTAAACTAAACGTGCTAGAGATATTCGGGTTACTCGACTAGTCCTATCATACCCAGCATATCCTATCCATGGTCTATCCTACCACCGCTTGGGCACAGTCACGTACCTAATCCAACTAGTCGGTGGGATACTCACCCCGGACATGCAGCTAATAAATGCGCCATGCCACATACGTACCACCTTAGTCTGCACGACAGCCCTTGGCATCAGGGCTGACGTTTAGCACTCCTTGCTGTCCTGGTTAGCTGTACAGCGGGCAGCGGCCAGTGGGCAAAAACGGGCAACGGACAATTAGCTACGCAGTAAAGACTCAAACCGGAAAACGCCAAGACCAAGGCAAACCGAGGCTTTCATCTTTCTAGGCAGACTTTATAAAAGCTCACTCGCCAGCCAAGTCACGATCGCTCAGCTGTGAAATAGCCTCACTTTATATATGGGGACTACCTAGCCACCTACCGAAAGGGCGGCTGAGATTTTTGTCTTAGCTGTCATCTGTCATCAGCATGGATGGAATCACAGAAACGAGAACTATCACGGTCCCATCTTACTTGACTTGCTAGGTACTTCCCTAGTCTTGCGAATCCGAAATGTCCGAAGAGCGCTTCACTGGATACCATTGAAATACATACCTAGCAAGCAAATCGAGACCGGCAAACATCGACTGGTCTCCAAAGTCTCCACCAAAGCTTTCACATTTGCAATGTAGTGTGCCGCAAAATACCTATACGGACAACCCCAGGAGTAGACAATGTCCGGGTCGCTTCGGCCTTTTTGGGAATCATCGGCGCTCCATTCGCTATTCTCTCCGATGCTGTGCTCATGAGTAATCTCGCAACTTCGCCCCTACGCATTCATGAGGCTCGATGTACGACGCGAGCTGATCCTTCCATGACAATTGCGTACTAATTGCGTAGGCTGTCATTTAAGGTAGGGCAGAATTAGATGAAACCATGTCGGTCTTCCTGAGCTCGGCTCGGCTCTTGAGCTGCTCTATGCAATACGCTACTATGTAATATGTAGGTACCTACCTTGCTTAAAGCCTTGGGAAAAGACGACGTTCCCGCGTTCCCGTGGACCGAGTGGATGGGATCTCGACCTCTATCTTGATTTGGGATGAGACAGACAGTGCAAGTATCTGACCACGATGACGGACCACAAACCCATGGGGCAGGTTTGTTTAGTACAATACTTGGTACACTACAGAGTACATACGACCATCCTTTAACGGAGCCATCCGGCTAACATGGTTCCCCACTGATGGCTCCCACCTTAGCAGATTGTTTGGGTCGTTTGGGTCAACTGTTCAGGGGTCGCGCAGTCTCACCCTATCGTCTTCACCTTGACGAGTTCACATGTAAATACGGTCAAGGTTCTATATCCAAACATACCAACATCCCACCTCTATACCTTACACTCTAACACACTAACATAAAGTAAATACAATCAGCATCTTATTGCCAGGTTCCCCCTCCCCCTCTCATCGATACCACTGTTGCAGTGATGAAACGCTGCTCTAGCTCTCCTTGCTGAGGTCCCCTTGCATTCCCTATATCAGATGTGGCGCGGATTTTCGAGACCATCTGGCTAGAATTTAACGTGAACTCAACGTAACATGCACTACACTGTCATCGCTATCACAATACCTACTATATGCGAAGCTTACATAGCATTGTTGAGTTGATCCCAACGACCTATGTCATCTTGTGCTGCTTCGGAGTGCTTTGGACGTGGGACAGATCTGGCATCAAGCGTACAGGGTAGGTAGATAGATTTATGAGATAAGAATGGAAAGGGAAGGTCTTAAGGAACCTTGGTCACCACAACTCCAGCCGTACCTAGCTCGTCTACCTGCCCACCAACTAGGCTACTAGGCTGCTAGGTTATAAACAAGCTAAAAGAACATGGAGAGATCTTACAGTGGGTCGTTTTGACGTCTTAATTAGAGGTAAGTAATTACGCTATTATCACCAATCAGAATTGTCTTCTTCAAGGTAACTTGCCTTGTACAATAAAGGTAGGTAGGTAGAACACCTTGACATATTGATTTGCAATGATTTACATGTGTTATTGGTCCTTACAACGCCGGATCTAACTGCACTCTATTCTACTAAACTCCGGCACGTGGGATGCATACCAAGGTACCTAGTAGGTAACACATCCAATATCCGCAGGTCTGTAAAGCCGTTCTGTTTCGTACGAAAGCAAACTCGAACCACGTGGAAGTTGTAGATGGAATCACCTTGCAACTGCAGCCCATAAACATTATTTCCTAGAAGAAACTGTTTTCCCTTCTCATACGATCGATGAATTAAATTTCACTATACGAATAGTTCAAACCAGCAAACAAACTTTCTTAAAGTTTCCATCGTCTTGGTTCCCACGTTTCCACCAGAATGAAGCGTGTTATAGTTTGTCCGTCATACAATCAAATCCATATATTGACCCAGATATCTCCCGAAATACCTCCAGCTCCCCTACATAATAGACCACTTATTAACCACTTAAATAGGTGCGACCTTAACGGCCTCATCTATATTACATGGAATATCCATACCTAGAGCCCCTAGAGCCCACCCACTAAAAATAAACTTACATACCTAGTATTTGTTCGAAAAGTGAAACGGATCAAAACAGAAAGAAAGAAAAATCTAGATTGTAGAACATGTTATACCCTGGGAGTTTAACACCCGAGACCATCTATCTCCCCCACAAACCACATTCCCCGCTCTCGTATCGACTCGTGCCGGGAGAAGGTCCCCAGGCGTTCAGTCACCTGATAGTCTTCCTGAACGGTCTGATACTGACGCAGGACAGTTGGGTGGGCACTCTACAAGAACTGGATCGAATATGGACTGAGAAGATGATTGATTACGACGTCAACCACCCACCGCTGCTTTCGTACGACCGCTACGGGCAGGGCGCGTCAGCGCGGGACCCCGCCGACGACGCGAGCGATGACGGCACCCACGACATCCGCGAGGTCGTCTCCGACCTGTACAAGTTCGTGCACCACTTCTACCACAAAAAGATCCTGCCCTCCTCACAGAGCCAGGACACAGCTCGGAGCGAAGATATGCCTAGACTCATACTCGTCGCTCATAGCATTGGCTGCGTGATCGCGCGTCTCTTTGCGGCCACTTTTCCGCGAGTGGTCCACGGGCTGCTGCTACTTGATAGCAACATCGCGAACAGCGACCTCGTGTCTATATTCCCAGACCCGGACGCGCCGGACTTCGATCCGAAAGATCTACCCGACGACGTCACCGTCGCGGAGCTGCGGCGCGTGCGCGAGGAGTATAGGGCCCGGTTCCACCCCTCGGTGCCCAACCCGGAGCACCTGGACCGCCGAAACATTGCGACCCTGCTCCCGGCAGCGGACGCGCCGAAACTGGTTGCGTTCGGGGACGGGGGACCGGCGCTGACGGTCGTGGAACATGACTGGGATTACTTCGCGCAGGAGTGTCTAGACGGGTCGATGCGCGTCCCTAAGAGCCTGACGAATAAATACATGAACCCGGCCTGGCGGAAGTACCACGAAGGGCTAGTACATATTACGGAACCCTCGAAGGCATGGGGTCCCGTTACCGCGACAGAATGTGGGCATAACATCCAGACGAGGCTAGATATAATGGTAGCATTCATGACAGACGATTTGCTGTCGAGGGTAAGGGATTGGAAGACGTAGCGGTGGGATGGATGGATGGGTGTCACGGTCTGCTATCGTAGAGTTTACTACGTGTATCTACATATTTCGATGATCTTGCGGCAGCATTTGATTAAGCGACGATACATACTACCTAGTTAGCGATTCTATTTTTCGACTCCATACTCTTGGCTGTCACTCTTCGCTATGTGCAGGTGTATTGTGTCTGTTAGGGTCTCACGAGCAACGTTTCCAGTCAAGATAAGCTGCGTTCTGTTTCCTCAATGTGCAACTACCTAGTATCTACCTACCTACCTACCTACCTACCTACCTACTTAGGGTAGAAGTTACACACAGGTGGTTTATATGATAGATCAAAGTCCCGACTAAGTCTCGGCACTCGAGGCGACGTCATCTATAATTAACCTAGTTACAACGTTGCCGTTGCGCGCCATGTAGTATCGAGGGATTGCCCTATCGGAGGTTATTCCCGAGCAGTCGTGCCTCCCCCTATCATCAAACCCTCAGGCCGGTTGTTGACTCCTATACCTAAATAGACCGTGGATGCTACCTCGTCCGAACAACCGATAATGGAGAGGTTCACGTCCGGAAGCCTATGTATCTAGAATGTATCGACGCCGGTTACATAGCCGTGCTACATGTCTACTAGATGCCTGCCCAAGTGGACAGGCTAACTGTATTTTTACAAAAGAGGCGAGACGACAGGTGATTCTAAATTAGTAATTTCGGGGTGCAGTAGGTAGACCCTGACTTTTATGCCCCTAAAAGTTAGTCGGTACTTCTCGTGAGCCGGATAGTTAATAGTTAGTGAGGTTGATGAAATGCGAGCAATCGGCGATATTCCCAAGACGCTAGTATAGGAACGGGCTCTAAACTCGCTGGTATGTAGTCCCAGATAGCGAGATCGACGTAGTATCGAGGACTAAAACCTACGAGCCATAATTGCGCCATCGCTTAGCTACCTGCTAGTCTTGACAAGTCCGGTGCTATAGTAGGTCGTTGAGACTAAGTCTATGAGGGCTAGGATGACATCTGCACGTCTGTTCTGGAATTATCTAGCGGGCGTGCTAGTCTGTGGGTATTGCCGACATAACGTCCTCTGCAATGATACAGATCGTCCCCTTTGAGCACGTGTTTTTGCTCAAGACTAGAAGATGCCCCTATTGGTCAAGGAAGGTTCGTAGAACACAGACTTGATGCATGTGTCATGTCTTGCGGCTGAACATGATCGCGACTAGAAGCATACACGATTCTTGGAATGCTTCTAGCGACTATATATATGCTAACCAAGTATAGCAGTGCATCACCTGATCCAACGTCTAGATAGTGATAGTATACGAGAATCATGAGATGATCGAGAACCGCCTTAGAAACTATAGGGGAAGCAACGCCGAGACTATCGCTATGTGAGTGCTATAGAATGGACCGAATAAGGAGTCTCTAATAGTAGGTAGCTAAGGAGGTGATTGTGTTGTTAAATACCTCGTCTGTTGGGTGCGCTAGAGACCAAACGGCCTTAATGTATATAGGTAGTTAGGTTCGTAGAATGGTGACCTTCACATATACAGACTTCAAGGTTACCCAGTCACTAATGAGCCTAATGAATGTTTTACCGCTGCCGCAAGTTTCCTAGTTGAAGTTCTTCGCTCGAGCAACTTGGTCATTCATACAAAGCAACGCCTGGTACTTGAACACTGTTGTTCTCATATAATTTGTCTTTGCTGGAGATCCCTTGGGGGTTGATCACTATCAACTCCAGTTGAAGCTCTCATTGACATGGACGATGTTGGCCAAGTAATAATACTTCGGAGTCTAGTAATTCCGTTGCTACTGTCCTAAAGTCTACCGGAACATATCTAGATCCCCTCAATCTAAGCATCAGGGATCGTAAGCCTACCTACCCAGGTATCTATATCATAGAACGATTCAAGGAAAATTGGTCTTAAGCAATACCCCTGTATACCAAACCTCGCTGAATCGAAGTTTTATGCAGATTGCCGTCAGGGAGATTCACATGCGAATAAAGGTCCTGAATTTTGAGCTATTGAATGCTTGGAAGGAAACACTGGATGTCGAAGACTTCGCGTGTAGAAGGGGTGCTTGTGTTAGGGGTTAGACGGGTCTCCAGACAAAGCAATAATTCCCTAGGTATCCAACCTTGTTCGTCGATGATAGAAACTTGAGGTCTAGTAATTGATACAATAGAAGGCGAAGCCACTTTTAATACTGCAACTTTCCAACCCACTCGATTCTGCTGGGTAGTATTGTATATCTACAAGTTGACACCGCCGGCTACTATTTGCTCAATTATTAAGTTTGGGCTCTTCCAAGCGCCTCTGGAACCTAACGTAAAGAGCTAGCCACTGCGCTGCCTCTCTGTCCCAATATATTTTCTGATCCTCAGATGTCTGTTTCGTTTCATTGTTAATGAGGCCCACGTATGATACAAAGGTTGTTGGCCTTGCACTGAAGCGAAATAGATGAGCCTCTGATCGTCTCTAACCACCATGACATAGTATTGGAGTGCTTACTAGATAAACATATGCATATCGAGTAAATAGAATTATAAACCAAACAGTGCTTGGTGATATTCCTATGGCGGTGTATATGAAGAAACGCTGAAACGAATTAGGTGTACCGTTGACTTCTAGGATTGGCGATATCCACGCCCGGGAACTAGAGAGATAATCAAATTCTCATGGCAAAGTCGATAGCCATCTATTTAGCTAGGAATTGCTAAAAGATCGTATATTCTGGCAGAAGGCCTTTTCAGTGTCTTCCAAGGTTTGCCTAGGTACTCAGCTCAACACGTCCGTGGGGCAGTGTTACGGTACATCGTTGTTGGCCCATCATTGTCGGCAGTTTAGTCTGTCCTGAATATGACCACTTTTGGATCAGGGCGAATTATCAAGTTCCAAGAGATGGTCTCAAAACAACAATAATTGAAGTTCTTGCTTGATATTAGACAATCTTTACGCTTCTCATTTCCGACATAGATATATTCCAATGTCAGATCCAGACAGGAGACAAGAGAGTTACGAAACGCCCGTAAAGATTGACATAGTCTATTAGCGGTTCCTCTTCGATATATTCAAAGATGTGATGCTCTTTTAGTTTGATCCGAGTTGACGCCTTGATCCCAGGTAGTTTTGAATGCTGGTGAAGCACGTGTGTGTTGACATGAGGTAGGTAGCTGGTATAGGCACTGGAAACTCGGGCGAAAGGAATAAACCCTACTAGGTAGAAGTGAACATTGAACGTTTGAACCTTAGGAACCTTAAGTTTATGTTGACGTTGACATTTCCAGGGCGCTCTTTCGGTGCCAGGAGATCTCCAGCTAATATCCATTATCGAATTATGCCAATTCTCGGTTGTAGATATGGAAGTTGTTCATCCAATCCTCTTTCCCACTTTCCCATGTTAAAGACCTGGGATTGCCGTTTATAGTATAACGCAAGGACCACCCCACAAACTTCAGTTCCTAGTGCCTGGTTTTCTCCACTTTACGGGAAAGCTTTCCCAAATGCAGGGTCCGATGCTCGGTAAGTGGCTCGATTTGGACCCACTGTCGTCATTGGTGGCTGACCCGTGAGCCTAGCTTAGAGCCAGAAAAGATAGCATGGGATCCCTAAAAAAATATGACAATTCTAATAATGTGGGCGGTCTACTGAAGTGGTCTCTGCGGCTTCTACTCTCCAGTCTCCAGTCTCCTCTTCTCCCCTTGCCTCTCTCACACCACCAGACCACCGATGCGTCGCTACGAAATAATTCAATTCCCTATTTACTACTCGCTTTTTCCAATTTATCTAACTCCTTTTCGCACGTGTGCACCTGCAATTCCAGGGATGAAACTTCTGACTTCAACCATATCCTCCTCGTTGCTTTCAGTTCTTTGATCCAAAATTCGAAATGCCTCCGGCAAAGTCGAAGGCGAACCACAACCACGACGACGCAAAGTCGGAGACGACTAGTGTCAAGGACCGGAATGGCCACGGATCCAACCATCACCAATCGAACGGAAAACTTCGACGTGTGGCTAGCTCCACCGGTACTCAATCGCGAGACGTGACGGCCGTCAACGGCAACTCGTCGACTGCACCGGCACCAGCGTCACAACCAGGTCACGTTCAAGGGGTAAGTCCAACTTCGTCACTCTCTGGGTTATAATTGCAAACCGACTCACTTCATATTCCTTTCAGCTTCAATGGCCGTCATTTGATCGAGATGTCCTACATGATTACCGTCGCAAATACCTCCTACACACCCCGACCGCCTTTGCCAATCCATACCACCACTGGGTGCTCTCGCGATCAGGAATCGGTCTACGATCGCCTACGATGGCACGAAGACAAGAATACCGACGCCAGAGCAAAGAAGAGCTTACGAAAGTCGTCCGAAAACATTTTAATGCGATCGGCGTCCAGGAGACCGATGTTATTGTAGATTTTGTGCATAGGGTCAGAAATCCAGGCGTCGTAAAAATTAAGAGAAACAAGGATCTACCACATTCATCCCCATTACCATAAACACATATAGATACCCGCGAAAGCAAGGATAGCTGAGCATCTGAAATCTGGATTCTAGCATTATCGCATTATTATAGACATTGCCAATGTCGCAAGACTCGCTTCGAGTCCTTTGCATACCTGGTTTGGTTCCTCGCATTTTCTGCATTGTCCTGGAGTTTTAGTGCTGGCCAGCGCTGGGCGGAACCTGACCACGGAGGAACAAGGACCGATGACCATTAACGAATCGATAGGGGCACAATGAGATTACCAGGGCATAGGTACATACGGTCTGTTGTTGAATTTATATCTTTGAATGTACTATAATATAGGAATTACATTTATATTAAATACTAGAGGTCTCTACCAGCGTGCATTTTATGCTTTGGTTTATTTACTTCAACGCTTCCTTGGCTGCTTGGCTGCTTGGTTCTTTCTCGCTGAAGACTTTTGGTGGAACTGCTAGTTTTTTGAGTTTCGCGGTTCTACTAAAAAGGCGTTAAGCCGAGCCCGAACCCCTCACGCGGGACGCGCCTCCAATTTCCTTTTACTAATGGAATTAGATTAGCTACGCCATTTATGTGGTACCGCATCTCAATCCCCGATCTCAAGCTTGAACCGTAGCACATACCAAAGTGGGAAGACCAATAATTTCACGTATATGGGTCAAGAAGGATATGACAATTACATACATATAATTGGTACAGAAGTATGCACGTATTCGACAATATCTGGTTGTGAGATATCAATGAGGTACTTCGCACGCGATCTACCTAGCAGAGGTCATATGTCTTCAAAAGCAAGACATCTAAGACAATGACTGATTCCAGGTACATAATTGGGGAAACCGATCATGCTTCCACGCGAGCCGAGTTCTAAGAGCAAAGCATACGCCTTGGCACCTATTTAGCTGACACCAACCGACTTAAGCTTATTTTCTGGCATCCTTGAGACTAAACTTGGCGAAACACTCTTCTTGTCCGCTCAAATCGGTACCAGCTATCTAACCCTGAATGCTATCAGGTTTGGCATAAAGACGAGTGGTAATAGTCACTAGAAGAGAATATAGATAGCCATGTCTTCTACAAAAGAAGTGAATTTATGAACTCAATATACTATATACCTAGTTAGAGCAATTAAGTAGAACACTTCAAGATCATAGAGATTCTTGAGCCTTCAATTTCAACATTGGTCAAATTCAAGATATACAGGGGTACATCGGATACGACTGTGGCTAGTGCTAATGCTGGTAAATGTGGCTTTGCACATGTCAAAAATTCAGCCAGTGGGGTTTGAGAGAATCGAGAATGTTCCCGTTTGCTCGGCATCAATTCTTAGCGTAGAAAAAAAAAAGTTCGAGCGTCATTGCGACCAGCTTCAACTTTTGCCATTACCTACTTACACAGGTCATATTTTCTCAATCCTTTCTATATGTTCTAGTCATTGTTTATTGTGTTTGCGTATCATGCGGAATCGCAAAAGTTCTACCTGAATTTACGTGTGACAAGAAGAAGTTAAGATGAATTCTACTCTATTCACAAAAGCTGCGATACCATCGCGCATACTCTCCCCAGCTCAGATATATCGGAGACAAAGATTACGAGACAGCCTACGGAGGCGCGCACAAAGTAGCACCATCACTACCTTGTCGAAGAGGCCGAACAATACAATAAAGCGACCAAATTGTCAAGCTACGCCATGTAGACGAGTTGGTTACCCCTCCTAAAACTTGGCTCGCACATCCAAGTCCTTACTGATCATTTTTTATGCAGTCTTTCCATGCGACCCCTCGCTCTCTCGCTATTAAAGATCCATATGCCACTCTAGGCGTGGGGAAAACGGCTACTTCGGGAGATATAAAGAAGGCCTACTACGGACTAGCTAAGAAATTTCACCCAGATACGAATAAGGACCCATCGGCGAAAGATAAATTCGGCGAAATTCAATCAGCGTACGAGATTCTTTCCGACCCTCAGAAGAGGGCGCAGTATGACCAATTCGGGGCAGCCGGATTTGACCCCAATGCCGGACCTGCACCTGGCGGAGATCCTTTTGGAGGGGGAAATCCATTCGCCGGCTTTAGTGGACAAGGAGGCTTCGGCGCCAACTTCAACTTCGACGACCTCTTTTCCGCATTTACTGGTAAACGGGGAGGGCCTTTCGGGGCAGGAAATCCATTTGGGGGAGGACACCCTGGTCAAAGAGGCCCGTTCGCAGATATCATAGGCGGGGATAACATCGAAGTACAAACGACCATTTCATTTATGGAAGCGGCTAGAGGAACGAAACAGTCGATTACGATACATCCATACATAACATGTAATACTTGCAGTGGAAACGGTCTCAAGCCGGGCACCAAGCGGGCAGAATGCAAGTCATGTGGAGGAACGGGTACACAGGTACATTTTATGACGGGAGGCTTCCAGATGGCATCCACCTGTAGCTCTTGCAGAGGTACCGGCTCTGTAGCCCCTAAAGGATCAAACTGTCGTGACTGTTCTGGGAATGGCGCTGTCAGAGAGCGTAGGACTATCACCGTCGACATCCCGGCTGGTATTGAAGATGGCATGAGGTTGCGATTAGACGGGGAAGGAGACGCACCCATTTCCGAAGGCGACGTACCTCCCGGTGCTAGGATGATGCGAGGAGACCTCTTTGTTTGCGTACGGGTCGCTTCCGACCCGAAATTCAAGCGAGTAGGATCTGACATCCTATATACAGCAACCATCCCATTGACGACAGCGATACTGGGTGGTGAGGTAACGATCCCGACGCTGGATGGCCAGGTCAATGCAAAGGTTTCGACAGGAACAAGTACTGGCGATAAGTTAACTCTCCCTGGAATGGGGATGAAGAAGTTAGGTTCTCGCCGCAACACCTCGGGAGACCTAAAAGTGGAATTCCGAGTAGCGATGCCAAAATACCTCTCTGCCAACCAGAGGACGATTGTGGAGATGTTGGCAGAGGAATTAGGCGACAAGACAGCCAAGCGAATCATGAACATCAAGATGCCTGGGTAAGACTGATTTATTTTACTTATATACGAGGACATATCTAACCTGTCAACTGTAGATCCGCTACTGGTAGAGAAGCAACGAAGGGTGAAGATCCTGATTCACATAGAAATGAAGGGTTTTTAAAGTCATTTTGGCACAATTTGACAAACAACCCGGGCCACCAAAAACCAGGAGACCAAGCGTCTGAAGACCAGAAGAAATCAGACGATGAATCCAAGAAGGACTCTGGCTCTAACTCTGGTTGAGCTCGCAAACTGACTAAGACGCTATCCTCGAGCTAAACCTTGACGGGATGATAAACCCGCCTAAACCATGTATCATACTCGTACAATCGAAAGATTTGTCACGGAGACGACCGTCTGGAATATAGATATAGAGAGATTGGGATTGCATGGGCGGTGTTTGATGACGGATTTATGATGCTTGGGCGTCTGAGGTGGAAATCAACTCACTGGCGAGGGCTGCTTTGTGCGCCTTGATATCCGCAATGTACTCGCTAGGTGTGTATTTGAACCTGTATACCACTAATAGGTACGGGACACATGATCAGATAATGCGAGGCCACTCTTCTCAATTCAAGATACGTACATGACGAGTCAAGTTGTTCTTCACGCTCCTTACACATTTGCGTATCTAATGTGCGTACAACATTCTTCATGCACGTGTGCTGTTGGGATCATAGATGTTTCCTGATGGAGCATGATAATGTATGGAGTTTGATCTCACAGACGGTTGCAGAACTGGCCTCGGTTGGACGAGCCGTGAGGAGAGAATGGCAGCCCTACTGAGTTAAGGTCGCAGCAGCGGCCCGCTAGGCGCTGATAACCCTTGTTTTCTTCACCAAGGTCTTAGAGTTAACCGCCACAAGAACCAATCACGACGGAATCGGAGTTGAAGAGGATTACGGGCTGTAGCCAATGACGTACGATAGAAGGGTCTTATACCCTGCCCGACGCTCTCGTCACCCGCATAAGTGTGTTATATGGCGGTGATTATTGTTTAAAAGTAGCGGAAAGAGTGTTTTATATCATTTTAATTCGCATCTGTATCTGGCGAGTGGAGAGAGATCGGGAGATAGACGATTAATTGAAAATGAAACTTTTTGAAGTTTAAAAGTTCACGATGGAGTTGTACAGCATATCTGTAGCGTATGATCTCATCAGCAGGGCTACACAATAAAATCAAAGCGTCTCGTATCAAGGGCTATTGAGGTTACACTTTAAATACCAATCTATTGGAATCAAACCTTGAAAGCCTAGCTCGGTACTTAATGCGTGGTAGATCTACGTAGGGAACAGAAGTATTATCCATCAATTTATAAGATCGTAGCTGCCTATATTTCTAGGCAGAAACTTGTGAACCTTTCAAGAAGTTGACCGCTGCTGACGACTACCTCCACTATAGCCGGGTAGGAAATTGTCAATTTATGGAAGGCGTCCCGGCTTCCAGCTTCCAGCTTCCAGTGGTGGTGCACCCACTTAACAGGCTAGACCCCACTTGAGTAGCAGTGTGGAAAGATACCTGGCATAAGACCTTCCTCGGCGGCTATCGTCTTTTAGACGCCAGTTCCAAACAGCCTTGAACTTCAAACGTTTTGTCCTTTACACAGCTTTGATCCCTCTTTTTGCACTTTCATGGCCACCTTTATGCACCTCGCTGCATTAACAAACGCGCCGCGTCTTACCTTACCTACTCATGCGTCATCTTACTTGATCAATTCACCATCCGCTGTCGACACAATTCCGGGCCCTCAACCATCATAGTCAGGATCATTGGGCTGCTCCCACCCTGTCTGACTAACTCGTTTACGACTTTGCTTTTTAGCGACAGCATGTTGGCGTGTACATCGTTTTTCATTACGAAACGACTTCCAGAAAACTAACTCACGTCGACAATTTTGCGACAAACTTTAACGACTCATTTGATTAATTCAATTTACAATCTGCTTTACAGACATAATCAGCAAAGCTTCCACCGCCGACCCCACATCTTCCAAACCCTTCCCATCCGTGGCACCAGATATCTTACGAAGACCATATCTATCTACCCATATGAGAATCGCAGCTCGGTCCTTGTAGAAAGAGCCGAATCGCTACGTTGACGTGGCTCGCATCGTCCGCCATGACGCAGACTCCCATGCTCTCGGTGCCTCTAAAGGCTACCAACGAGATTGACTGGATTACCCCGCTGAAGACGTATATCAGAGATACCTACGGCGATGACCCCGAGAGATACGCGGAGGAATGCGCGACCCTCAACCGCTTGCGCCAGGACATGAGAGGTGCTGGCAAAGACAGCACCGCCGGAAGGGATTTGCTATATAGATACTATGGCCAGCTCGAGCTATTAGACCTTCGTTTTCCCGTTGATGAACAGCACATTAAGATCTCATTTACCTGGTATGGATACCTCCTCGCGAAAATAACGGTTGGCAGTAAAACGAACTGGTGAACTAACTTGGAAATGATAGGTTCGATGCGTTTACCCACAAGTCCACGTCTCAATACTCTCTTGCTTTCGAAAAAGCTTCGATAATCTTCAACATATCTGCCGTTCTATCCTGTCATGCCGCCTACCAAACTCGATCCGAAGAAACCGGCCTCAAGACCGCATACCACTCCTTCCAGGCTTCTGCCGGAATGTTCACTTATATAAATGAGAATTTCTTGCATGCCCCGTCATCCGACCTCAGCAGAGAGACCGTCAAGACCTTGATTCAGATAATGCTTGCGCAAGCTCAAGAGATTTTCCTCGAGAAACAAGTCGCCGATCAAAAGAAGGTAGGCCTATTAGCGAAGCTGTCTAGTCAGGCCGCCTATCTATACCAGCAAGCACTAGAAGGCGTCCAAGAGAATGTTATGAAGGCCATCTTCGAGAAAGTCTGGCTGTTGTTCACTCAGGTAAGTATCGAGTGTGTGATGTTGTAGACTATACCATTGACCTTTGTCTAGATTAAAGCGAGTTTGATGACTTCGAATGCGCAATATTATCAGGCGCTTGCCGATGAAGACGCTAATTCGTACGGCGTTGCTGTCGCAAGACTCACGACGGCCGAAACCCACGCCAAGGAAGCGAATAAGATAGCTAATAACTTCCCTGCTACCATGCCTCCCAGCGCAAATTTGGGCGCTGATACAGGGACCTTGTTGGCAGAAATCACAAAGCGGAACCTGACTACAATACAGGAGAAGTTGAAGGAATTGATAAAGGACAACGATTATATCTACCACCAGACTGTTCCAGCGGAAGCGAGTCTAATCCCAGTGCCGAAGCTACCCGCCGCCAAGCCAATACCGGTGAATGAGCTCTACGCCGGCCAGGATATTCAACGTATAACGGGTCCAGATTTATTCTCAAAGATTGTCCCATTTACAGTTACCGAGTCTGCTAGTTTGTACGATGAGGAGAAGGCAAAGCTGGTGCGTGCTGAAGCACAGAGGGTGGACATGGCCGACGTTGAGATGGCGACGAGTTTGGATTATCTTAAGCTTCCGGGATCTCTTAATGTTCTGAAGGGAGGTATTGATCAGGATATCCGACCGGATTCGGAGTTTCAAACTTGGTGCGACGATGTTGCAGGTCATGAAAATCCGATTTCGATATTTGACACATTGCGTATAGATAAAGACGCGATAGTAACGGTCTTGGACAGGTGCTCGAAACAACTCGATATGGAAGAGAGTGTTTGCGAGAAGATGAGGTCGAAATATGAGAGTGAATGGACACAACAACCTAGCTCGCGGCTAACTACTACGCTACGAGGAAATATCCGAAACTATAGGGAAGCCCTGGACGAAGCAGCGAAGAGTGATGGCCAACTGTACGCCAAATTCCGTCAAAATGAAGTTGATTTTGAAGAGATGCGTAATGCCGCGCAAACAGGCGAAGTCGATACATTATTCCAGATGGCCCTTCACAAAGTCAGGGGAAAATCCAGTAACGCGACAAGCCCGGCAAGCGGCGAGGCAAATTTGCTAGATGCAGATTTTGAGGATGACAGCCCAAGCGTCGCAGAACAGATTGCTAGGGTTGAGAATATTCTTAAAAAGTTGGAGCTGGTCAAGCGGGAACGAAATCAAGTATTGAAAGATCTCAAGGAGAAGGTGAGTGTCAAATGTCCTTAAGGAGCTTGAGAAGGATCTAATTTAACTAATTGTATTAGGTCCACAACGATGACATCTCACAAATTTTGATTCTGAACAAGAAATCTATACCCAATTTTGAGAAAGAGTTGTTCCAGTCCGAACTTGAGAAGTTCCGTCCTCGCCAGGACCGGATCTTACAGGCAAACCATAAGCAAGCCTCACTTATGAAGGAATTGCAAGCAACATTCAGTCATCTTCTTCAGGACAAACGTGTACGTTCCGAACGAAGCAAGTATGAACTCGTACAACGGCAAAGGAATTCGGTAGTCAACAAGTATAAGAGGGCGTATCAAGAGTTCCTCGACCTTGAATCTGGTTTACAGGGTGCGAAAAATTGGTATACCGAGATGAAGGAAACAGTCGAAAGCTTAGAAAAGAACGTCGAGACATTTGTCAACAATAGGAGATCCGAAGGAGCACAATTACTCAACCAGATCGAGCAAGAAATAGCAGCAAACAAGAGCACTCAAGCTGAAGCTGAGAGGGAAAGACTTCGTGGTCTCATGGAGCGGATGTCTATGGATCCTAGCGCATCACCACCACCGAAGCCAGGCTCGGCACGGCCCGTGCCAACGCCTCTCTCCTTTTCGAGTACACCCCGTTATCCGCAGACTAATATCACTGGTCAATATCAAATGCCAACATCCCCGCCGCCAAACCAGGCTAGCTATCCGAGTTACTCTAATCCTCCACCAAGCACCACCTACGCATCTACGCCACAGCAATCGTACACTCCAAATCCGCAACAAAATAACCAACCATACGGCCAAGCAGCGTACAACCCCAGTAGTTGGGGACGGAATCCTGGACCTGTTTCGCCACCGCCGAACCAGACCACCTTTGGGCTTGGCGTAGGTGGCAGAGGACCTGCCTCACCTCCACCAAACCAGACTTCCTTCGCGCAGAATCAGTATAGTACTTACGGGAACCCGCAAGCGCAAGCGTCACAACAATATATGCCTCCCGGCTTCGTGCCGCCTCCACCTCCTCCCGGACCTCCGCCGCTCGGACCGCAACAGACTATCCATTACCCGCAGCAACCGCAGGAGTATGCATATGGGCAACCTCAAAGCTCGGCTCCTCGGACATCGCAATCACAAAATGATCCATGGGCGGGATTAAACGCTTGGAAATAGGGAAGAGCTAGGGTCATGACGTTGATGAAGAAAATGCGAGAAATGATACTGTTAGACTTTGAGGGAGCCAGCTAATTGTTTATGGAAAAAAGCACTGAGATAGCGAGTCTAGAAAAGTAGTCTCCTAGGTTTTTGGTTGACTGTCGTTCTTGGATGGGTCGAGTCATAAATATCTGATAAAACCGCAAGGTTCCTATGGTGTTTGACCTCTAATCGAGCTGAAAATTATGAATGTCAGTTTGATACAAATCTGATCTTATTACGTCTGAATTATCTCAAAGTGATCAACTGTGAGCTACCTATACGCTATACGGGAAGCTTGAGATCATGTTGGTTGGATTAAATTAACGATGGCCCCGTGATGGAAGTCGGCCTCGGGTTCACATACAGCTTGTCTCGGCAACGTGCATAATGGAAGCTAGTAGACAATCGGACCCTCGACACCACTTTCGTCGGACCTAGCAAACATTGTCGAGCTTGAAGAGAATGACCACGCAGATCTTGTCCCATTGGCACGGATGGGGGAATATGCAAGTCGGCCTTTTATAGTAACTACTAACCGAAAATTCAAAAAGGACTACACATGCATATATATGCCTGGCATGTAGGTGTTTTAAAAAATTGCCGGCCGGTGATATTCATGGGCATATAACCCCTTATATATACACGAACACACAAAAAGGTGGGATTCTCCGTCGACCATGCAGGATCGGTATGTAGGTTCGGAAAAGAGTAGGATGGCACTAGAAGGACAGAAGGAAAGGAAGACTAGGAAGTAAGATGATAATAATAAAAATAATGAGTTGGGGTCTTGGCGAACGAGTTGATGTCGCGATGCAGGAAGGGCTATGATAAGTTGAGGTCGTTTATGCAATGCAAGACAGTTGGCATGGCATATCGCCACATCTTGTAGCACTCTATACCGACCTAGGCAGCTTAGACGAGGGGGGGAGAACGCGGTTGCGGGAAAACTAATAGATACCCTTGGATATTCCGCGATATGTGAGCTTCTGAGAGGGATGAGATTGAGGAATAATATATGTTGTTGTTATCACGCACATAACATGAATATAAGCATTAAGTAAGGGGGTTTTCAACCTTGAAGCTTTCTATACTATAGGTACAGCTCAAGGGTCAAGGTTCAAGGTTCAAGGTTCCGACTAAAAGTCCTATATCGATAAAAGATTTAAATCGTTAAAGAAACTCTCAATAGACACACGTGATTGGACGATCATGTAGCTCTGTCTCGAGCTAGTACGGATGAAGTAATAAGGTAGGACTATTCTGTCGGCGCTCATGGCGATGATTCACTGATGATTAAACAGAGGGCAAGTGGGGTGGATCTTGGGAATCTTCCACGTCGTAGTAGTACTGGTCGTACTTGGTTGTACCGGAGAAAGCGCTTGACCAGCTTGACCATCGCTAATTCATTGGCGTGGAAGCTGCGTGGGACCACCTAAAAGAAATCGATATTAGCCAATCTTTTTTAGAATTTGTCCCATTTCCCATGAACAATAATAAACATTGTGTTCCAAGTTGTGTTCTAGTCATCCCAAATTGATATACTTCTCCCTCTCTAAATCTCTACCTTCTCTCTCTACCTCCTCTAATTGTTACATGACGATATCTCGATGCCGCAAGAGGCATTGAAGATCATGTATATTACTCCACCAATGGCACTTGTGTGACGCTAAACCTTTGACTATTCTGATCTATCTGATCTCTTTTTATTTTTCCCTTGTCATTGTTAAAGGTCACTGGTTATTGGACTACCAAGTACTTCCTTGCTAAACGTCTTGGCCGTCGTCGGTGGGCTGAAAAAAATCCAATCTGTCAGGGTCAGACTTTTGGAACCAGGCTTACACTTGGACCGGATAACGACCATTGGCTTCAGCGTATTTCCTCTAATGATCTGATTCGACTTCGACTTCGACTTCGACTTCGACTTCGACTCAACATTAACTCAGCTCTGGTCTTTTAGTCGTCCAAGTACCTTTATGCCACTTCGTCATTAAGGAATCTGGGTCTTGTCCTATCCCATCGTCTCGTTGGCTAGCGCGCTTTCGTCTCAATCTACCTCCCGGGCACTCTGTATACCACCATACTACCGTACTGCCAACAGTTCACCGCCTCTGCCCGTCCCTCCCGAACCTTTAGCCAGGCCAGATATTAGCTATATGGAACCTTGAACCTCGTTGGATAGATTGCCGCTCTGCCGCTCTTACTCCACTTTCGGCTGGAAACGAGTGTTGTTACCAACTCAGCAATATTTACGATCCACACCTCCGTATCGTCGCCGACCATAATACCACCTGCGACTTTATACGCACGAATTCCTCCGTCCATAAACAATATTTCCCACATCCGAACGTGCGAAGATTCGCAATGGCCGCCCCGGGTTCTAACAGCACTGGGGAGAGCGGGGAGACGTGTAAGGTGGCCGGCTTCATACCGCTGGTGACGGTTGTAGATTTCCACCACCATAGAGGTCCCGAGGTTGAGAGATGGTTTGGCGTAGCCGAGGGACAAGACCCAGCAGCTGACTATGACTGGACGTTACTCCCATTCATGGCCTTGAGCGACGGGGCTCACGCGTAAGTTTGATTTCAATATAAGCTGTTATACTTGAGTAGATATCTGGCACTAACCCAGGCCAATTGGTATACATAGATCGACAGAGGACTTCTCGTACTTCACCCTCCTTCGACCGGCTACTGACGATACTCCTGCAACATCGCTATTCGGAATATCATGTACAAGGCAGTTGGACGCCTCGCAATTGCGGGTTCGACCCGCTGACGTGACACGCTCGACGGTTCAGAAAGCTGTTGTGGTAATAGCAGACAGCCCGCAATTCTTTGGCATGCTTAGGGAGCGACTTTCTATCGTTACGAGCGCCTGGTTTGCTCAACGCGAATTCAGTGATACCGAAATATTGCGGAGATTCCAGGAGAGCCTTGCGGATGAAAAAACACGCGGTCAGATGAATGAGGATGTGGACAGAGACCAGTACCTGGGCATGAGCCTTCGAGAATTAGTGAGAGAATTCCGTTGGCAAACTTTGGTGCTGCTAAAATGCTGTCTCCTGCAGCCGAAGGTGAGTAGCCCGTACAGTTCGGTAGTGTCTCGACTTGAAGCTTACAAAGCACGTAGATGCTTTTTTTCGGTTCGCGGTGCGAGCGCCTGTGCATGATGCAATTCTCCCTTATCTCCTTGATTCCTGGTTTGCTTAGGAACCTTCAAGATTGTGCAGGCCCCGACTTGAACAATTATGAGAAAAACCTTAGCCGGCCGACGAGCTTGAGGACTAGTGACCGAAGTTCGTTGCTCTCATACATGGGATTACCTCTACAAATATTTGGCAAGGTGAGCTAATTGCTCCGTTAATCGAAGTAACGCATTAATCATATATAGGGGAGCTTGTTCGGACCTTACACTCCTTTACAACAATTAGATATCCTGGCGGATTTCGGCACAAAATCGTATATAGTGGGCAGCACAAATTCATTACTATTACAGCAGAGAGATCGGTATAGCGACATACTCATCAACCTCGACGAGAATACGATCAACATTACTTCCACCTCCTTACGTACCGCATTGGCACTCTCCCACTCTGATAGACGATGGATTGATTTTATCACACAAGAAGTCAACGACACATGGGACGACGCAAACCCAGGACGGCCAAAGACAATGGGGTATCGCGGCAGCGAAGAATTCATTCGCCTTCAATTCGAGGAGTATCTTCTCTCCTTAATCTCTTCAGTGAAATATCACAATTATCTCGTCCAAAATGCCCACAACCCTAAAGCGCTTCTTCCACACATCGATGGAGACCCGTCTTTGGACTTCAGTAATGAGTGGGTCGAGTATTGGACAAGGACAGAGAACTATCGCATGTGGGATTCACATACGGATTCGCATTTGTTTGACATTGTCGAGCCAAGGCACCCTTGTGCTGGGGGTCTTACCGTCGATGATGTTCAACGGCGGATCCAACAGCAGGTTCAAGACCTCCATTTGGATGAAAGGTTCGCAGTTGGCAAGGAGGTTCTGGGGAGGAACTTAGCTGCGGGACGCGACAAAGCAAGCACTATGTTTAACAAGCTATATGCTGACATGGAAGCTCTTCGCGAAGCGCAAAGGAAGCGTGCCGAAGAATCTCAAGCAGCAGCAGAAAAGAACGGCTCAGCGACGCCTGATGCAGACTCGGGCAAGGCGCAACAATCGTCGGTCAGTTCGAGGGCTGGCGCATATATCGGCAGCTGGACTTCGTGGGCAGATCAGAAGCGGAAGCAGGGCTGGGGCAGATCAAGCGGAAGCGTTAGTAGCGGTGGATGGGGATTTGGTAGCAAACGGCTATCGAGAGGATTCGGTACAGACTCGAGTGGCGAAAAGAACGTCACGCCCCTCAGCAGCCCGGCACTCTCATCCCCTGGCTTTCCCTCCACCGAAAAGATACAGATGTCGGACGTACAACACCGGGCAAGCGAGGGTCATGATAGGAGGCCGCTAACACAGGATAGCTTCGGCGAGAGCTTGCTTGATACCGCGGGATCAACAGAGAGTGGGACTTCAAGTCCGGCTAGTGTCCGGAAAACTGCCCCGGCTCCGGCACCGGAACATGCTGAAGCAGTCAACGGGTCAAAGATAGAAGAGGTGGATGAACATACTGACGTTACAAAAGTAACTCCAGAAGAGAAGAGCGAGGAAAAGGGCGAAGTGAATGATGAGAAGAAAAGCGAAGCCAAGACGGAAGAGCCGAAAGCAGCAGTGGAGACAACGGCATAACGACAAATAGACGTGAGACTTATCTCCAGGCCTCATCCCCATAACTACACAAGACATTTGACATTCGTGATGAGATTAGGGAGACACTTGGTAACTTGGGCATTGATTGGATATGAAAATGCACCTATATATGAATGGGGGAGTCCAGTAGGAGAATGGGACTTTTGTGGCACAACCATAGCTGCCAGCCCTTAACCGGACAACGACGAGAGAGCGAGATACGCGGATGAGATGATGAGGCGTGAAGAAACATTTACTACTACTACCATTGCTTACTATATATACTATACATGTCTCCTCCCTTTCTAGACTACCATGTAGGTAGGTAGTCTAGGGGACAGACGATGGCCCACAGCCGAATTACGTAGGATGAAATGAATTGGAATGAAATAAAAAATCGACGAAATTCGGTGCGAGTTGTGATGAGAATAGAAGGAACATAGGACGAATCCGATTCTTGTCGGGACTCTGTATGACTCGATGTATCACAAGCATAATCACGTAGTGTGAAGAACGTCCTAGCGAAGTAATACTGATAGATATATGTATACTAGGTATATAGGTAGACGTGAACTTATACTCCTACGTTGATCACGACTTATTTCATGACTAAGTAGAGAACGGAATGGTATCGTGATGTATTTCTACGTGCGACCAACACAAAACATTTCACGATAAAAGATGCCGTAGCGTGTTTAGCGGATTTATTCATGTCTATGGGTTTTGCCTCCTGCTCCACCATCTTTCGGTACTTAGCAAGCGATGTACCGGAGCACTAGCCTGTCTAGACTTGTCACTCGCCGCGCGAGCTTGGTTCAGGACTAGTCGAAGCAATGGTTGTTCGTGGGTAATCGCAATCAATGTGTTCACTACCTAATGTAGGATCCGGAGTTTTATGATCAGAGGGGGGGGAAGAACGGACTTTCATCTTTCCCATGAACACGCGCCCCGATTTCCGCATTGGTTGCCAATTTCATCGCATCGTTAGACGTGCGTTTTTAGCAACTTCATAAACCCATACGCCGCCTCTCTCTGGCCACTAAGAGTCGGGATGCAATTATCAAATCCTCATCGTATGCGTAAAATGTAAGAATCATCCCGTATCGCCCGCCTAAAATCTTCCAACCAGCCCCCTCCGATTTCGTTTGGAGAACCAACCCCCAAATTTTGATTGAGCGCACTCGGAATGTGTGACGACGAGCACCAAGTCGCCGCCGGGAAACAGATGCTGGAAGAGGGAGAATACCAGGGATATATGCGCGGGATTAATGCAACTTAATTCGGGATGGGGAATTTCGAAATCCCCAAATTAGGCGAGATAACCAAGCTCGTCGTCATCCAATCGCTCCAGATATTCCTTGTCGAGCAGGATCTCAATACACTTCTTGATGTCGCTCACTTTGGGAACGAAGCGAGTTTTGATCTGGGTGATGGTATCACCGACGAGTTGATTGTGCTTCAACTTCTTTCGGGCCTTCATGATACGGACGATAGAAGACTAAGTCATAATTAGCATTAGTCGCTCAATAAAAGATTGGGAGAAACCTACCTGTAAGACTAATTGGCGATCCTCCTCAATCGTCTTGTTAGTATCAGCCTCTTCCTGTTTCTGCTCCGTCTTGGTAGCGACATTCAAGTTGACTCGAATCTTTTTGCTCTTGAAGTCGTAGTTAAGGTGGAAAGTCTTTCCAGGGCCGGGCTTCTCACCATCTGGCTTCATGAGCAGAACCTTGGCCTTGAGAAGAATACCGATGCCAGGATCTAGGGCATCGCTGCTTAACTGAGTGACGGATGCGATATCCTCGTATGAGTGCGAGTCCTTGGTGTTAAACATCAAGAGTACCGCCATCTGGTAGACGCTAACTTGGAAGGTGAAAGGCGTCTTTGAAGATTTGCAGTATCCGGTCTTCAGCTCTCCTTTGCATAGCTGCCAGAGCCAAGTAAGCTTACGACCCTCGTGTTTGTTCCTGTAAAATAGCGTAAACCGGTCGATATCCTGGTGGATCTCGGCCGGTGGGTTGAATGTCGTGTTAGGAGGAGTCAACGGCCAGAAGCTAGTTCCCAAGATCGAGTACGTAGAATCAAGAGCGGGTTTGTCCAATTGCAAACCCTTGGTATGTTCCTTGAATCCAGTGTTTAGATCCTTAGAAATTTGCATATCCTGGAACATGCGCTGAAGCTTGTTCGTATACTCGAAGCCACATGCTTCCTTGAGCTTGCTGATCATACTCGTCTCCGCATCATCTGAAGATGAACTGCTATGTACAAGTCGTCGAGCTAACATTCTCGAATAGAACTTCTGGAAAACATCCTTGTCCTCAATGTACTTGAACACAGTCATTATTTGCGTCAAGGTAGTGTCAAGTTCAGCTTCCTCTACACCAGCACCGCTCTTGCGCAATAACACATCGGTGTACTTGGCGAGGAGTTCAGGAGACTTGCTGCTTCCCGCCTTGCAGATATCGTTACGATTGACAAACTCTCTGCAAGCATTATCAAGAGATCTAGTGAATTCCGGCTCGTCCGCAAATGCGCGCTTTACTAAACCTTGGTATCGGGTATGCGTCTCAAGTAATGCTTCGACATAGACCTTAGGTTCGAGTTTCTCGGCATCCGACGCCACCTTAGCAACTGCACTAAGACCGGCATTACGAACGTGGGTTTCGAACTTCTGGCGAAGTGGCTCTAAACCATCAGGAATCCTAGAAAGAAGATTGTACATTCGAGCCATATCGTCTTCTCGATCGTTATCCAAAAGCACTTGGAATTCATCTCTCAACATTGCTGAGTGGTCTGCGATCAGTGCCTTGTTGCAGGTCTTCTTGAGGGGTAACGCTATGTCGTTGTGCAGATACATGCGCACGCGCTCTTCCTCTTCGGATAATCGAGTCTCCGCCTTCTTCATATATTCCACGACACTATTCTCTGCCACGAATTGCTTAGACTCTGCCTTGTAGAACTCCTCGGTTGCGGCGAGGAAAGGCTTCTCGAAATGGAAACGATAGGTATCAAGAGTCGACTTAGTAGCATCATGCTCATCAAGGCCGAGGGAAACGAAGGAATCGACAACTTGTTTGATCTGGCGGTGCTCTATGGTCTCGCCGTTTCGCTGCTTTTCCACCAGCATGAGTACCGCATCCATGACCTTCTTATTGACAAGGGTGAAAAACTCAGTGCGCCACTGGTATAGATGTAGCGTGTAGACATCATAAGTATTTTTCTTGCCCTCATCCATTTCTCTCTTAACCCAGTGTCGATTAAGATAACGGAAGAGATGGTGGATATACTTCGCGGCAACGGTGTATCTATTCCACTCTCTTATATAGAAAGTTAGTAGTGCCTCGTCCGTATGCGCCTTCGACTGTTCATAGAGCCCATTAAGGTGATCGGTAAGGTATTCTTTCAGCTTCCTGTAGAGATCTTCACCAAGTAGGTGGGCTGGGTTAGGATCGTTAGCGGGTGCGACTCGATGGAAGAAGCTGGGATGATTACCTCCTCTATGAGCCTGGCCTACAGCATTGGAATTTCCCAGGCCAACGGCCTTCTGCGACGTACAAAAGTTATGGACGGCACTATTCGGTTAGTTTGCAGGTAAAGACTCGAGGAGGAATAGGCTCACGTGTATACGCCCATGTACTAGAAGAACAACAGTTTAGCTACCATATACGGGATACAAACTAAAACCAAAGCCTCTAGGGAACATACCGTTGTCATGTCCATCCCATCTTGAAGATTAATCATAATCTTAGAAATACCAGCTTGGAGGTATTCCCACGTTTGCCCGATATCCTCCCGGTTCGGGGTCGGCGGCATCGGCCGGGCGGTCGCCGCTAAAGACATGGCGGCAGAAAATCGGAAAGGATTTCCTCCGAGGAGGCTATCGAGTAAAAGTGATGGACAAGTCGATGTCGATGTGGGTGGTGTGGGTGGTGTTGGTCTAATGGAAAAGAATAAGTTCTCTAGATAGACGGGGATTGACAGGTCAAGTTAGCGAAGACCAGAAGAGATAAATAATTGTGAGGAAAAAAGGTGAATGGTTAAAGAGAGGATGATGCGGGGACGCAGAGTTTTGAATGTTTTATGGACGTGGATGCGTCGTGGAAAGAATGGTAGTGGGTAGTAGTAGTAAGAAGTAAGAAGAAAAAAGAGAGAGGGCAGGCGCGATCTCCAAATTGTGTTGTTTGCTCGATGTCTAAATCGATAGTGACTGTGACGAAAAAAAGGCAAGAGCAACACTGCACTGTAGTATATTAGGTAGGTAGGTATGTCACGAGTGTAGGTAGGTAGTGTGAGAGAGGAAAGAACGCCCGAAACATACAAGTGTCCGCCGATTTGGCTGCAGCCTGGCCTGAATCTTCCAGGTCCGTGACTTGCCCGGTGAGTCGAGATGAAGCCCTTGGGTTCACCGTCAAAGAAACGAGTAAGACTTAGATACCTAAAGGATCGTGAGTTAGGTCGGGACGCGATCGAAAATGTGCCAAAGCCGTGACGAAGCTTAGGCGACTGATAGCGGGAAATTGGTGTGAGGTCACTTGCACCTGGGCAATGAATGAATAGATGGAGTTGAATGGCAGCGCCGCAATGCAATTGCTTGGGTAGATTACTAGGCCTCAAGAATGGCTTATGTAATAAGGCAGCCGCCCTGGAGACAACCTTGGAAGGCACCGTCCTTCAAACAGTCCACCGTGCGGAACGGATAATAACCCATTAGTGGATATGTACAGTGGACCCTAAACAGCTAAAACGGCTTAGCTTTCCCCACCTCCAACGCCTACGGGCTAAGGCATCTACCGCGAAAAAACATGTATCAGCACGCGGTTCCAATTGCCCCTCCAAAGATACATGGGTACCCTGATTTTATACTGAAATTCAAGGTTTGTTCACAAATGCCTAGGTACCTAATATCGTTTTACTGTACCACCCCATACAATATTTCGACTTACTCAGATTCGTTTACAAGGTCATTTATAAGATGGATTTCATTACCACCGACTGTTCTTTTAAACATATGTTTATTTATCTGATTGCCTGATTCACTTTTCTCGCACACTATCCAGCCCACCCAGCTTCTCTGCAAGTCTGAACACATTGATAGTGAAATTCAGAATCCAGGCAATCAACCCTACCAGCGTCAGCGCTGCGAGGCCTCTGGCCAAATGTAAGGACACATCCTCCATTCCCGCCCACCCAGGGTCCGTCGATAAGCCATCCCCGCTATGATATACCAATGCTTCGAACGCCAGCGCCGTGCTGGCAGATTTCAACACGATGAAAACCAAGTCTAACAGCGTCAGCGACACTTTTTGAGCTGGGGGTCGGAGTCCCAAAGGCTTCCCCGTGTATTCGTCCCAAGTCATGTAAAGAGTGTAAGGGATGGCGACGACGTCGATCACTATGGCGACAACCGCCTGCGACGTCTCTGGGGTATTTTCGGCAGAAACTGACGGATCCTTGTTTCTCTTGAATATGTTACACGCAAGAGCAAGAGCCGCAATCGAAGTGATTAACACTATAAGACGGAAGATAAGTGGCGCGATGGGATGCCTCAACACGAAGTTGGATAGTTTCATTATCCACGTCTCCTTCCTCGACCTTCCCTTCTTCTTAGGATCTAATGGGTGAAATGGACTCCGTACCGGCTTATCGAGGCCCGGCATCTGCTGTTCCAAAGTCTCGTATGGTACCACTTCGAACTCATCATCGAGATTCCGACCGTAGGAAGAGGACTGGATGAAATCTCTCCATCTCTCATACGGGTCTTCATTTGGTGCTCGGTAGCCAAGCCCCATAATCACAGGCTCTGCCGTGCGTAAATGATCCCATCGTCGTCCTGGCCTGTCGGCACGTTTCCTTAGGAACACGGGGAGTTTGGATACGCGATCATGCTTTTCATCAACCCAGTCGACATAGCCATCCTTTGATACCCTCCTCCTCAGTGGTCGATTTCCCTTGCTCTGCTCTGGTTGGACACTTGGTTGGGGGGGCTTGAGATGCTTATCCTGGTTCGGGCCGTGTGCATTTTCGTCATATAGCTCGACCCAAGCAGGTACAGTAATCCTTAAAGGATTCCGGGTCATCTCAATGTTTGAGACGACAAACTCATAGGGATGTGAGATTATTGTAAGAATGAAACTGAAGGAGGCCCACGGTCGTCGATTAGACAGAAAGAATTACTAGTCATCCTCTCATATAGCTAGGAGCTTTGTGGCGTTCGGAAGTCGGAAGAGGTGGGGAATTAGCGTTGAATAGAAAACCGCCACTAAGAGGGATACGTAGAGATAGGTACGTAGAGCTTTGCGCGTTTCCGTGGGCGCCGGCTTCCACCAAACTTTTCAAAAGACCAACGCGTGCCGGAGTACGGAAGTATTGAGGTACAGAAGCAATAGAACAAAGCGCAGAACCACCCGGGACGTTAATAGGAGGGATGTAAAGAATTATTTATTAATCGGCTGTTGTAGGAAGCGATGAAACGTTTCGAGATCACGGGTAAGTCAAAGTAGAGGTGGAAGGATTATCTAAACAATGTCATGAACAACAATACCTTTCATGACGTGTTTTGAAAAGGAACAACGAAACGAATATGGAGAATATGGAGAAGCAAATGGAGAAGCCGAAAAGGGAAATACGGATGGTATAATACACGACACAGACAGCTTTCTTCGTGTGTACAGAATAGGCACGATGAGAATCTCAAGGTGAAATTTATGTCTATTTGAGAAAAGGATGACAAACTTTAATGTGATCACAAAAGCGCAAGAACAATTAAATTAAGAATTAAGTCAGCTCCAGCGGAATGGCGCGTTGGCCGGGGAGAGGTCTTCTTGGCAGGGATATAGCAAGATCATATGGTTAATAGACCCAGAGGGCCATAGCTTCGAGCTAAGGAAACCTTAGTCCTCAGAAGATTTTTGTGTTTCGTTTCGAAAGCGGGTTCGACGGCAGTACCTATCGTTCAGCCACGAAGATGTCAACGGCGAAAGTTATTAAGATATCTGTTCATTATGTCGATGCGAGGTCATCTCAATTTTCATGATAGCTATAAGCGCCCAATGCTAAAAATAATTTCACGCAATCTCCGGTTTATCAACGTTATCTCTTCCAACCGCACCGTGGACCCGTACATGGGCAATTGAATTATTGCGTTACAGCACCGCCACATACACCGATGTACAAACCCGGGGTATTGCATGTACCTAGGTACTCGGTAGCTGGCTACAAGGTTCAAAATACTACGCAAACTCCAGGGCTGGGAAAGTGCAAGCCACAGCGCGATCCCGGTTCACATGCGTCACCAGCGCATCTTCATTTGCTACCTTGGAATCGCTCAAACTGACAAGGGTTAGAAAAAAAGCTACAATTTCAACGTCATACAACTAATTTATTGCTACCACCGAACAACGATGATTTCTACTGGATTTTCCCAGAGATGAAGTAAAAGGAGCTTTTGTGCGACATAACTCCTTCCAACTCTTCCCGTCGCACTCGCGATCTAATTCTTGCCTTCCACCGCAATGATGAGGTTCTTCCTCTTACCTATCTCGACTCGGCGAACATTGCTTTACTGCCAAAAGATACAAGTCTTACCAAAGGAAAAGCAAACCATAGTCGACAAGGCGACTATTCGTGCCGCACAACTCTGGTCCGGCTGGGAGAAGAAGGAATCGGGCTGGCAAAAGAAAGTCGTCGTCTATGGGAATTATTTGCTGAGAAGAATCCATTTTGAAGAATGGGGTCTCAAATCAGTACCTCCCTTGTCTACTAAAAGAAGGGAGGAAGAGATATTAGGAAAGGATAAGCACCACCTTATCTACCCCGAGGATATTATCCCTACCAAACACGCGGTGAGCGTACTGCGGGCGCTGGGCACAGACAGAGAGCCGCTACATAGATCTAGATTAATATGGTGTCTCATTGGAATGCCTATCAGTGCGCCATTCGCTCTTGTCCCGGTGTAAGTACACTTGTCCCAAACAGGCACTTAATACATATAGATTTCTGACAACCGTCCCCTTCTAGAATACCTAACCTCCCTTTCTTCTATTTGATGTACCGAGCATGGTCGCATTGGCGCGCGCTCGCGGGTGGGAAACACATTCGATTCCTCTGCGACAATGACCTCTTATCTCTATCACCATCTCCAGTCCTCAACTCGATATATACACCGATCCTCAGCCGTAAGGCTGCCTCAAAGGATTCGACGCCTGATATAGGGGATGTAAAACCACTGCCCGACAACAAATCGAAGATTTCCGACGAGGAGACGCTGCTCCTTTCGCAAGACAATAGACGACAGCTTGTCAAGGCATTAGAAATCCCGGAGCTCGAAGTGGAGCTTGAGAGAGCGATATGGCAAGTCGAAGACGCGATCCAAAAAGAAAAGGAAGAAAATTCCAAACCACCTGATACAACCAAAACGAAGTGATGAATTGAACAAAAAGACCACTGGTAATGTGTGACGATAGGCGGTGTTTAACGATGGTTCGGTCATGAGCATATAGAGGGGATCCGTGGATACCTGGGCCTGGCATTGGGGATAGATAGGCGGACCTAGTTCTTCATTTTATGGCGACGACGATGATATATGTCTAAGGAGGTAAGCAAAAGAGTAAAGCTACTCGTTCGCATGAACAAGAGGTAGAATCGTCATGTTCGCCAAGCCTGAATTCTGCCGATTGCGACTATACGCATTGCCGATAAAATCCCAACAATACATAAAATCGCTATGATTGTTATTAAGCGCCTTGTCGTTACCGAACGCAAAGGGCAAGCTGTCTCTAGCGGCCACTCTTCTTGATAACCCTCGTCGGCAAGTGCTTGCTTCTCCGTGTCAATTTGCCGTACGCCTATACTGCTTTCCTGAGCGTGGGAAGAATGAAAACCATCTATTTTCTCCTTTTGTATACTGTTCTCATGTGTCGTTTGGGCGTCATTCGCGCTAATAGGATCCCGCGAAGACATTGTCTTCCACGCCATCGCAGCTTTCTGGCGCATCAACCTTTGCGTAGGGCTCTGTTCGTGCTTTACAGCCCGGCATTGTTCGCGACGTTTTTGCCGTCTCAAAGACGCCTCGGAGTTTGCCGGATTTAAAGGAGAAGAGGTATGTGGTATATAGATTTGGTCTCTCGGGGGTAAACCCCAGGGAACCGCTCCCATTTTGTCGAGTTAGCCGGGTGTATTTTGGCCGGATGTGAGGTTTCAATCCCCGCCGAAGCTTTCTTGGAGACGGATAGGTAGGTTTTCTTCAATTTCATGAACAAAGACGGCCTAGGTGGGCGCGAACAAGTACTTCGAGACAGTGACATTCATTGTTGTACCAACCCGAGTTAGATTAAAACCTCAGGATGTCTTATACCCGCCTCCCTTGCGTCCACATTCAGGCCATGAGGGAATCCCGTCCAGACGGCACGCCTGAATCCTTAGGGAAATGATCGCGACCGAACTAATGGGATATATAGGCCAATCACTCAAGTTAGGCCATGACTTAGGGTAAAAATAAAGAAGTGAATTGGTTGTTTAGCCGCCATGTCGACATACTGCCTCGCAACCTCCTGCTTGTCACTACTGACATCTCGTTACCTAAACACAACTTCAGAGAATCAGTCAGACGTCTTATATCATCTCATCTGTAGAATACCTACGTAGGTAGGTATTTATGAGTGATTCACTCCCGTAAAACAATGACTACATATATAACACCTAGCTAGGTACATATTAAAAGGAGGACAACATCGCCCTCGGTTTAATGCTGATCCGACATACTTCAGTCAGGCCCCCTGTCCTTGAGTTCTTTTATACGATACCTAGGCATCTTATCCCTCGAGATTACGTCGAACATGAAATACCCCTTCTGTGCTATTTGAGTTATAATGCTATATAATACGGAGTGGTCCTTCAAAAGCATGACATATTTGATCCGGCCACCTAATTGTCCTCATATTCGAATGTTTCACATAAAACGATCATAAAAAAGATTCAAACCGAGTCAGCGATTAGATCACAGTCTGACTGTGTGACCAACAGCATTTTAATGCCAAATATAGATCATTGAGAAACATTGTGATTTTATGCGTACCAGTGCACTACGCACGAATGGTATTCATACGGGTTAGACGACTACTGTCAGAGATCAAATATCACAGCGACCGTCAGTAAGAGGTAAATGCTGACCGCCGATATCTCCTTGTCTAGAAAATAATATGTTGCAGAACACTGTATTAGAATTATACGCAGATCCCGCAAGACATAACCTCTATTCTATTGATCGACGGCCGAATATTGTCAACCGCCTGAACCTATACCAGCAGCGATCTTTCTGGTAAGATCGATCGTAGTCCCAGAGCCTGAAAATAGATTTGAGAAACACCAAAGCTAAATAGGTTTTCTGTTGTTTTGATCTATGGATCGTCTCAAGGCCATCTCTGTCAATCTGGAGGCGTAACTCTGAAGAAAGTCTGCTAATATGGCATGGAAAATAGGCTTGCGAACATCAAGATCCTTATGATCTCCCTATATTCCAATGATAGAACATCGACCCAGGGTTATGCCGATTGAAAAAAAAGGTTCAAGGAGGCAAGAATGATATTTAGGATTCGTTATAACATCACGATATAGTCTAGCCTCCTGAGCATGGGGTGCTGTGTGCGGCGATTTTATTGGTCGAAGCTTCGGGATGGCGATCTTGCGGTTTTGCAGTGTCAGAATACCCACGCTCAGGAGGCGGATGGTCAGAGCACACTGCCCAGCCGGAATAGGCTCTTAGCGTGACAGCAGCCCCTTACCTGCCATCCCATCAAGTCTAGACATGCTATGGTAACCCTCCGCATTGGAGCGATATGAAACGACGCCCAAGAGATTTGGCAAGATAAACTCGCTGCTTGCCAGTTACCCCAGATGGTACCATCCCAAGTCCGCTCCCTATATGTGCATGCCGTGTGTAGTTTGGGAATAGAGCCGCCAACACGGCTTCCGAGAGGATCAGGAGGCTTGGCGCTATCATTCAATATTTCGGTGCTGCCCCGTCTCTTGTAGACACACGCGGCATCTCATGCTAGCTGTCTTATGGCAGCGGGATACCGTCCGCCAAGCTGCGTGGGGTTTCACTCTTTAAGTCAAAGTGGTGAAGCCATTATGAAGCCATCTTTAGGTAGGAATAACATGTGCCATAATGATTTGAGCGGGTGTTGGTGTGATCGCCACCACTTCCCGGAGTGAAGATATAATGTGCCCATTCCCCCAGCAGAGATCCCAATATGCTCTTTCTCATCCAGGCAGATTGCTAGACATCCCTCGTTCACTTTTCTATACCTAATTTGAGCTGCGCTCCTTTGATTCTCATACTCTCCTTAAAATTCCCGTTTGAAACGGTATTATTTTTGTAATTTACCCACTCATTTCACGAAGTCAAAATGAAGTTCACGTCCGGACCCCTTTTCGCTACTTTGGCGTTGACCGCCTACCTCCCCTGCATCCTTGCTGCACAAGGATTTGCCCCGAGCTCTCGCTCGGTAGCGGTTTTCAGGCGTGGCGAGTTGGCCAGCAATGGCACCGCCGTCGCCAACGGTACCGAGGTCGCCGACGCTGGTCAAGCCGAGGACGAGAACAAGGACGGAGAGGACGTTGACGAGAACGCCGATGAGGAGAACCAGGATGACAACCAGAACGAGGACGAGAACCTCCAGGAGGAGCTTGACAACCTCAACGGAATCAACATCGACCCCAATGACCTCGAGGGCAGCCTCGAGTCGAACATCGGCAACCTCATGCTTGGCCTCGGTATCTGCAACTTCGACATTGGCAGCATTGGCGGCATCGGCATCAACAACCAGATCCAGCTTCTCCTTCAGCTACAACAGCTCCAGCAACTCCAGCAGCTCGGCCTCGTCAACTCGTTCTCCATCCAGCAGCTCCTGCAACAGGAACTTCTCCTCGGCCAGTTCAACTTGAGTAAGTGACCCCCTAAATGTGGAGTTTCTTATCGAAGCTGTTAACTAACAATATCTACTCAGACATCTTCAAGCGAACCATCAGCGCCACCATCAAGCAGGCCGCTCGTGCGAACAAGCGCACTGTGATGACCAAGCGGGAGTGCAAGGGTCAGAACAAGGCCAAGAGCAACTAAGGAGCCATGAATCCAAGATACTTAGCATTTCGAAGGGAATCGTCGGGCAGCATATGTCGAATATGCTTCAGGGATAATGGGTCATCATTAGGAGTTATTTTATTGTAATTTACCTAGTTAGGCATATACCAGTGAACGCTCTTCCGCGCCAAGGAAGAGCGTGGGTGAAAATATCAAGGGATTATCTTGTCAACAACAATGATTTACTCCATTTGGATTATTTTCGAGGACCGTATCTTCTCGATGTGACTCTTTGTTGGGACCTTCCGATCCTTGCTGGGTGTCTTTTAAGATGAGATGAAGTTATGACCTTGGACAGTTACATCGTTGAGGATACGCCCACTTAATAGACTAAGCGAGCGGGATACTAGTTAAGAGCCCCCGGCGGTTACCTGTGATGAGGTTAGATCGATTTGTTTCTGAGTCAAAACAAGGGGAAACAAGTCGTGATAGCGTCTATTTCAGACGAGGACCCGTTATAGGCAACTAACTAGGTACGATGTACCTAGTAATTCACATTTAGTAGGTACCTAGATGTGAATCATCTCATTGTAGTTATTCTTAATTATATCAGTTCTCTCACCGCTAAAAAGGGTGCCCGCATGATGACTCGGATGGCTACATGCAGTAACAGATCAAGTGAGACCAGCAAACAAGTTTGTTTGAGCCGATTATGATCGGATGAACTTAGATTTTACTGGAATACGACTGTATATCACGCTCGGATGTATTGACTTCCAGAGTGACTATAGGTATGACTTAAGCTTATTGACGATACTCAATCAAGAAATATAGTCATGCCCCAGGTCTGTGTGTGTCGCATCTGTAACACATCCGATATCCAGGAAAAATAGCTTGGGGTACATGCGAAACCCCGGGTTGGCAATCGAAGAACCCTGGTCTAGGCTTTCCCAGTTGCCGTGCTAGGAGATCTCTCAAAAGTGACAGAGACCCTTGTTGATCCGGGGGTCCGATTGGGCACTTGAAGGCGTCAAGATGAAAAATATGGCGGCATGATTGGTTAGCTAGCTCCTCATCGTGAGCTGATACTACCTATGTAAACATGGCTATACTGAGATCGAATCCCTTCCGAACATCTGAGCGGATGATGGGTGGTAGATCCTGAATATCCTTAATTATAGAGCTGAAAGATGGAAGAAAATCATTGTTTACGGGAATCTTAAAATTTGAGAACCCGAACCCATTTCCACCTTACGTAGTTGGCGCTGCCCGTTGCCGAATAGCCGGAGTTTTCCGGGGTTGATATCCTGCATATGACCCTTGTCCAGTTAAGACTTTGCCAAGAGGTTGATGGCGCTTTGGCCACGATAGCTTCTTATCTTCAACTTTATCGCAACATAGACAGCATTTACACTCTAGGGATAAGTCTACGACTTACGTTCAGAGTACGCCTCACCGGTGTAGGTGTGAGGGAAGATCATCTTAGTCATTATAGGAAACGTCTTTTGCCCTTTCTAAGCTATTGAATTATGCCATATCCCGTTTGGTGGCACGAATAAACGCCAGAGGACGGAATGACAACCCCGGACGGCGATCAAGCAGAGTGACATACTAGCCTGATGTAACAGAGTCAAAGAGGCACCAGGACTTAGGCGGTAAAAACCATAGCAACTGAGGTATATTCTAAGATACAGTACATATCAGGCTCTGGCATAGTCAGATCCCGTTCCACTAACGTTAATTAGACTACTACAACCCTTGAGATGAGCTCTTGATCTCCGCTATGGCCTCGGGCCAGAGGTCTTCCGTGCGTGATCAGTGCCACCCGCAGCTTACCCCGTTATACGGGACGGCAAAGACTGGCATGAGATGAGCCGCGATGGGGCCTTCTTGCCTTTTTCGCCTCTTTGCTCTTGGTACTATACCATGCAGCGGTGACATTCAGGGGCCTTCAGCTATCGGCGTCTTCCTCCGCACGAGGTCATAGTCACCATAGCTATGGCTGCCAAGATATTCTAGCCAGAGGTTGAGCATCCCGTTCTCGATATGCCCCCTGGACACGGCTCGTTTTACCATCCACACATCCGCTTAGTGATGCCTACATCCTGACACGCACCGGATCTCTCCTTCAACCACGTTCCGAATTATTATTGTCTTCTGAAAATCTTGGCGTTGTTTCTGGCACTCATGCCATCCGATCAATATGGCGTGCCATTCGATATATAAGATGACGTTCAAGTCGTCGAAATATGTCTCTTTTTTCTAACCATTCCACTCACCAATCCAAAGACATCTTCAGATCTCTCAACCCATTCTTTCATTCATTCCTTCAGAGGTAAGCTACTAGCTTCTGTCTACAGCCTCACCTGACAATCTTAGCTAACATTGAAACAGCTGTGCTCGTTGTTCGCTTCACTCTTTACCAATTTACACTCATTAGAACTGTCGAGGTGAGCAAATCAATGGCAACTGGATCCGAGTCACATTCATAAACAGCATTACTAACTATCTCGCTAGCTGTGCTCATATTATATTCTAATATTTTAATTATTTACCACTCTCTCTAAACCCAATCAAAATGAAGGCCTCTACCATCTTCGTTAGCGCTCTTGCCGCTTTCGCCACTGCTGCCCCTACCAGCACCCCCGCCGCTGCTGAGAAGCGTACCAGCGTTGACCTCGGTGCCTTCAACAACTTCAACTTCGGCAACCAGGATCTCCAGTACCTCCTCGCCGTCAACGGCTTCAACCTCCAGGCCTTCGCTCAGCTCTCCGCCTTCAACAACCTCAACATCGGCGGCTTCCAGCAGCTCTTCGTCGGCAACTCCTTCGACATCAACGCCCTGCTCCAGCTCCAGCAGATCGCTCTTCTGTCCCAGCTCGGTGGCCTCGGTGTCTTCGGAAACTTCGACCTCAGCGCTCTCCAGCTCAACGTTTTTGACCTTGGCCTCCTTGGCGGCATCGGCAGCTTCGATGTCTCTTCTCTCATCCAACAGAGCTTGGTTCCTCAGCTCCAGACCGTCATCCAACAGACCCGTGAGTAATCCCCCACGATCTACAGAAACATCTTCGGAACTAACCCGCATCTCAGAAATAAACACCGTTGTCCTATAAACGGTCCCATGATCTACAGGCGCACATCTTATCTCAGGGCTACTGTTTAATGGAGTGAGAGTGTCTTACCTAACATGGGCGCGATTTGGCGACGGGATGATAAAGGGGGAGCACTTTGGGAATATCCCTGTATTTTTGTTTATTTTTTATGTCGACTGCCGTTGTTTCCTCGCCGGCAAAGATAATACTACGGATTCATTGGGGCTCATCTCTCGATAATTCTACCTACAGCTACAGGGGATGCTACAAGCCGGTTGCGGGTCTTCGGTCAGAGTGGAAGGGGAGAAACATCAGCATAGCAAGGGTAGAGTGAATGAGAATGGGATTCATTGGGTTTTCTGGAGATGATTCTTATCAATTTTACCTCTCATTGGGATAATTTATTGGGTCTTAAACTACTTCCTATCTTTTGCCATGCTCTCGCGCTTCTCAATCTTGCCTTTGATAAAAGATGAACTTCCCCGCAAACATTCCAAAGAATTTCGGATGATGAAAATGTTAAAAAAACACGTGAATTTGCCAAGATAGAGGAACAAATGTTGTCCGCGTTTGATCGCTCGGCTATGAAACTTCGGGTGCGTTCATCAAACATAAAACAGCAAGTTATCAATTCAATTGGCATGATCATGCGATATACCTACCTCATGTCAAAAGCCTGACATTGGAAACATTAATATGGCATGATACTCCCTAAAATCCCATTACTCATCTCTTACACTTATGTAAGGACCTATTGTTATCATGAAGGACTTTGGCTATATTTACATCGGATGGGTAGCTAAAGCCAATGAGAAACAGAACTATCCTACGTCACATGTTAATATAAATTCTTCGTGATTCACTACTTCCCTATATTTCTCTTAAAAGTTCAACGAAGAATGAACCAAGCTATAGATAGGTATATTGATAGTATCAACTCGTGCCCCTTCACCCCTTAATACCTGTTTTAAGTCTCCATCATAAGCTACTTCACTACTTTATACGTTTTGACTCGGGAAACATGAGACTCGTGAATCTATCTATATAGATTGGAATATGTAGCTTAGGTGTATAGTCAACAATGTATTGAAATAGTGAACGACTTAATGATGGCCGGATATGAACTCGATGTCCAAACAATTGGCTTATGCCATCAGTGACGTCAATGAGCTCCATGGAAGTCCTTACGAATTCTCGGGCGATTCGCTGAGAGGTTAATTTCACACCCTTCTTCCATTCGATGTAATAACTCAATTGCATCCGTGAAAGCCGGAATTTGATTAGTTAGAAATATGACCTTATATGCCTAGTAAGTAGGAGGTAGGGACTTGCGGTCTACCTCGTCAACTAGATACTAAGTAAGCAAGCCACATATATAGGAGTTGAGGTCTTACCGGAGTTCAAAAGGGCTATATGTCTCCGAGGTAGCCCATCTATTATATTAAATTGTACCGTCTATTGATCTGACAGAGCAGTTCCAGTTCATAACTATGCTTATAGTCGGTAGTCACTTACCCAAGTACCTACCTACTTAGATACCTACTACCTAGGTAGGTACCTATGTAAATTATGGACGCTTTACAAAGTACTTATACTAATTTCCATTGTATAAGTAGTGGGTAAGTACCGAATATCATATAAGAACGATAGTAAGCCGCGTCCCGTAGAGGCTTCTTAAAAACGGAATACTAAGACGCTTCTATCACGCTTAACACAGGTACCTAGCTACTAGGCACCTGAAGCAATATCACCAATGAATTTTATACGCTGTATGGCCAAACAAGATACCTAGGTAGGTACCTATTAAGTGTCGTATAATAGATACATTCGGAAATGCGATATTATGTATGAACAGAACTCCGGTTAGCTTCTATCTAGAGGAAACTTACATGAAGCTTATTGGTACCTCGTGGATACCTACCCGCCCAGCAGGTGCTTGAAATTATAGGTTCAAGAGAAGTGAAGGTATATAGCGCTCCCGGTGAGTGCTTACCTGTCCAGGTACACGATTATATCTCGATATGATATTGTATGAGGTTGGCTGCAGTAAATTCACGCCGGCACGTAGCGTCTTAACGGATTATTGATGGGAAAAGCAAATCTGAACAGCTCCTGTCAGCAGAAAGGTTGATCCCACTATCGCCGGAGTGAAAGAGCCAATCACGGTATTCAATGCTGAGCTACCACACCGATCTCTGCTTCATATGCAAGCCTCGCGGTCTACCGGCATCGTTATGCCGATCGAGAGCCTCACTAAATGCACCTTCGATCCTGAGGTAGACCCCTAGACCCCTTCGGCTGTGTTTATCGTCAGGAGAATCTCTACGGGATCTCCAGAGTGTTCTTACCAGGCAGGTACTAGGTACTTATTTTATTATAACGAATGTCAAACAATATCGGTGTTGTCGGTAAGTTGAACGCCAAGTCATCTACGAATAGCTCAAAAAGACAGAACGATATGACGGTATGGATAAGCACCTCTAAGCAATAAATTGCGGCTCCGTTTCTTCGGGAGAGGGAAAAGGAGAAGAGAAGACAGTTAGCCACGAATAATAGATCTCAAAAAGGCAAGTTCGTATCACTTTAATTCCATCCAATCCGACCTAAGCACACGCAGATATGAAGTAAGCATCGCTTCATACCTCCATCCCGTGACGGAGTGGCGTGTTTGACCACTGCAGCAGCCCGCCTCTGAGCCCTAATTAATGAGAAACCTTCAAAATATATTAATAATACTACGTGAAGCAGGCAACTACCGAGTAGGCTCAGCATTCACACAGGCGCTACGTAAATGGATCAACCGTTTTGGGGGACCTGGAGACTTTCACTATGGCTGCATTGCCAATCGTCGTGCCTAATGCTCCTATGCTCAGTTTTTCTGGGTGCCCAACGCACGCTATTGAATTAGCTGCGCTGTCAGCATTTGGTCGCACAGTCATCCGGAATCCTAATTCGACGGCGGGCGCCCAGTAAGAAATCTCAACCGGAGTTACAGACCGGGCGAGCGTCATAGGGGGCAGCACTGAATGAGTGAATTTTTTTGTCGTGTTCGCGCATACATCTCATCACAAACATGGCTACGAGACAAGAAGAGAAAAAGACGGAAACCGGTCGGCTGTTTTTGGCCTATTCGCTGATGGGCTTGTTTCGTGGGGGTGCTTGCAGCGTAGGACAGGCTGAGATCCATAGATATTAGTGAAGGTCGACCGAAGACGATCTACGGAAAAGCCAAGCAAACGGAATCCCGAAATGTTTTCATAAACTTGAACCATCGTACCTTGCATGCTCATGATCGCTCAAATTATCCATCCGAGGGGATTTCGTTCTGCATGGCGTCGAGGGCGGAGAGGTTGATTATTATTTATTTTATCGATGGGTTGGATGAGAGCTGAGCATGGGTGCTGCAGTGTAAGATCTCAGCCACGGTGCGGACGCGTCAACGTCCCAATTCACTGACTCGGTTTGAATGTGCCGCTGCTTTGCATTTAGCGTATTGAGATCCGTCGAGGCTGCGAGGATAACACATAAAACGTTGTCTACTTATTAGGTACTTGGTGAGTAGAATGTGATGTCGACATATCACCCCGCTGGGGAACCACTGGGGATAGATCCTGTTTGCCAAATGGATATAACTTCGATCCGCGATCCATGGTCCACAGAGTCCATAGATATGACTTATACATAAAAGTCTCGGCACGAATATGGACTTTCGCCGCCGTGTGCTGCCCGTATCCGGTAGCACAGTGCATGATAGGAGGAGATCCTTAATTAGACACCGTAAGCATCCCACATTGTCCACATTATCACGTTATTAGTCCATCGGCGGATCCTTTTAGGTCCATCTTTGGGGGTCTACACACAGGCTCTACACACAGGCTAGAGTTGACTAGAGCCCTGGAGTAGACTGTATTCGGAACAAATAAGCCCTGGAGCCATTAAAAGGCCCTTCCAGCGAATCCCCCAGAGAGTCAGAGGGTGGAACCCCCGTGTAAGACGTGTCGCTAAAAACGAACTGGTGTGGGCGTTTTGGACCTTTTTGGACCTTTTTTTACATGCTACAACGTCGGGGCAGTGCAGTCTCTGTTAGTTTCTGTTGGACTCTGTTGGAACCACAATTGGCTACATGTACGTTTCGCTAGCCCTATGACGGGAGAGGCCAACTAAGGTGATAAAATCTGCGGATCTTGGTCTTGGAAAAGTCTTGGTGGCTGGAACCTGCACATCTTGGCACAACACGACGTCTGGGCATCTTTTCTTGTCTCGTCGTTGCACAACTCCGTCGGGTCCGTCGAGGACGCCCCAGTCCAGCCCAGTTTCCAGTCTTTCCCTCGTTATCGTCAGCCGAAATAGCAAAAAGGAACCCCGTCTCTCGTTTTCGAAATAATACAGTATACCTAATACCAACGGTGAGGTAAATGAATTAATCCAAGTTCATAACTATTGCCATAAAAACTTTGCGGAGAAAGTCGTAAGATCGAGAGACACGGATCACGGATCACGAAGCGCTCCCCTTCAAACCCACAGTAAACTCGCCATGCGGCGCTCTTGTCTGCTGCTGGCCCTCGTGGCGGGTGTCACGGCGGAGAATATCGCGCAATCGAGACGATCAATCGATCAAGACCTCCTACCCCTAAATTCAAGAGATGCGACCGAGATCTCGCAACCGGTCGAGGCGAGGATCGTGTCCGACGAAAAGCAAACACTCGGACTCGAAAGCAGGCGACGTAAGCGCGATGACGATGACGACGACGACCCTCTTGAACAACACAAGGACTACTTGAAACACATCCAAGATGAGCAGGAGGACGCCGCCAAGCACAACAACGATAAGAATTCCGGACCCCCCGGTGGCGGTACAATAGCGGGCGCGGTAATAGGTGTCGTCGTCGCGATCATCGTCGCCCTACTACTTTGGTTCTTCCTACGCATTCGTCCGCGGCGCAAGCAGCGACAAATGGTCGCAGCCAAAGAAGCCGAGATCGAGAGCGGATACACAATGACACCGGTATCCAGCATCCGGCGCGACACCCCCCCCGTAGGCGCCGCGAGCAACCACAGCCTGCCCTCGGAACACATCCGCTGGGCACCTACACCCTACCCCGAGCGCGCGCCCTCGATCCACACCGGATCGTCGATGTCCGGACTTGCCTTGCCCACCCCCGCTTTAACCTACTCCCCGTCTGTCGGTACTTCTTCTGCCTCCCCTCCCTCGCCGCCTCAACCCCACCACCAAATGCAACCGCAGCCGCAGGTACACCAGCACTTCAATGATATACCGAGCGAGAAGCCGCCTTCTTACGATGCTATTATTGCGCTACAGTCCTCCGAGCCGCAGCCCGAGGCTTCCGCGTACCAGATGGGACAAGTACCTGTAGAGGCAGAGCCGTCCATATGTCACCTACCTGTTACAAACTTCACGCCGCAATACGGTACCGCGAACGGAAGCGGGGAGCATATGCCTCGATACTAAGGGATGTAATGGATCGGCTGATGTATGTATGTCATGAGTGGAGAAGGGTATGGAGAAGGAGAATGGTCGGGTGGTAGGAGTTTAACTTCTAGGTTGTTCACTATACGGTGTAGGTGGAAGGAATGCGGGAGGAGAAAGGGGGAGCGGGTCAAGTTTACAGGCTTAGCGATCAGATATCCCACAAATGTTCTCTACCTCTTACCTCTACCTCAAGAACTACAATTTTATTTTCTTCACTCAGGTTCCAGTCTGGCTTTAGGTATGGAGAAGGATGGCTAACTGTTTTTCAATCTGCTTAAAAAACGCGTGCATACGAGATATAAGAGGGAATCGAATGATATATTTTTTTCGATGGTTTTTCTATGTAAGATGATATGGATGACTGGAAGCAAAAGAAAAAGCGACAGTTCTGTTCTTCCTCCCCCAAGTTATAGAATGCCCGTAGAGTCCTCGAATAGGAATAATAACAAACGATGGATTTGTATTGTGGTCCCGTAAAACTCCTCGGTATCCCCTGATTTGCTGTAAGATTTACCACCTCCCCGAAAAAAAAACCAAATATGAAAATACATTGTGTCCTGAGACTGAACCGTAGGTATCCAGTAATATTTGCTTGCTTGCTTGCTGTGAATGAATTGCTTGGCCGCTCGTGAACCTCGACTCGCGAATATGCTGGGGTTGCGTTAAAAACGTAGATATTTGCTGTAGCATCGTAGATGTAAATGGTAGACGTGGTGATACAACTTGCGCAAAAAAGGAGGGAGAGGGAGATGATTATTTCGTCGAAAGAGAAAAAAAGACCCCGTCAACCACGTCGTTCGCATGCATCATTATTATCGTTAAAAACATTGGAAGAGGGTTCTCCGATTTGAACTCAGGCGTTAGATAAATAAACTCATCAGTTTGGTGTACTTAACATTATTGAACTTGATTAGATATTGTGTCATTTTTTAAGTGGCGAGAGGAGGATCCGGGCCGACGTGGTTCACCCACTCGTACACGCGATGCATACCGCGTCCGGGGCCGCCTAGTCCGGCGAGGACGGAATCTTTAGGCGACGTCGATTGCGGTCGTTCTCGACGGCGTGATCGGGGCGTTGGGTCGTAATAGGCCGGTTCTTCAACAAAGCCGCGAGCCGAAGCTCTTCTCGGGAGCATGTGTTCTGGCATTCGGTTGGCTCGTGGGTCATCGTAATGGAAGTCATCATCCACCGTATGTCTCCGTGACAACATAGGGGGCTGTCCTAAGGGTCCTAGTGGTACTTGCGGGATAGGTGGTGGACCCATTGCCCGTGGCGGGGCTGGGGGAGGAGGTATATTGAGCCCGAAGGCATGTTGAGCAGGACTGTTGCTTTGGCGCTGCCCGAACCGGTCCGCGAGGCGGCGTTCCATTGAGCTTGCACGAGGAGCACCAACATGGCGAGCCCTATTTACTCCGTGAACGTAATCCCCAATTACTGAATTTGCTCTGTCGAATGGTGCTACCGGTGGTGGAGCAGGTGCTGGCGGTGCCACCACGGTCTGTGCTCGGCGTCTAGTATATCCATCGCGTACGAAGGGGCCTGCATGGTTGCCTCCGATATCTTCAGGGGACATATAATCATCTTCCGTTTCTTCGAATTGAAGTCTGTGCGCAAGCTCCTCGTCTTGCTGTATCTGTTGCTGCTGCTGCTGCTGCTGCTGCTGCTGCTGAAAACGTCGAAGGAGCCGCTCATCGGATCCAAAGGGACTCTGTCGGCTTCGTAGTCCGTTTCCAGGCGAGCGTCGCCTGGTATCCATACCCGGTGCCGCGGGCGCTGTTGCACTCCTGAGGTTCAACCTCTCGGGGGCTATAACCGTTTCTGGAATCTGTATTTGGTCGAAGTGATCTATCTCTGCGTTGTCGTAGTTAAACCAGGGGCATTCACAAGTTTTCCATGCCAGCCCACATATCGTACAAAACTGGGCACCACAACGACTGCTAGGTAGATATTTGTTAGACGGACTCCCACGGATACAAACAACGAGAAAAAGAAGATAAATATGTAACGACGTACCAAGTCATGTGGCTACAACCTTCCCTCAGCTCAACCATGTTCCTACAATTATAACAGCGTTGCCATCCCTCTTCCTTGGCCTGCTGTAGGACCGGGTTTGCCTCTTCGTCTTCAGGGCACGGGGCGGAGCCGTGCCATCGATTATTGCATTCGCAGCAAATCTTGGTCTGGCAGCTGCTACATTTGCCTACCTTGCGGCCATTCTGGTGCCGCTGGATCTGGTCGGGCCTGATCCACTGTCCACATTTTTTGCCCGGACAGTAAACGCGATTTCTGGTGGAAAACTCGCTAAACTTCTGATTCCAGGTGGTTTTGAAGTTGCCGTCAAACATGTCCTGGACGTGTTCTATAGGGATACATTCCAACGTGCAGCAATGAGGCGGCATCTGTGATGGATCTTTGACGGAGCGCTTGAACTTGCGCTTTAGGCATGGCTTGCACATTCGGTGTCTGCACTTCAGCTTGATTGTTTCCTTCGATGGAATATCTTCGTAGCACTCGGCGCATTCGACCCTACAAGGAGAAATGCAATTGATTAGGCTCTCCCCTATTTTGCTGAGAAGTTGGTTTGTGAACGTATACTTACAACTTTGAGTGCTTGTTGGAGGATGATAGGCGTCCTAGAACCGTGAACCTATTTAGAAATGCTGAAGAATGACTTGAGGAGGAGCTCATACTGTGGGATGTCACATGAGAACTCGGTGCGGTATGCGCCCGAGGAAGCGAGGGCTTCTCGGGGTATCCCGTATCAGACTCATAATATCTCTTTCGATAATGTGGTCTGATGGAATTTCACGATTAGTGTCGTCGAGCCCAACTTTCATTATTGAGTCATAACTGCTCACCTTCTAGACGAAGAACTAGGCTCTCCTTCATCGTACCGATCTCGAGATCGGAGTCGATAGGTGCGTCTCATGGACGAACTTCGTGAGTCCATGTTTCGTGTGGGCTGCCGCGGTACGGACTTGGATCTTGCTCGCAAACGGATTCTGTTATCGAATTCGGGCTCGTCATCGCTATCTTCTCTAAAAGTTGCGGACCTGTTTCGGCGTCCCTGCTGATGTCGCTGACGGCCCGCCCGGTCAGCAACGGGTGGGGGCGGTGTTACCCGTGTTTCGGACGGTCTTCTACTACGAGACCGCCGCTGGAGTCTCATATCCGGGATAGATGATGACGTATCGGAATCGACGCTCGAACTTCTTGATGAAGACGGCGACGGAAGTCTTGATGTCTGCCGAGATCGATACCGAGGAGTCACAGGAACGGATGCCGGAGGTGTTGATAGTTCGATTGTCTCGTCATCTCCGCTACTACTTTCGGCTCTGGCCTTTGACTGTGCCCTTGACCTCACTCTCGACTGCGTCCTAGGTCTCGATCTAGATCTGAGTCTCGATATCATCTGTTCCTGATCGTCATCGTCGTCGTCCTCTTCCACCTCAAGATACACGGCCCGTCCTTTTCCATTCTTTCGGGCCGAACCGCCAGTCGCCCGGGTTAGTTGCTGGTGCTGCGGATGAGGCATCGGGTCGGGATCGGGAATGACTACTTCGAAATCGTCGGTGTCCTCGTCGTCCTCGTCGTCGGATGGTGGTGCACTTGGATGGGGATAGTAATTTGGATTCCAACCGGCAGGCCCTCTTCGTATATTAGGTTGTCGGGGTCGGTAAGGCAGCGAATGGGGGTTAGCAAGATGTCGTGAGTCCCAATCATGGTGGCGAGAGGTGGAGGGACTGCGTGTCTGGTGTCGATGTCTGGACCGCTGCTTGGCTGCCGCATGCTGTGAGTGAGCCATTCGTCCGTCTCGTCAGCCCCGTAGTAGGTTAGTTTAGCTATGGGGGAATATCGCAGACGAGGTCTCTTGCTCTACTATGTTCGGTTGGCCCAGAAGGTCCGCCGGTATCGTGGGAAGTGAACAGCTGGTTACTCCTGAATGGCTACGTGCATGCACTCAATTCGGAGCTGATTGGGCTGGGTGGTTGCAATCTGCATGAGAGGAGTGGGATGTGCAGACAAAATCGGGCGAAAACATTCCCAGATAGACAGATAGACGTCAAAGTCGCAGGACTATGATGTGAGATCGCACCTAATTTACCACTTGACAGAGATGGAGATTTTTTCTTCTCGAATCCAACATGACAATTGGCAACGCGTTTCCTCTTGAGGACCTCTGAGTGAGTGAAAGAGGGGATACGAGACGCGAAGTTACGAAAAGCTATGGAGGTGAGACAAGGAGAAACAGAAACAGTGTGGGCCGGGCCATGTAAGTAAGCTGGTTTAAAAATTCGAACCTGAAAAAAGACGATGCTACTTCCCAAACTGCCAGATTGATACCTGACATCCTGTAGGTACAGCCGGTACCGTACAGATACGTAAGGATCCCTAATCGGTTCGCTGCCCCCCTGCCCTCTACCGCTGTGCATAACCCTCTTCCTGCTCTGACCCTCACCTGTGATCTTCACCTGGGGGGTCCTGGGGAATGCCCCGTATGGACGCTAGAGTGGGTAACTCTGGATATAAGTGGCCGGGAACCCCTGGAAAGCGATTAACGGTTGGCTGGGCTAGGTCGGACGGTGATTCTGGCGGCACAAGCGCGACTTAAATCCTGGCATCTTAATGGTCCCTCTGTGGCCGAATGCCCCTCACATGTCAGTCTAATCCGTTTGTCACGTTGGAAAAAACAAATAGAAGGTCTGACCCTTTCCCATCGTTCCCATCGCACATACTACTAAGTATGCAGCAGCAAGTCGTGTCATGTTCTTGGGAGAATTCCGTTTCCTATGACGGACGGGAGACCCATCAAGTGACTCAATACGGATACTGGATACCACTCTAAGGGTGACGATACTTCGTCACGAGCATGCTGACTCTCATGGATCGTCATCAGCCCTCTCCCGACGAAACCTTCCAAGTTCCCTCAGATGCAGGATAAAAGGGGTGGTTGGATGATCAGTCATCAGGCAGGCAGACAGATTTTAAGTTACACAAGAAATCTGTGTTCGGCGTCCTGCGTTCTGCAATAGATCATTATGCCATATATTAATGATCTTCGTTGTTCCTGGAGTTTAGTCTAGGTGGTACCTAGATGTTTTCGGTTGCACAGTTGGCCTGACCCTTTTTGGGATTTCTGGGAGGATCTCTTTTTCGGGTTTCGTGCTAGGTGCTAGGTGCTAGGTACCGTATTTTTGTGTACTCCTTGTGTATGGTACCTAAAGTCTGGCAATGTAAGTAAGACATCGTCTACTGCAGTATTGCCTATTTAACCACCCAATATTACTACATAAGGCAGCTGAAGGATTGCTGTTGTGCAACGGCGAGTTTCGAGTTCCAACTACATATGCGTGTACATAGTAGAGCTTCACGAACCAACCAGGCATTTGCAGCCTCAAGCCTAGTGAATCAACCCGTGAATCTTTACCGAAAGGATCCCTGTAGAGAGGAGATGGTATGTCTCAAGGCTCGCGATGCATCTCCGATTGAGTTGTTGCGGTTTTCTCGAGTTTGCCTAGCTTCGGTATTTCGAAGCCGGTCAACTAGATTAGTACCGATTTATGAGAAAATACGGAACATCGTTGGTCAATTAAGAAGAAGAAAAAAACGCTCAGTATGCTTAGTAGTGTAAGTCGGGTAGTATTTTCGGAGCCTTGATTGGCACTACTTCGAATGAAAGTGATAACCTTCGAAGTTGAGTGCTTATTGACTCGAACGACCCGTACAATTAGGTAGTTCGGTTATTGTCAACCTTAGTATCTCCAGGGCTGCTTTGTTCCTTCGTTATTGATTCTCTAAGCCTCGTTATAGCCGAAGGTGGTGGCTTTCCGCACCACCAGTTTAGCCCATTTCCAACAGCCAGCTCTCAGATTAACGAGTGAGTTGTAAGAAGTAGCTAACTTGAGAGACATGATGTCGGGAAATATATTTTAATGTTGTATCCGTAGTAGTTTGTACCGTACGTACCTATAGGTATTTCAAGACACTCGCTTATCGTGTCGTTGTGAAGACTTAAGTGATCGGATATCTAGCTAGCACTTAGATCGACCAACCACCCGGCTTCGGAGTTTTCTAGAAGTGCACCAAGATAATTTGAGGATAAAGAGACTCCAGCTATTGCCAGACAGGGTAGCTTATGACAAACACATGGGTATTGACTTTGTGACTGGACGACGAGAGACATATTTCGTGATTTAAATGGGGGTTGAATGTTTTAATAGCTGAGACTGAGACAACCCGCCAGATATCCTATACCCTACCCTTCCTCGCTCCTTATTAAAATCACCCCACTCGCTTTCCTTTTCGAATAGATATCGAACCATACGAATATAAATGGTTGATGAGGTTTAAGGACCCGTTTCATAAGTTGACGATGACTAGGTAGGCAATGAAAATGGAAATGAAGAAAAAGTGATAAAGTTGAAAGTTGGGCAAGCAGATTGATTATCAAGATATGTACTAAAAGGGAAGTGGCACGAGAGTTCAAGTTTTGCACTTGAGGCGTAGTGGGGCTATTTTAGGTGGTTGTGGTTGTGGTGGTGGTGGTGGTGCAGCGTCTGAACCTTAGCGCAGCGTGCCTTCCAGAAGTTCTAAGGTTCTATTTGTGACATCAGCAGTGCATTAGGTTGACACTGTATGTACCTACGTAGTATCGGCAGCAACGGGTTGCGCGGGCGCGGGCGTGGGTTTCGCCCGACGCTTTGGACCCTACTAGGCATGTAGGAATTGAGCTTTGTAGCTTCTAATTAAACTTCTAAAGGGTTGTCCTCGTGCTTCTTTCCTCATCTCGACCTTTGACATCATACATCTCACAGAACATAGAACAACTTGCAACTAATGATTTTGGCTGCTTAACTAATCCTATTCAATTAACTCAGAACTTTGGGAACGGCTCATATTCTAGTTCCTACTTCTCCTACTCCCTTTCCGACCAAACCGAATTTTATGGATTCTATCAACATTTTTTAATTCGTCACTTCATTTTTGTCCTACTTCTCCTACAGCACCTATATTCTATACAACCAATACTATTTACCTGGTACCTAAGCTAGAGCCTCTCCCCTGTTTTATGAATAATATCTTATACCCTATACCGTCGTCGATCCTCCTGTTCACGATCTAATTTACCATATCTCGTTCACCGTCCCTCGTTGACCACTACTTAATTTCTCGATTTCTCGACCATAAGCCCTCTTATCGACAATCGCCGCAACTACTATCTCCAGCCCGATGAACAACCATTGCATCCTTGCGGCCACCGACATCAAGGTCGCTCCTAAAACATGCTTCTCTTACACCAGATAGGCAGTGTCAAGATTGGCGAAGTCGTTCGTTACACCGTCACATATTCACCATCGCACGATCGAATCCTGCCTTCTCCCGACGTCCTACACTTGCGCATACGGAACACCTCTCCCATTCCACTACGAGCCGCTTTTGTCCACGGACCTTACACTCTCAGCGTTTCCGCCTATCCCGCCCATTATGACCCGAATACTAAGTTTGAGAATCCCCGCCGTTACGGCGTCCCCGAATTTGAGCCTATGCTCAAGGCTGGAGGCACGTGGTCATGCCAGTTAATCGTACCCGACGATATCCGCGAAAGTGCCGGGATAGGTGCCGCGCATGGCGATTTTGGCTATAATACTTCAGGTGAAAACGGTCCGAAAAGCGCAAGTTGGGTGGTAGAGGTTTCGAGTCAGGTTATTTTCTCCACCAGCGCCGATGTAGGCTACGAGGTCTTGCTTGCCAGAGATGAGAAGAGTCTTACCTTAGGGGGCGTGCCGGTCATAGGTGGCCAGGCCCAAGTCCCACAGCCCGGAAGAGTGGTTGACTTCCAACAAAGCTTAGGCGCAAAGGACGGCCATCATCCCGCACAACAGAAAGGTGTATTTTCGAAGGCTATTTCCCTAAAGGTCGAGGACACCGCAAGTCTCTGGAACACACCACCTTTACCCGGCATTCACGAATGGGACCATGGACGGGCCAAACCAACAGGCGTTGAGAAGGCAGCCACCAGTGTCACGGAGCCGGCAGAAGCGAAGGAACAGAGCACAAAACCAGGACGTTTAAAGAAATTCCACCTAGTCATATTGACGCATGGCCTGCATAGTAATCTAGGGTCTGATATGTTATATATGAAGGAAAGCATCGACGCGGCTGCGAAACAAGCTAAGGCTGACGCAAAAGTAAGAAGAGCACGGGAAAGGGCCGAGAAAGCCCAAAAAAGCAGCGAGCAAGCCGAACATCCGGAAACCTTTGAGAAGCAATCTCAAGAGAGTAGCTGCTCCAACGATGACGAAGAGGAAGATGAAGAAGAAATAATAGTACGAGGCTTCTCTGGAAATGCGACACGGACAGAAAAGGGCATTAAATTTCTAGGCAAGCGTTTGGCACGTTGGGTACTTTCCATGACATATCCAGACCAACCCTTTCTACCATCTTCGAAAAAGGCGGCAACCGATACCATTACTCATGCTTTTAAAAGCGACAACGGGAATGACGAATCACTTGGAAAGCCGGCACATAAGCACAGCACTATCCACAAAGCTCACCATCATAATGATGACCGCAAATTTCAAATTACCAGTATTAGTTTCATCGGACACTCTCTCGGAGGCCTCGTTCAGGTTTACGCTATCGCATACATCCAAAAACACTCTCCCCATTTCTTCAATTTGATCAGGCCAATCAACTTTATCGCCTTAGCGTCACCTTTGTTAGGTCTGAGCAACGAGAATCCATTATACGTGAAGTTTGCCCTTGATTTTGGCCTTGTCGGAAGAACCGGGCAAGATCTAGGTCTTACTTGGCGAGCACCGACTCTTGCCAGGAGCGGATGGGGAGCATTAGTCGGGACGCTCGGGGAAAGTGCTCACAAGAAGGTGATGGGAGAAGTTCAACCAGAGTCGAAACCTCTGTTGCGTATTTTACCCACTGGCCCCGCACACACTGCTTTGAGGAAGTTTCGTAACCGAACCGTCTATTCCAACGTCGTGAACGACGGGATTGTTCCATTACGCACAAGTTGCCTCTTATTTCTAGACTGGCAAGGACTTGGCCGAGTGGAAAAGGCTCGACGAGAAGCCGGCTTGGTTGAGACGGTTGTTGGGTTTGGATGGGCAGAATTGACCGGTGCCAACGTAACATCACGGAAAGTTCCCTGGTCACCGTCAACCGAGGTGCCTCCATCGCTCGAGCCATCCGCTATCGAATCCGAATCTTCTCACAGCGACTCTCACGAAGTACCTCAGCCCTCGACTAATGCAACCTTAGAGGACGACAGGCGCAGTCTGAACATTGCAGCGCAAACAGAAGAAGGGCTAGTGGGACAACATTCACAGACAAATAACGATTTTCCATTTTCCGGATTCTTCAACTTCTTCAAGTCCAACGACACCACACCTCGTAAAACGCCTCCCCCATCCCCTCGAGAAAACAAGATCTACAAGCGTAGTCAGACTTTAAAGATCGACGCTACCACAGATTCAGCATCGTCAAGTAGGTCTAAAGTATCTTCCGGTCATGAGCTTAGCGAAGATCCTACTGGTGAGGTGTCCGCCCCTCCGCGGACAACGTTCTTTGAGTCAGCAGGCGACCTTCTTAATCCCAAATTACCAAGTGTTGAATACTTGATCGATCCTTCAAAACGTCCGCGCACTATATTCCACGATCGAGTTTATCATCCGTCTGATATCCCGCCGCCGCCACTCAAGAAACGTACTACCAGATCGCTCACATTCCGAAATAAATCAAGCGCATCTAGTGCGACGTCTTCTCCCAAATTAGAAGCTTCGAAGACCCCTTCGTTGAATCCACCTGTCGGACATGTGGATTCTGAACTTTCAACTCGTGACTATGATGACCCTCTGCACACCGATCCTAACAGAGACAATGAGCATGTCATTGACAGTTCCAACATGAAAGTCGAAGAAAAGATCGCTCGAGCATATCACCGTGGGCTGAGTTGGCGGAAAGTCCTAGTCAAACTAGAACCGGATGCGCACAACAATATTATCGTGCGTCGCAAGTTCGCCAATGCATTTGGATGGCCTGTGGTAAAGCATTTGGTTGATGCCCACTTCAGTGACAGCGCAGCTGCTCGTATGGACGATGAGAACGAACAAGGTCTCGACCGCGCGAAATCGCCTAATAAAGCGCCTAACGAGCAAGGCGTCGAGACATATACACAAGAAGACGCACAGCCACCAAAAGGCACGAATTCCCAAGATAGGGCAAAGACTCATCATCATAGTATGAGTGAAGCTCTCGAAGCTACGGATGTTGTGACAGATCTACCGTCCCCTGCCCAGGAGAGGCAATCAGCTCCTTATAGCTCAAAAGACTCGCCTCCCCGTACCTCATACGAAGGGCTCGATTCTGCTGGTTGGAGTGACCGAGACTTCCTCGATAGCGGCGATGATAGCGAGATGGACATGGACATGGCATATGGCAAACACCATAAGAATCAATCAAAATCACAGGGCAAAGGCAGCGATTCACCAAGAGCTGCTAGCCCGAGCTGGAATTGGACGGAGAAGATTGTGGGTAAAGGCGCTGGAAAAAGGATTAAGAGTCCCAAAATTCCTCAAGATCCCCCAAGTCCGAAGCCAGAAAATGAAGGTGAGAGCGAGGCTGCTCCCAAACGCGATTGACGGCGTCTATGCTCCTTTCTTAGATGGTGCTGAAATCTGGCTACGAATTACAAGTTTGGAAAGCGAGATCTTGGTAAAGGAGCATGGGGCGTTTGGATACAGCATATTAGATTTCTAGAAGGCCACTTTGGGAGTAGTGGAGACTTTTTGAGATAGCATTGACTTCATGGATACTAGCAGGCAGCATGGGGCACACAGCTTTATACGCATATCTATAATTATAATACTTGTAGGCATTTTAAACCTATAGAATATATGAGAATACCATAAAGAACATACTATATGCATGCATGCTCATGTTTCTGTGAATTTAGGCCGAATTATCACCATCACTATAGAAAGCTGGCATAAATTAACAACATTTGTAGGTGAACTTGTCACGTTGAGTCTATTAGCAAATCATCGGCTCCAGTTTGTTGTCTAACTTCAGCTTAAATAATTGCCCCTAGAGGCTTGAAGCCCCTTTATCTATGTTGATTCCTACTCAATGACTCTGCGAAGACCGGGCCATAGTGTCAGTTAATGAACATGACAACATACACATCAAAGAAGTTGATTGGACACGGCAAACATGACAGAGAAACACAGCCGCTGTCACTGTCCAAGAGAATCCTAAGTTAGACCCGCCGGTTCATACACATTATGGCTTGACTCAACACAGTGCCTTCTTCATAGTAAATGCTGCATGACATCGTTTCTCACCACGCCCTATCTGGACAAAGACCCGCGTCTGGCCCCGTAATGATGTCGCCCGAACGTGAGTTGTTTCCTTATTAGATTCAATAAGAGCCTAGACCATCACCTAAGTCCCCACGACCCCATGCCTCAGTGCTTTGGGTCTGTCGGGGCGAACTAAAACACCAGGCTGTTTCAAAAGAAAGGCTTCCTTGTGTCTGAGGGTCCAGGTTCGAATCCTGGGGACAGCTCATCAATTTCTTTTTTTCGTTTTGCGTTTTTTTAATCCGGTCTCATTAATCAATATATAGGATATGTTTATTAGCTAGTATTAGGGTAAAATATTATCTGGTTATGTTGGGATTATCTTGAGTCGAATGCTGAGAGCGTCTCACTGACTTGTGTTAATTGTGGTGTGCATTGGTTCCCAACTACACCTCTCCATGTTCATGTGTGAATACTTATTAAATACACATTCTCTTTTCATATTCATATATATTTGGTCCCTTACCAGCTTCTCCTATTCATTCGGTGTGTTGGTGATATGTTTGAGACAGTAGCCGGAGTGCATGTTTATTCTGGCGGTCCCACGATATTTAAAACAGGGGCGAGTCTCTCAATGGTACCTAGGTAGGTAGGCATCTGCCTCGAGAGCCAAAACGTCTATTGAAAAGGTTTTGTGCTATGCGTACATAGGTACATGAAGGATAGACATGAATAAGTTCTAGAATGAGGCTTAGTCCTGGACTGAAATACAGTACAAGTATTACTCGTGAGTCTTTCCCTGCAAGTAAAAAACCCGGTATTTAAACTACCTAAAATCGAACACGATATCCCAGACAAAGGTAGGTAATCGGGCACTTAATTCGTAACATTTCGACTATGAGTATGCAATATATCTCCGCGTCCTATTATCTCAATCACCTTTTAAAATAGTGCACTGCATTATGAGTTCGCATGTAAGACCATAGGTTTACAGCACATTCTGCGCTTCTCTTAAAGCGTTCTCTTATGATAGGGGTATCTACATGGAGCTCTATACAAAAGCACTATGGTAGATGGACACCTGAACTTCTTCGGCCATGTTTGCCCTAGCTCAAAGTGCCAGAATGATCAGCTATGACACATTACTGACTGCTCGCGTAGCTCTCTCTCTTAGCACCCTCCCGAGCAACAGTATTCCCTAGGTAAGGCCCCTGGAGGTAGATATTCCCTCAAGGGTCAACTTAGAGATCCCTTCTCAGGGGGTGCACGTAATGACAATACCCCAGGGGTTGACCCATCGACTAAATGCCTCTGCTTAGCAAAGATTCTACTTGAGTGTAGGTACTTGGGTAAATCACTGCCACCATACTAGAATATCGAATTTACGGGACTCGAAGTCCCTTCGTAGAGGCCTGTAGGTGGTGTTTACGATACATCTTAGGCCTTGGTTTGCTTGGGTGCCTCCGGTACCCGCGGAGGAACAAGACGCATTCTTCATAGATGACTCGGGACTCACGAGAGAACTAAGGGCAGGAAGCAGTCTGTCACTTAGCGACACTAGCATCGAGCATCCCGTCTCTCCCCGCGAAGGAGTTATCGACCGGAGTGCTCATCCGCCTGTTGAACTGCCTACCTACCTCCCCATCACCAAAGAAAGTCATTGACCCTGCCTAGACTTCCCAACAAAACACCCCACGATATCTTACGCGATAGATTTGTCAAGCCGACCAAATTCCACGTTTGTATCGACTACTTAGTAGCCGTGACTCTTCGCACGGTGAACGTCGCCATCGAGGAAACTCCCCATCATCAGGGAAATCGAAATCCTCGACGACGTTGTAGATTCTCCGGTCCTGCTCTCCCGCACCAACCCTCACGGTTGAAACATGCTTGCCTAAGCCTGGACCATCTACGTCCTTTACGTCCTTCTTAGCCTAGCGCCAAGCGGGCCAGTGAGAGCAGCCCAGGTTAAGTTTTGGGGGTGTTTTGGCGTCCCCGCGTGTCCGGTTTCAGAGCCGTGCATGCGCAGCTCGTATGGCAGTTATGAAAGCCGATGGAACCCTGCGCTGGTCGCTGGCCGGCCAGAAGCAGGGAGACCAGCTCGGCGGGCCTAAAAACGTATCCGCACTCTCGTCGCCACAAAGCGAAGAGTGTGTGAAAAAGGGCTCGCGTAGCCGTAGCGACCAGATTGGTGAAACAGCGCAGACACGACGCGACGAATATTAGTGACGGAATAATTAGGTAGTCCTATTGAGTTTCGCGTAGTCGCGCATTTCTTTCGGCAGCGCCGTCGAGCTCTTCCACCGGACCGGCTATCCAGCGGTGCATCGGTGGCTGAATCGAGCCAAGAGAAGAGAAAGTGCGGGAAGAGTAGTTCGGTGGGCGAAGGCGTATGTATGACGGAGAATTTTTCTTCTTCTTCTTCTTTTGCTTTCCCCCCAGCTGGAACGAGGGCATAATTATGCCCTCGGTCGGGCATGCCACCGATGATCCCAGAGACGGGATTGGGTGCGCCACAGCTCGGTGCGAACCGAAATCACATATAACCTGCATGAGCTGCTTGCTGGGTCTTTTCCCCTCAAACGCCGTGCGACGAAGCACTCCGGCCGCCGAGGGAATAATGGGTGGATTGCAGGATTGAGAGAGAGACAAAATTCCTCCGGTTGCGAGTCGCCACTCGACATATAGCTCAGCTGCAATGTCGACGCGTCCCGGGTGATATCTAATCTAAGAGGATGGTTGCCGGAGTAGGGGAATGTGCCTCCCCGAGCAGGAAGGTGTAATAATTTTTTCTCTTTGGCCTACCTACCTCCCATCATCTTCGACCGGGGACTTTAGGTCATGTCGTCCCGCCTTAGCGGGGGAAAGGAAAACACCAAGAAGTTTATGCAGCAGCCCCTGATCAGATCTCAGGAAATCAACAACCCCAGGATGTGCGGGACGCAACATTGCGTGGAGGTTACACGGCAGGGAGAGGAGATTCAAAATTTATATAGGCGAACATCCGGTGGCGACACGACGATTACCAGCACGCCCCAACGTACGGGGTGAGGAGAAATGAAGGGGTACGGATACCACGTCAACAGGCTTCCCCTCAGAAAAACGTCGACGGCGTCCGAATCAGCCGTTGCGGAGATGGATTCTGGTAGGCTTGCTTGTCTCAGGGCTCGCATGTGAGATATATTGCGGCTCGTCGCGAACAGTACGTCCACACCATTGTGGCTGTTCAGCAGCTGCATGACCGGGCTTACTTCCATGTGCGTGAATAAATGCGTACAAATTGTAGCATAATCTTCGAAATTTGGGGTGGATAGGGATGTAAGGGAGGCGAAAGCAAATAATATGATAATAGTATCCTTTGCATTCACCGGATGCAAGCCGACGAATTGGGCTTGTTCATCCAACCTCTAGCGTGCGAAGCCGATGTGAACTTGTTTAACTTAGGATTTGGACGACTCCATCCTGACTCGAAGCGAGTGGGAGACGGAGATTTCACTGGTTTCTTCGTTTTCCGGTGCATCTACCCGACAGGCAGGAAAGGGAAGCTGGTATTGACGGTTCAAGCCGAACCAGATTCCAAGCCATGCAGCCAAGCAACCCCGAGGAACCAGGCTCAGCTAGATAGCCTGGGAAATTTATTCGACGGACCTGTTCCGAACCGATTCTGCCTGCATGATCTCCTTGATTGCCGGCGGGCATTTTTCCCTTACATGGAATATCTTGGCTCGACGACGAGGCTACGACTTTGGGAACGTTGATGTCATAAGAACCTAGTAGTTCCTTGATTTGGAACGTGGAACGAGGCCAAGGGCGAGTCATCGCCTCTAGCCCCTTTTTCGCTACTAAGCTGAGTTCGAGGAAGCTAGGCACACCTAGGCGCAGATCCTTCTAATAAACTTGGCGTAGATAACAAGATTGAGATCGGTCTAACAAATTGATGAATGTGGAAAACGAGGCTCTAATGGGATCATCATTATCAAGGAAGTAGTGTTTCCGCGCGCCTGAATCATGTCCCAACGCTTGGTATACGCGCGTCTGATAGTGACCGTAAGTCATGTTGACCTAAGCAATTGGCCAATGACGGAGGTAGATGGCTGGATGGCGCCATGATCGCCAACACGCCTGGCGACGGAGGAGATTTCCATTTAGCCCCGACTGCTACGGCGTACGGATTGGTTATACCTTATCTGACGTCCAATTCAAAGGCCTATTTCGTTCGAGCCATTTTTCCTACCGGGATCGAGGTTAGCTAAGCTCCTCCAACATCTCGTCAGAGTGATGACGATGATCAAGATTGTCAGTGCCGGAATAAGTCGCTTCTTGGATCAAAGACGCATGCGCGAGTTTTTCTGAATTTTTCCGATAGGACGTTCAGGCTTCATAGGAACGCTGTGCGCCGTGTTAACTCGAGCAATCTCGCTTCTCCAGTTCCGAGTAAGATTTCTCATAGCCTATACCCCCCTATGTTCCCTATGCGAGCGTCCACGTCTCTCAAAGGATTCTTGAGACTGCTTCCTTTACTATGGCAAGCTTGGCATCATCCGGGCTTTGATACTGACGTTTGTAGGAAGCTCTCAATGCCCGGATGGCGCAGTCAATCAAGGAATTAATATCTGAAGTTTGTGACGAACCATTGATAAGGCGCATATTTCCCCCACAACTTCATCAATAGACTAGCCGAGATCGCCGCCCCCAATAGACCCCCATTCGCTTAAGTACCATCGAGATTCAAGATAGGATGAACTCGCGCCCATTACGTCGGCATCCTTGAGGCACTGTCACCGATAAGTTCGCGGCGTAGCAAGCCTTACTGTGAGACGGTGGAGACCAGGCGACTTCCGCGCTCGAAATAGAATCTACATCCTGGGGCAATCGATAGATTTCCAACATACTATTTCCTATATTGAAGAATGATCAGCGAGCCTAACTCGCTAGTAGTCAGATCGCAAGGATCTCATCACCCTCGCCAATCTATCCCACACGTAAGAGAATTGTAACCCGCGCGGACCACTATCATACTAGTATGTAACAGTTTTGAACCTCTACTACTGCTACGCAGCAGCCCGCGCTTAGGTCTACATAGGTGATGTAGCAAGTTGTGAAGGAGAAAGATAACCGGCGAAGGTCGACACAAATTCATTTCCGTAACACCTACATAGATTTCTTGCAGACGCCACAATACGGGGAACCAATAGGATGTGACCCTACCGCCGCTGACAATATCGAGAGCAAACATGCCAGTGTCGATGACTACTAGACTCTGAAGTTTGGCGATTCGGAGCGTCAACCCGCAAATCCGATGAGGATCATGGCGACAAGATGAGATGTGATATCTATTACCTACCCGTAGCTCTGGGTTGACACGAAGTGTCATGTGCTTACCTGCCTGGTTCCGCAAGCCATCTCATCGCTTTAAAAGTTGTAGCCGAGATAATTTTCAGGGGGCTGGCCTGCGTGTGTGATGTATACAACTTTGAAACAAAAGTTGAATTCCCCGTCTGTGCTCATGTCAATTACCGTCCGACCATATTTGTCGAATACAACTGTGCTCGGCTCTTTGCACACCGAGAAAGGCGCCAGGTCGTTAGGTGTACAGGGGAGATCACGATCCCCTCCTTTTCTTCTCCCTTCCCCTGGCGATGGCGCCACAAGTCCGTGGTCATGGCTCTGGAAAAATATCGGTAGGCTAGGTACATATCCCTAGAGACGACCAGGGATCTCTATGTACTCCGTACGAACTCGATATCGAGGAAAGGGTATTTGTGGGGAGTTGGGGTACATGAAGAAACAAGGATCCAACCCCGTGGAGTGGACCGGTCGAAGCGCAAAAACCCCCACGCCTCATCGATATGAAATCCGGACGGAGTCTAGCTTAGTCTAGTACCTGCTGTTTAGGTACCTAGAGGCCTTTTTAGTACCGGCAGGTGGTAAGACATAGTGTGAGTCTAAGACTCAGGTGTAACGCGGGACACATGACTCCCTGACGACACGGTCCTGCAACATTACACGCATATCTCCTTTTATTCCCGACCTTGACTTGACGATGGCTGACTGTGCCCACGAACTCGTTCATAAGTCGATAATCGGTCAACCGGATCGTATCGTATATTTAAACGTGTCGAGTAAGGAGTGTACCACAAGCTAGGGAATAGATAGATGGTAGATAGTAGCTGTAAAATCAATTATGTAGGCATTTGGTGGCTTACTTACCGTGTACGTGTTGTCCCGTCTGTGGGAACCAAAGTTAGAATACTATTGACGCGTGGCATATGACCATCCCTATTCCGGTTGGGTCCTTCATCTATTCGCATCTACTCGCATCTATTCATGCGAAAGGACCTCTTAGATCGCGATTCCAACCGTGTGTCTCACTTGCGATGATGAGTTGGGTTGGTTTGTCCAATGCAAGGATCTGCTTTACCCCACGCGTCTTTCTCATACTTGCTGGTATCGTGAATTGGTCATGCTATGCTATTGGGCTCATAGTCCCATTCCTAGGGCGCTGTAACACATGGCTATGTAGGTATGTATTGTCGCTTGCCCGATGTCCAATGGAACGTATGAACGACTTTAAATTTCGGGCTCGATGCTTATCACAAGCAACTATCGCAACCTGTGTATGCTAGTAGACAGCTGAGCTGCGAAGGGGACCGCCCCGCCGGGGTTATCTGGCTCGTATAATAATATAATATCACTTACCCTACCGAATCAGGAGGCAAGTAGCCAAGTTCTAAGCAAACAGCTCATGAGGCGCAGGCAAAGGGCTAGTCCGGGTTTCAGAGTAATAATAACTTCACACTTACCAGGCAGAGGAATTAACAAGGATTCTCGTGGCTACACCCCACATTGTCCTCCACACTGGAAGGACAGGAGCGGGCGGCATCGCATACATACTGTAGTCGTCATACTCGAAAAGTATCGCTTGGCGCCACGGTCTCAACCCTCAAACCGAATTGGGAAGTGCACATACCCTTACTTATCCAGCCGTTATTCGTTGTTCAATCAGCAGGCTAGGTTGCGCAAGAGCACGACTTCTGTACGTTATTCGTCCAAGCCATTTCTCCTTTCCCCATGATTTAAGATAGCGAATTCCCACACTTTCGCACAGAAGTTGCGGTGAACGAGAGAGGCAGATAGAGTCGAGTACAAGGCTCGCGATACCGTCGTAATTGCAACCCCAGGGGGGAAGTGGGCGACCCCTTTGTCGCCATTTTTTTCAACCCCTCCGACCCCTCGATAAGCGTGGGCAGGTACGGGGAACGCGGCCGGTCGATCATATTCGATCCGATTCGCGTTTCGCGTTTTCACATGTTTCCGCAATACCCGTTGATTCTCCGACCTTATTCGGACGGGAATGTAAAAAAGGATAGAAGTTTAATTACAGAAGACTCGGCGGCGACCGGTTTTAATGGGGCCTCAAATTTTAGCGGTTTAGCGTAGAAGTGGTTCTCTCACCATCATCAGGCAATGATAACGCCGCAGATCAGCTGATCGGCGACCGCCTAATGTTCCAGTGTTGTTTAGAAACCTGCTTGCGGAATATTGCTTCAGGGCACTGGGCAGGCGGCCGGTTCTTGTGCGATGTGCGGCCTGCAGATTGGATCCCATCCTTCGCACGTATCGAACCCCGACTCCTGTAATCGCCCGTGCCTGCATGGAGGGACCCCGTCGGAGGGGCCAAAGAAGAAGAAAAAGGCCTTGTTAGCTAGTGCCCGCAAATTAGCTCTCGATAGGAGCGTTGCTTTGGGAAGGCAAACACGAGGCGATATTAAAAAGGGAAAAGAATCCCTTCTCGTGATTGAATTGGTTTCCATGAAGCTGGCAATATCTAACTATGCGCCCGGAGAGGATCCAATCATTAATAATAATCCTGCTCCCTTCGAAAGTCCGGAGTAGACATGGGATTCTATTGGATTCCAAAGGTCTTTACAAACGAGCCCGAGGTTTAGGAATATGTGCATAATCCACAGTGAAATAATTTAGTTTGTTGACGGTTCCAGTTGTCAGAAATCAGAAAAGAATTATTGAACCAACAGGATTAAGTTGTTTCTAAGTTTAGGTTTTTTTTTTATCTAGGGCTAAGGTAAGCGCAGCAGCACAGCACAGTACCTGAAATACTTGGTAGGTACGTATCCATGCACGTAGCGATAAAGTTTGGAGTCTCCGATTCTTTCCAATGACAAATATGGTAAATCTGGAGCCCCCGCAAGATTCAAACTTCCTGTACGCGTAATGAAACAAAAGTCTGGGGTTCGGGTTCAAAAAGTCAGTGCTCGTGCTCGTGCTTGTTCTCGACTGCTCTTTCCCGTACAGCGGCGACACGTAGTGACAGCAGTGACATGTCAATGAACTCACAATCTCCTGAGTTCCTGAATTTAGTCAATCTTCACATGACAATCTACAAATTTAGTCTATTTTACCTACTAAGTATCTTTACCGTAGATTGGATAGCACTACAACCTTAGAATTAGGTTACCCAACAATATTTATATGTGGATATTATATTCTAACGTCACGATTTCAATGCCTACCACTTGTCACAGGCAATGCTAAGATACGCCTAGCGCCTAGCTGGAGAAATAGGTTATTTATTACCTCACGATCATCAGGTACCCCCAATTTGCATTCAGCCGTACCAACAGCGCGTTACGAGTTTAGCACTGAAGAGTTAGGTACACGCGCAACATGTAAGACGGAGAGGACGGACTCCTACCTTACCGCACGGCGGGATTTGAAAGAGTGTATCACGTCAGCGGACGGTAGAATTATCTTGCCCTTTCAGGTCGCCTTAGGATCGAGGCTGAGCAGAAAAATACGCAAGTGGCCCCCTACGGCGTATGAGCTTCCTCCCCCTAATCCACTTGCTGCTACCTATCAGCCTGCCTACCTACCAAGCAGCCAAGTAACCGGCCAAGGTGGCTAGCCAAGTAATTAGGAGTATAGCGTAAACAAGCCAGGCAGGCGGGTAAGAAAGAAGGCTCCAACTAATAAGTACTAGCTAAACATTGGCTATACTACGCTGCTTACCTTATCAGACCCCGTCGTCTTTGTCGTAACTGTCACTATCATTGGGGCTATTGGGGCTTCGCACATCTACCGTTGGCAGGTTGCATAAGGAGATGATGTCTCCTCTGCCCACCGCTTCTTCAGCGCAACCCCAGGATTGGACGACAGCCGTTCGGGGACGTCCGGTAATCAATTTCTTCTTTCTTTCCTTCCAAGGTTCTTCCCCCTTGGCTTCCCTTCCTCGCAGGGCTGATGGCTGACGCACTGCCGCCGTGCTTCCTGCCTGTCATTCCCGTCCTCCAAGGCACGAAACCCCATGGTACATACCCCATCCTTTACGAATAGGAGAGAGAATGGGAGAAAAAAAAGCAAGGGGATAAGACCATCCGGGTTTTTGTGGGGGCGGCTTTTTTAATATTATCATTACTCATGTTCCATTATACATTTACTTTTAATAGGAGTATTTCTCCTCTGCCTATCGTTTTTCGGTAAGGGTAGGCGGTGAGAATGAAAAGTCGACGTCGACAAGTTAAAATTTTTTCTTCATGATGCTCGCCTGTCGGTGTGTGATTTATCGTATGCAGGTGCCCTCTTCCATATCGAAAATATTACTACGATTACATGTATGAAGCCTTCGTCTAGGAAAGTTTACATAATATCCCATCCCGCCCTATCACTAAGCCCGTAATCCATGTAAGAGATCTGGAGAAAGAACCTTGGCAAGGCTCAATGTAGCCCGCTCCGAGCCGAATCCCTCTCGCTGTCTGTCTCCCTTAATTTCTCCATATACTTCCCAAACCCCGTACCCCCGTTCAGGTATACCCTTATTCGCATTCGGGATATGCGGGGTGTTCCAACGACGATTACCTTATATACAAAGGAACGACTCGTGCTGCGCGTAGTAATCCGCGATATTGATAGGATGAGCGGCAGTGGGGGAACGTATATTAGTCACTTAGTCAGTAGGTAGCCATCTTTCAAGGAAAGGGAAAAAAATATACATAGTTGCAGTGAACTCCTGCTTGTGTAATAGTACCATGGATATTCTCCAGCTTCTCCGTAAGGTTGGATCATAGCGTCTCGAGAGAACATCCGAGACCTAAGCGTTCCTTTTTTAGGTTTGTGGCGTCACGGACGCCGATACATTGGGGTTTTCCCATAATCTGGGGTTGGGACATGCCGGTTGAGGCGCCACGGGGGATTTTCTGAACCCGACGACTTAGAGATTTGTCACGATGAGCATATCACATTTGAAGAAAGAAGAAGAAAAATGGCTTCTAAGTAACCTTAAGCTAACTGGTGTGGATGACTTGTTTCTTGAGGGGTTCGGAGATCTAGACCAAATTTCATTTGCCCGTGCTTTATGTCATTTACCATTATCGACTACCAATAGCTGTGAACATGTCGCCTGTCTTTTTTGACCAGAGCACCGCCAAGCCTGTACCAAGATATTGACCGATATTGAGCTGAAACGCGCGCACTCATCAGAGCCCCCTTTATAGGCATTTGAAGTTGAGAAGAGAGGAAGTAGAATAGCTTGCCGCCCAAGTTTTTTGACTGCCGATCCGGCCAAGCTTCACAATGCTCAAACCCGCATCCCGCTGTAATCGCCGATTCCACCGTCTATAAAGAACAAACCCAACCCCGATATGCCAACGCTGTGAGTGGAACTTGAGATAAATATGATAATAAACGTAAAATAGAAACCGGTATTCTTGTTCTCATCGATCTTTTCCCGGTCATTCTGGTCGGTTAAAGGAAACCCAGAGTAGAGAGAAAGTTCACTCTTAAAACAACTTATAACACAAATCTAGCCGCCGATGAGGGTCTCAAGTCTATAGATTCATAAATCTGCCAAATAACACGGCAAGCCCAAATAAACCGCCCATCCCTTCGTGGTGTGATTGCTTGAATACTACCACAGGTAGCCTTATTAAACAAGCTGTATAGTAACTGCAGCTCACGAAAAACTTCGCCATTGGAACGCCACCTCTTGTCTATGTAACCCTCTATAATTAATGTCGTTATTCATGTCGCAGTGAATATATCAATCCTCGAGCCTACATCCTCTCCATTAGGTCGCCACCCGCTAGACTACCACTCGCTGAACTTCGGCCGCTCGTGTTGTAGCCTTCATTGGACAGGAGGTCGTGGACTGCGACCTTCGGCACCTGAGGAACAGGTAGCTTCCTACTGCTGTCGGGGCGGCTGATAATATCTGTAAGAGACAAGCCGCTAGGCCGAGGGCCAGCGGTATGTGTTTGCGCCGGTGGTGGATAAGCCACGCCTTCGAGATGCGGTTCCATTGGAGCTAGTGCGGGTGTGTGGCCTAGGGTAAGGTTCCGTAGAGTCGGGAGCTCGATACCAGCGTACGGCCGAAGACGCGGGGAATGAGCAGGTGTTGCGAGGGGCGTGTGATCCGGTGTGGGGGACAAAGAATCATGAGAGAAAGTTGGGGATGAAGGCGCTGTAGAGTTAGGCGAGTTCGGCCTTGATCTCTTAACGTGGCGAAGAGCGTGGGAATAATGATCATCGTGATCATCTGAATGTGTCCTTGTCATATGGTAGGCAGACAGAGACGGAAGATGGCCTCGCGAGCTGTGGAGGCTGTTGGAGTAGTAAGGGTGAGGCCTAGTTTGATGGTGGTGAGCACCCATGTTCTCACGCTCAAGCTGGTTCGAGACGTTGGCCAAAATGCCAATATCCATGCTGTGGCCCGGATGGGGGCTGTTACCACTCATATTTCGGCCAAAGTGGTGTAGAGGTCCTGGATGCGGAATGGCATATTGAGAATATGAGTGAGGTGGTGAAACGTTCGGTGAGACAAGCGTAGAGTTAGGGGCCGATTTAATTGACCTCGGGTTAGAAGGAGGAGGCATCATCGAGTCCGGCGTTAGTGCGTGGCCCAATCCGTGATGCGTAGCCTGGCCGGCCTTGTTTCCCCTCCTCGAGTTTGGGTTGTTGTGGATTCTTGAGTGACGAGTAAGCTCATCTGAGCGGGAGAATTTTTTGCTGCATCCAGGGAATTGGCAGGCATGTGGCTTTTCACCAGTGTGAGTTCTGATGTGTCTCGTTTGGTGCTCTAGACGGTGGAAGGCCTTATCACAGAGAGGGCACTTGTAGGGCCGGGGTAGTTCATTGGTATTTTCGGCGGGCTGACCGCCGGGAAGAGGGCCGTTCGGCCGGATAACAGTGACAGTAGCCATATCGACGTCTCCGTTCGAGTTGGCGTCGTTGCTAGTTGTTGTGGTAGGCTCAGGATTCAGCAGGTTGGAAAAATCCACCGCTGACTGTGAGCGTTGCATGTGATCGTCGCCAGCCAAATGGGCACCGCCTTTTCCTCGCTAGAATAATTTCTTGGGGGGAAATAACGGCAGGGTATAGTAACGGGTAGCCGGCCGTTGCGATGGTGAAAAAAAGGTCGTCGAAATTATTATTTGGGATTCCCTTTCTCTTTATTTCTTCTTCCTTGGTATTTCCACGTTATTTATTAAATGTTGTTGTTGTGTTATAGTTGTTTCGTAACGGTACAACTTTTTTTTTTGTCAGTCGAAAGTTGGGAAATGGTGGTATGTGTGATAGTGCGGGTAAGAATTTCGAAAGGAAAGCCGTTTTGGGGGGATGGGGGCACTGGTATGATTTTAAATGAACTCCAGGTTCAGTAAGAGCGGGCGGGTCGGAAAAGTTAAGTTGGGATTGGAAAGTGCCAAAACGTGCTACAAGTGACGAAGGGTTCCCTAGTTTCTTAGGTACAGTACGGTATCGTACAGTGCAATGTGCGCAAGGTTAGGTACCTAAAGACTTGTAACATTTCAATGTTCCAATTGCCTACAACTGCCCCCGGGGACCCTGCCTTACAAGAATCTCCTAGTGTGGGGGGATCCAGTAGACGGACGAAAATGGCCTGGGGGAGTTGGAACCCTGAAGACCCGTTCTGAAGGAGGCGCACATGCGTCCTTTGGTTGGACCAATTTTTGGTTGGTTAGTTTGGTTTTAGTCGGTTGGGCAAGTCCTTGAAGGGGGGATCCCTGATTCACAAGTACACAGGTACTCAGGTACGTGTGTACAACTAGAATTGGGGAAGGGGGAAGTTGAGGGGGGGAAAGAAACGTGGAGGCCGCTGAACCTACTGAGCTACTTGAGTACCTACTTAATTCACTGTAAAAGATTTGCGCAAGGACGCCTGGACTCTGACTTGACGGGTAAGAGGGACTTAGTTCATACCACCTACCTAGTAGTTACAATTCATAGTTACAATTTTCTACTTTTCTATTAATTCTAAATTCTGCGTTCTACATATTATGCTACCGCACATGGTCGAGGTAGCAAAGAGTCAGTCGCCTACCCGATTGCTCGAATAATCCGATCTGGAAAATCATCGTTCCTAGCACCATAGCGGTCTAGATCAACCTGCAGAAAGGTACTCTAATCTTAGGCTATCTTAACTTTCTTCTCGCTACTGCACACTGCACAGCTGCTCTCTTCACAATACGGGGTGTACGCAGAAACGAGATGGTGTGTGGGATTATTGCGCGTGTCGAGGTCAGGGGATTGTGAAGTGGACATGTGCTGAATACTCCAGCTATATTGGGACCTGGCCTCGATTGTACAATGATATGTACATGCCCTCCTAGCATACCCTACACTGCCATGCCTACTTACCTGCTATGTAGGGGCGAGGAGAGGGAAAAAGAGACCTGGAAAGCCCACAGTTCAGACTAGGGCTGGATAGGGGTGGGATTAACAAGGGGAACAATCAGCCACGAATAGACCTCACTGAACACAACACATGTTCTTGTTTCCTTTGTTCACTATTCTACTTTCAGCGGTGTATATCATCGTGGACTGAATAAGTTCAGATGATTAGTGTTGCTATCTACCTACTGGGTAATCTTTCTTCGTTTTCTCTCTATTGCCAGTTTGCCCCCTTCTCGACTTTCTTTGTTAGCTCCTTTTATCATTTTATTCGACTAAACTTCGGAATCGCCTAAGAAAAATCTCGACAGAAAGACGACAGTTTGCATCATTCGGATTACTTAATATAAGCGCATGTGCCGCAAGCAAAAAACCCATCTGAATGGATCAGTAATGGATCAGTAGACCATCGTACCAAGCTCATACTATTCATTCTCATCTTACTAGCCTCATGTAAGTCATCCACCTGAAAATGGTCTGGGTAGCGGCATAGTACGACCGAGATGTGTGGGGATAACAAAGCGGCTGTAGGGAACGCTTAGTTGATTTGACGATGCACTCCCCGTCGCGGATACTGCCTCGGTTCGAACCATTTCCCAAAAGGCAAATAGAAAATTTCTACCTACTACCTAGTGGTTTATGGGGTCGAGTAAAGACCTGCGTCATTGGGCAAACCATCTAACCTGTTTTGCTTTGCCGTTTGTTTTTAAAAAAGAGCAAGCCACTTATAACGGTGCCTCGTCCGAAGCTCTAAAAGAAAAAAAAAATTGTGAGGGCCCACGATGGGAAAAAGATATGGAGAACGTGGGGCCGAGCTCGGCCGCATTCAAAACCTATCCAGCCTATCCGACCTTTTAGCACGGAGAAGATAAGGACCATCTTCGCCATCGTCGACTCGGCACTACACTAAACTGTACAAAGACGATGGGGACGGATGGAGTCCGATAAGTGGACCATGGGGCACACTAGAATTGCGAACGGAAAGCGATGCTGACATAAGAAAGGGATATATTACATATAACACTGAATATCACAGGTAACAAGCTCAGCTCAGCTCAGCCCCCGAGTGCAACCTGGCTAGTTGGCTAGTCAAGGCTTGATGACAATAGCACAACGTCGCTTTCTCATATTCAAACGAAATGATCTAGAATTAGGGATACATTACCTCGGGCTTTGGTCCCCGCGCATCTCTCTTCTCTGGGTTCTTAGCTCGTCTTAAACCTGGGGTAAAGTATGTCGCCACGGTTCAGTCTGGATAGCAGAGCCTATCACGTTCTTGGGGGCTCTCCCCACAGGTTATCTCTCTAGCCTGGTACTATCGACTGACGCATATCTTATGAAAGATTCGTGCTAGGCAAGGTGCATTATACGACACTGTGGTCCAAGGTAGCCTTGCCATGTTCCAAATACTCGCTACCCTAGGTTAACATGGTTTCTTATCGGCTACGCCCTCATCTTATGTATGAGACCAATATTCCACCAAGATGAATTGAGTGCCTGAATGGCGTGGCTCAAGTTGTTGGAATTAACCTGGCTTGGTTACAACTGGGCACTGGATCCACGTTTTGACACATGTTTTTTTTTGAAAGGGTAAATGATGATAAGGCCTCACAAGCTTCACAGACTTCACACGTGCTGGGCGATAACAGAGATCAATGTCGGCGCGAACCCAAGAATTCTTTCCAACCTCGGTGAGGGCTACGTGTATGAGACAGATCGCGAAGGCAGCATGTTTTCTTCTACAGCATTCCTCGGTCTGGAACTAATATTGATGTAATGATGCTTGAGTCCCCTTACTAGTTTACCGAGAAACCCCGTTGACGCCAAGCTTTTCTTCAGGGCGTGGGGGGTCCGCCCGAACACAAAAGAAAACGGCAAGGCTTGAGCGACTTATGAGTCGATCCTACGTCAGACGGGCAGAGAAGTAGGCAAGGCATAGAATTCACATACAAATTTGCCTGCACAATATGACCCATTGGCTGCCTTGTTAGCGAAAATCTGGGTATCTATGAATATATGTAGTCCTTGCGTCTTGGGCAGACTTGCGTTGAATTTAATTTGATATGCCACTTCGATCAAATTTCTTTTATACCTGTCTATCTGCCTAGGTACATACCCGTTTTCTGTGGTTAGCTTGTTAATAAGTCTTCACGTTTAACCCCTGACCCCAAAGAGATCATCGTACTAACGATAGTAACAAGAAAAAAAAAGTAACTAGAACATTGCAAGTTTAAGTGTTACCAACAACATTGAAGTTATATCTCTCATTAAAAATTGTACGTACCAATGCACATGAACATGAAGAACGAAAGGGGTGACGAGTCCGGGGAAGAGCGGGAGTAGCCTCGAAGTCAATGGCTGCATCCCCTATCCTTGAAAATACAGCCTCAACTCTCGAGTGATTTGATACCACTAATAAGCACTCGGCCCCGGATTGCGGGACGCTGGAGATGAGCAGTAAGGATACGAAAGGCCACGTACAAGACAAACCAAGTTTTAAAGGCATAACTTTTCCCATCGTACTATGCAATAGATGACCATAATAAGGTGATATTAAAAAGAATAAAAAAATACACACTGTACAGTCAATATCACAGTGGTCCGCTACATAAAACTTCCCCACAAAGATAACACTTAAACTTCCACTGATCCGGGGTCTGAGTTCCACAGATAAAGTCAAGGTGATACCCCATTAGGCTTAACGGCTTTTCAGAATTTAGACGATGCCCTCATTTTCCCTGATCAGGCATACCGAACAAGCACCTCTTTGACCGTCGTGATGGCGCAAACGAGCCTTCCAGGTTGTTATATTATTGCCAAGTCAATTTGAAATCTGGGGCAGCCATCAGCAGTTAACATACTATGCAATTGCTGGGTACCTACCAGCGTAGCAAACAGTTACAACGACGATTTAATATACTATTTACTTTATTTACTATATTGTAAACAGGGACCTAGGTATGTAGTATGTTACAAGGAGTAGAGGCCACTTTTTCATTTCAGTATTTCGAAAAATGAAACTAAAAGCGCTCTATCTAACCGTTCAATGCAAGATAACCCCGTGGGATCTATGGCAATCAAATAATGCAACTTCACTACATACTAGTAGGATAATATTCTCCGACCTATATCGGCTCATGTGATAATTACAGTGAGAACTATCATAATAAGTACTATGATCGACTATCCGATGCGGGCTAGTTACGTAGGAGATACCTATCACCACCATTTGTACGGTCTTGATGCAGCAGATGCAGATTGCCATAGACAAATCTTTGTCCTAGACTCTGCTAGCTGTCTACATGGTGGCAAATTGATCTTCTAATTATTCCGAACAATTGACGAAGTTCGGTATCTACAACGTATACAGTACGGCGGAGAATGGCGGAGCGTTGCGCTTCTCCGCAAAATCGCGAAAAGGCTCTCTCCGCAGTTCATTTCGTTAAAGATTCCAGAGCCGATTCTAGAATGAAAATAAAGTGAAGGCCAACAAACGCACAAAGGGTCCAGCGACGTCTTGGCAAGGCAAAAAATTAATCAACGACCGAACGAGCTTCCTCTCAATCGGGCCATCCTCTGATGTTCGAGTCGGACCTTAGTTACTACGTCGTGCGCGTAGCGAGAGGCTGGTCTATTGAGCTCGTTGAAATGCCTCTACCCCTATGTACGTACGAGCCGCGAGTCGCCTACGAGTCAGGTAGGTTGCATTCAAGGAACAAGGAACGCACTGTGCCTCAAGGCAAAACAGATTAAGTAAGCCGAAATACCGAACAAGATCCATCCCATCACCCACTACCCCCCATTGGATTTGGACACCCACAAATTCCTATCAATAGATCAGCCAAGATCCTGATCCTTGATATTCAGGAGAGGAGGAGACGAGACGACTGTGGCCCTGCTTAACAATGATTATGAGCTCACCATCCCCACATCGACAGACTGGTAACAACCAGGTTGCCAGACTGCCAGATAACGCTTGTCGCTATTAAGGTATGGTGTGTATGAGCATGTACCTACATCGTAGCAGGTATGGTCGAGCATTCACCAGAAACAGAGTCGCGGAATAATTGCAGCCGCAACGGCAGTGAGCATAAGCTTCTCAAGGTTACTCAGTGGGGGTTCACTCCTTAGACCCATCTTTTCTGATCTTGAACCTGGATTGCTCGCGGGTGAATCGTTCCCCGGTTTTTTAGATAGTACACATTTCGGTGCCTCCGAGCTTGTCCGAGGTTCGCTAAGTCCCTAGGTAAGATGTGCCCGGCTTGCTCCGCTTGCCATTAAGCCGAGATGAGTCCCTAGACTCGTAATAGCCAACAGATGGGATTTTTTTTTCTTCGCCATAAAAATGCGCTATAAACCCTTCGGACATTACGGCTCTATTCATAGCCGTAGAAGATGCTGCAATAGCCTTGCGACATCTTTAGCTCTGCGCGCTTGAGAAGAGATCTAGGCGCGTTCATCCCATTAAAAGCTCGCCCGAGGGCAACTCAAGAGATAGGAATGCCGTTCCATGTTTCCGAGAAAGCTGAACTTCCTGGGGGCCCCGGACTGTGGCGTCAATAGGTCCAGACCCTAGGAACCGGACCGAGTTGAAACTTTTCCCCGACACGAGACGTACGTACCTGCAGCAGTCCCCTGCTTTGAGATCTGAAGATACGTAGCATCATCACCAAGACAAGTATGCGAGCCAATGAAGAAGCGTGTTCGCCTCTCCGCATTGAAGGCAGACTAGCTACATCAATGCGAAATGAAGCGTCCTTGATAACGATGGGTTTGGGGACATACTGTACATATGTACATCTATGCCTTTACTAGGCATCCCTTTCTTTCCAGCGACATGGTACGGCTACCTTATCCGGATGCTTGATCGCTAATCTTTTAGCCATACGGACGTATGATAATATACGTTGGTGCTAATAGAGCGATTCGTTGAAATGAGCTGTCTCTGGTCTTAGGCTCCCTTAAACAACACTAGTACGCCGCATTAATCTATCCACAAGATGCCTCGATACCTTCTTCGATGATCACGACACAAGTCGTCACGGGTCGGTTTGTTCCGTGATTGTATCCAAGCACACTTTTGGAAACGATAATGGCAGACAAGCTTCTCGTCTTGCTGACGACTAATCTCCGTGGGGGTTGCGCCCGACCATTCCGGTTTGAGACATCCTCAGGAGGGGTCCAAAGCGATGGCGTAAGATATGATAAGAGAGCACTACGCCGCTGGAAGTGCACATTAATGTTGATGCCTATTTTCAGCTCGTACGCTTGCCAAATCAACCTTTTCGCGAGTTGTAAGATAAATACCTACCGGGATGAATAGAAAACGACGAGGATTCGGCGGAGCTTGAAGCTTCTCGGTATAGTTACCAAGGTTGAAATAAACCCCGCGATGCCGCGATGCGCGTCGCATTAATATCCCCAGCTCTAATAGATCATTTGGTGATAGGTTAGCTTCCCCCCTTCAGCTAAGAAGACCGTTACTACACGTGGGTAGCCGGAGTAACTGAGTGGGTTGCGCGAGTTTTGGACCCTGTTATCGTACGCAAAAGGCCAATGCGAAATGGTCCTGCTCCGAGATCGCGCTAGATGGTCAGCTCGTAACACGTCCAATGCATTGTGGGATACGAAGACATCATTGTCTAGCAGATTATTAAATTATCGCTTTGATGTTCGCGTCCTGACAGCTGTCTAGGTATTACCAAGAGCTCCCGGTATGAGAAGAACCGAGGAGCGCAAAATAAGGGTCCGTGGGCTAAGAATAACGGAGGAAGTCTTGATAATATTTCAGTGCATCCGTACATAAGAGCATTAACATCTTTATACTGCTCGATAAAACGTAGCGCGATTGTACATACCGATCGCCCAGTGCTAGGCATGTTGTCGAGATGGTGCAAGTGCCGCTACTGATTAAAGATCATCGGTTCAATCCTAAGAAAACACGTATACAAACAAGGCAATATGCAAGATATGCTTCGTACTGCGAAGTCGGTTGAACACCTTGAAATCCCTCCGATATCGACGCGAATAAATACCAAACTGTTTGTATATGTTCTCGTTGATCGGCTTGGGTGAGGAAGTTAATGGCATTTGTTATTAACTGAGAAGAATGAGACTTTAAACACTAATTTTGAATCTTGAAACATTGAGACTCTACATTTTGTATGCAGCACCTACCTAAATTCCATGCCTCTAAAATACCTAAGGTAGGCACGATAGGCGATTAGGGAAACAATTAGGGAACGATTAGAGAACCCCGCGTCACGTGTCTTGGTTTGCCGGCAGTGTTTCAAGGAAATCGGGATGATCAGCGCTGATCTGCAGGCAACCGCTATGCTAAACAGATCCATGGATTGAGGCTCAAACCCTGCTGAAATTGAGAAATCAACCCCAAATTCTCCAACAGCTGACAGAATTAAACCTCCGACTTCCTCCTAACTTTTTTCTCACCGCCCGATTCAGATACCGGTATAAATCCGACCGATGCGAGGAACGAGGCATGAAGATTATCTCAAATCACAACATACCAAAATTCATGAGTTGCTCACGTAGCTCATATTATTCTCTATTTCCATCATGAATCACCAATCTGTTCATGGTCAGGACATATCCAGCTTCGATCTAACTTCAACACGTGAGGGATAATATCATATCCGTATATATATTAAAAATTATGAATACTGATTTTGTTAGACCGATTACCGACTGTTTCGGCAGCCCAAGCACTTGAGGATCTCGGAACCGATCCTCAACGTTTTATTCCTACAAACCTCCCATCTCTCGATCAAGCCCTCAATGATGTCATTGGTGACAGCAGCAGTGCGCTTCCTCGTCCTGGTGGGCTTCAAAAGGGTCAGGTCATAGAAATATGGGGACCCCCGGGGTCTGGAAAGACTGCCTTTGGGTGAGAATATCCTCACTATAACCTTCCAATGATTTATATCTGCTAAGTACGGACATAGAATTCAACTCGCGGCCAACATTCTATGCCAAGGTGAAAAGGTTATATGGGTAGGTTCGTGTTACTTCGATTATCAATGCGCGGTATTCAACCATGGATCAGCACATGTTTTATTCTACGTGCCACGATGTTGTTAACTTATTTCACAGATGGGTTCCACCCCATATCCCCCCGTAGATTGCATGATGTGATCGTATCTACCCAGAACCCGCCATCGCCATCCCCTACACTTCCCTCAATAGAGGGTCAGACAGACAATTTTCTCCATTTTCGAGCACCAACCCTGGCTCATCTCATCGGGCTCCTCTGCAAGCCCACATCAAATGCGATCCCAGACAATACTTCTCTTATTGTGATCGATACTCTATCAAGCCTATTAAACCATGCTTACCCGAGAAGTTTCGAGACTCGGCGGTCTCAAAAAGGTAATACAGCACAAACGTTGCACAACTCGCTCATAGCTATTTGCTGATATCACATGCAGGTCCCGGACCTTCGGCTAGAAGATTACAGGTTCTTCAATTCTTGATTTCGATGCTCCAGAAACTAGCCGCTACGCGAGATCTCTGCATTGTTATTTTGTCTCAGTGCGCAACGAGGATGCAATTTGAACGCAGTGCCACACTTATCCCTGCTATTAATGCTGGGACCTGGGAGCAAGGAATTGCCACCCGGCTAGTTCTTTTCAGAGATTGGGTAATAGAAAACGACATAGTACGCGACATTCGATTTGCCGGCATTCAGAAGCTGGATAGCAAGTCAAGCTCGGGTGGCATCAGTCAAGTTTTTGCCTTCGATATTCAGGAAGTAAGTTAATTTCTTAGTAGCATGTAACCAACCTAAGCTGTTAACCTGCATAGGAGGGTCTTGTCGGCGTTGACTTGGATGCGAACCAACCATCCTTGCCGCTATCGCCAGGTCCGCATTTGAAGCGAAAATTAAGCCAAACGGATTTCGAGGTTGCTGATAGCGAGGATGAAGAGTACGGCTGGGAGGACGAGGATGAATTAGAAATGCCGAGCATGCCGCCCCAATGGCAAGGCAGCGAGGATATTCTCCTCGGGCAGGCAGAAGATGAGGATGCTGAGACAGACGATGGATCGACGGATCAATCCGCACACCTGGGAGACGCTACGGCAGACCTGGAATCGGGTCATGTCGGGAGTGATGGGGACGACTCTAGTTGACACCGCTGATTGTGGGTCTTCGAAAGTCTGGTCCGGTCTCTCGAACGTGAGACGCGCGCATTCACGATACGTTCCATTTGAAAATTCTGTGAACAACACTTATGCGGCTCCACCAGGGCTCTCAACATTCTCAAAGGGACCGTAAGGGTCCATGAGGAATCGGCCAAATGTCGGCTACTTATGCTTCTAGCTTTAAGATGTTGGTCACCGCCACTCCACACCTCGGTCGTTCACGGCCCAATTCCATTCATTAGGTCAGTTTTATCGATATGGGGCCAGCCGTGCTACTCTTATCGACGAAAAAGGTGAAAATAACAGAAGCTGCCACCGTGATGAAATTTTCGCATAGGAATATCCTTTCCTAGTGTGGGTTGCGGGACTGACAGGATCGTACAGACTTACATAAATGATATCTAACGCCAATGCAGAAATCTTCATGATAGATATACACCTATTAATGCTAGTACTTGGCCACATCAGTATGATGAATACCTAGCCTCTGGCCAACCCTATTTGTTATCCTATCGAGATGGAATGGCCGTGGCGTAATAATATCTAATCTCAAAGGCGACGACCGAAATTCCAATTTGCTCAGGGACTTCCTATTCTATTTTTTAACCGGTCGCGGCACCTGGCTGCAGAGCTGCGACCAGGAACGGTTGCATTGCGCCATTGCGACTCAATAAATATAATCCTGCTGCCAAGGGTCTTGTGGGATATAACCCCTGAGCTCCATTATACTGTCTACTATGTAGGAAAAAGACTTCGAGCACCTGGACCAGTCACCTATTTCCAAACTTCTTCCTTATCTCAATCACCGTTCCATTTTTCGCTCATACTGATTCCCACTAAGATCACTCCCAGATTCCTGGCTTACGACCGTATGATGGTGGATTTGTAACTGTAACCCACCCGATCGATGGTACCATTCCCTTAGAAAGTAGCAATGCGATCGGAGCTTAGCCATAGGGGATCTATTGCCGGCGTATACTTGGAGAGGTCCCTGGAGGTGATGATGTACCTGCGTATCGATAGATGTATGCTGCGTTTCCCAAGCTGATTGAGCTATCCCGTGCCACGCCGTCAAATTCGCAAAAGCGTTTACTTAAAAGATAATATATGTCTGATAACGCAAAGAAGGCAATCTACACCGCATGGATCGATCCTGCACTACATTTATAACCCCATATTCTCACTTTCGGCAAGGCTTGTAGATCATTCGAGGGCCTTGGCTCGATTATGAGGTTCTGAGGTTGGGGTTGAATGCGGAGAAAGGGGGCCGCTGGGCGGTATACCGCTGCCTGCTCTATGAAGAACCTGGTTCTACGAGAACATCTTGCAGCGGGAATGCAACCGGGTATGCATTGCGTGCAGGCCGGCCTGCCTTCACGCTCACCGGTGAGCGGGCTCGGGAGAGCTCTTCCACAACCCCTCGGAAGGTTGTGCCGCGATTCCTGGGGAATTTTTCTCAGCTACAAGCGAGAGAAACTTATTACCCAGCTGGGAAATTTTTAAATGCTGTTAGCGAGAGTTGTACGAGCTTGATCTAACACTCCTGCCTGTTTGGCTCTTTCGGCCCAGCTCTTCCCCCGTATTACGTTCGCCTGCGAGCTATACACACCCAAGACTCCCCAGGGCCTTAAAACTCGGGATATAGGATCCATGGGTGTGCGGTGCCTAATATAGAATGCCCGCCGCGCTGCTGGGAATAGCTTCTATGTTGGCTTGAGTTACTCTCTGACGAGAATCGACGCGTCGAGACCGCATTAAAGCGGACCTTCGCTCTCCCAAGACGTGGGCGAGGCTCCCTAGGGATCTACAGGGCCGACCCGTTCGCGTCGACGTCGAATACGCGACGACGATTACTTTTGGCTTTCATATACGCTGCGTAGTAAGCGTGTTTAGAAGGCGTTTATTCATCTTCTAGATGCATATAACGCGGCAGATGTCTATGCAACCTGCAAGCGGGGTTTTTTTCTATTTAGATTAATACGCAAGCTCTCTCGGCACAACCTGCTGGCTACGGCCGTTGCATCTAGTCGGGATGCGCCGTGGATGCTTTTTGTCGCTTTCGGCCCTCCCACCTGCTCGCGCGGGCGTAAAGTGATAGCTCATTTGTGTAACATATGATCCTCCTCTCGGTAGTGCTCGTTTCACAGCGAGCCGGACCCGCAATCTTACGATCTGAGATCGCTTGGAGGGGGTTCCGGGGGAGCTGGAATTGATAAGGGGATTTTCCTTGTTTTCTTCTCTTTTTCGGCGGTTAGGTACCTGGGGGCTGGCTGGTAATTGCTGCGACGATAGGACCGGATAAGGGGCTTAAGAGGCGGAGATGGGGTTGCGGACGTAGGGATGCTTGATCGCGGTTCAGAGTAGAAGCCGTTATTGGTCGGTAGGGTCGTTTAATGCAGTTTCTTATATAACCACCTACCTGTTAAATATTCCACGGGGGCAGGAAGCGCGCCTATGGATGGTTGGTTACTGGGGATGTGGCTAGGCGGAAGTGGGCATGCTATACGTTCACGTCGTACGTTCTCGATGGTTTGGCGGCGGCCGCTTTATAGGTACATATAGGCGATTCGACGCTGAAGGCCGAGGCATAAATGCGTCGCAACTTCCACTCCGCACCCTCGGAGTCCGCTCCGGGGTGTGAATATCGTGTGGCTGATGCAGCGGAGCTTTGAATACATCCACTGGCACGCATCGATTCATCCAATAGGTGGTGCTGTTTGACGACATGTGCTTAGGCTTGGGGCTAAGGTATTACCGATAGTGAGTGAAGGGTGCTAACAGGATCAATTTATTCACGGAGCTTCTCATAACAGGACCTCATGCCGCTATAAAAATTGATTATAATTCCCTCGAAGTCATAAGTTGTGGCTACATATTTGCAGTCTCGAAAGTTGTACCAGATCCGGACCTTCGATAATGAACCGTGGGGATAGTGTTTCCAAACACTGTAGACCAATTGCTGATCTGATAAGACACTGCACACTGAATTACCACGGTCAACTCCATGCCATGAGAGTAGTGAAAGTATAAGATTCATCTCGAGGGACTCGAACAATGACTTGTAGCATGGTGGAAAATGGATCGTTTCGCGATTCATGCCTGATTCTTTTTGGGACGTCCTCCGAGGTGAATTCAGTAAAAATTATAGGCATGAAATAAATCTGAGGTCTGTGATGTTCATTATGGTTCACCATGTATGTTTGTATGCTTTTTTCCTTTTGATGTATTAGTCATCAAGATACTTCCTATGTGTACTTACCTGCCATCAGTATATGAAGTCATCGTACAATTTTTCAGAACATTCTTACATCCAATATACATGTATACCCAAATAAACTTCGCACAAAATAACCATATTGGAATATGTTATTTTTCTTCGAAAAAAATTGATGACATGTGAAGTTTTTGTCTTGTACTTTGTACTGTTGATAAGTTAACGATGGAAAGAACACTGAAGTCATCGTCAGTAGTGATCTGGGGAATGCGTGGTGGACAATAGAATTTGTCAGCACACGGACCATATAGATAACCGTGCATTGCGAAGATTTAGGAAGCTGTGGAGAAATATCCTTGTCACCCCTGACTGGAGCTTTCCATCATTTTTTCATTGGCAGGTATGAACATTGAAACCTCACACGATAAACTCATTCATCAACGCGCCTTCTTCGATCACTTTTTCATCTTCCAATTCAACAATGCTATCGAGGTCCGTTCAATTGGATTCGTCAAACTCATTAATTTTTCATTGATTTCTCACGAGACAACTTTTTTGCTGGTCTATCGGGATTGGTGATTTGGAAAATTCGATCGATATTATCGGCGATAAATTATAGCACAGCACACCTGCAGCAGAGACAATCCCTTAGTACTCTAGCGCCGCTATGAGAGCTTGGCTTGGCACTTCGTCTTGACGAGCATCCGATGAGGTGAACAATAGGAGTCAAAACGAATTAAAAATTGTCAAATTGATTCAGATTTGGATTATACTATTCTGATTAGGTAAGTACGTACCCATTCGGCGGGCGATATCGAACTCATGATTGCAAGTGCAATTGGAAATCTCAGTTGGTTTTCTACATCACTTTTATCCGATTGCCTCTGACTCCTGTCCTTTTCGTTCTTCATCACGACGACTTTTTTTTTACCACAACTTTCACAATGCCTTTATACTTCACTGTCTATTTCACTGAGAGGGGGGGTATGTAATTTCTGCAAGACGTATTTATCGCATCCAAACACAATAAGACACGATCGACAATAAAACACATCCCTCGTATATCCCATTTTGATCCATTGTTCTTTCATATGTACTCTTTTTTCATTACCATTCCTGTACATCAAGCCCCAAAGTATATAACGTTCTTTGGCGTGCATACGATCCACTCTATTATCTATCGATTTCAGATCTAACGTCTTTGCGTTAGCTAGGTATAAAGTCATGGCGACGGAATCTGGAGAGACAGCGCAAGCTGTGGTCGACAAAGCAAACGGCGCAGAGCCTACAGAGCCTACTAGCTTCTCATGGCTGTAAGTAACCAACCTAATCCTCACTATTTTGAGCATCTATATTAATATAAAATTGAAGACAACCCCATGTGATCTTCGTCGTTATACTCGTCGGAGAGGAAGAGGTTCCTTACGGAATCCAGAAGGACTTTCTCTGCGCTAAGTCTACCTTTTATCATGCCCATTTCGCCAGCGATAAAGGTAGCGAGGAGAACGAGACCAACAAACTCGAACATGTCGTCCGATTACCTCAGGCAACCCCCGAAGTGTTCGGCTTCGTTCAGAATTTCTTATACACTGGTAAACTCTTCACCAATGCAGAGTCGCTTCCCGGCTATGATGTCTTAATCTCAACTTGGAAGCTCGGCCATGAGCTAGGAATTGATGGCTTGTGCGATGAGGCTCTCGCAGCAATGACTGAATGCCGACGAATCACTCACCATATCCCCGCCACCCCCCTTCTTGTACAGGCATGGAAGGATGCTCCCGAGGGCTCTACCATCCGCACACTCCTGCTCAACTGGGCTGCCGAATACATCAGATCATCCGAGTCTCGTCAGGAGTTCACCAAGTCGCTCCCGCAAGAAGTGCTTAGTGAGCTCGTTATCGCCATGAGCCATTTGAACTCCGCGCCTGTCATACAGGTTAACCCCCTCCCTTCCCCTACCAACCATTCGTGCAGCAAGAATGTGCACTACCTCGAGACTGAGGATAGCGACGGTGAAGGCCACTATAAGGCCCCGAAGCACCGCCACTCCGATTTCTCGGTTCGCTCTAACCAGAATGAGCGAAAGGCTGGACCTAAGAAGTCCGCCCCACGAGTGTCTCTGCCGGCACCGAAGCCGGTTAAGAAGAGAATTAGTATGAGCCATGTGGATGAACAGCAGTACTCCTCCGACCAGAAGCTGAACTTCTGCGCCGATCTTCTCACTCGAATGCTGTCTGGTCCTGGTATATTCCTTCCCGCTCATTTTTAAGATCTTTACATATACTAATATGACATTAGGCTTCTGGACTCGTCTTGTGGGACCCTTCCGTGAGCCTGTCCGCCCTGTTGAGGACGGCGTACCTGATTATCTCGAGAAGATTAAGAAGCCGATGGATCTGAGCACGATTAAGGACAAAATGGACCGCCACGAATACAGCAACGAACAGGATTTCCTCGCCGACATACGCCAGATCTTTACCAACTGCTTCACATACCACAAGGAAGGCTCGGCTATGTGGGTGAACTGCGAGAAGTTCAAGAAGACCTTCGAAGACAAGTATAGTGCGATGCCTAAGTGGATCGCAAAGATGGAAGGTGACGAAGCCGCCTAGTTTCTTTGCACTTGGACTTTCTTGTCTTCTAGGCGACGGTCTGGTTCCGTGGCCAATTGGTCGGGTCACTCACATTTCATACTCGCCCCTCGTATAATTCCACCCTAATACGTCGAGGACGTTTCAACGGACCGGCTCTGAGATTGGGCTTCTCGGTTGGTTCTGTACTTGTATAGGGAGGGGTTATATTCATCTCACTAGGCGTCTAGGGGGTTATTTCATGGTTGCTAGGGTTACTTACGGGCTAATTATCGTGGCCGAGGGATTCGGCGTGTTTGATACCAGATTAGTTTTCGGTGAATTTGACACATTTGCATTATGGGGCCATGGCATAATTGCGATAGTAATTGAATTTTGCCAATTCTCCTGTATGGGGAAGTCTCTACTCGTCTATAATACGATATCCATTTAACTATTGCTTTTTATTATGATGTGGTGGTGTGGCTCTAATGTATTAAAATAGTGAATACAAGCACCTGGAGTCGAACGACGGCATAATTATCATCACAAAACGTCCATTAGCATCGGACCCAACATCAATATCATCAAAATCATTAATTGGCCTCTTTGAACATTCCAAATTATCAACATAGCTCATGTCATTACGTGGCCTACGACTCTAACAAGAAAGCAGACCAATGCTGGCAATGCCTTGGGAACGCCATCTACCACCTCATGGATCGTGGATCATCTACCATATCGTCATAACCCATCATTGCCACCTTCATTTAGCACCGCTCGCGTCTAGATCTTATACACTAAGTTTCCATCCGTGTACCTGTATATCTCGTTAGTATGTTATGTCACATAAAACGTCGCAGTAGAAAAAAAAAGGAAGGTGTAGGCACTTACATGATCTGATTCGCCTCATCCATCTTTTTAAGCGCCTTAACAGCCTCCTCCCTCGAAAACGCGTCCCCGCGGCCCTCGACGCGCCTGTTCACAGCCGTAATAACCTCGTCTACGTCCGCCGAGTCGTCGTCGAATAGGTCCGTGTTGAGGAGCTGGCCTAATGCTGTTCGGAACATGGCGAGTCTTTCCGGCGTGATCGGAGCGTCGATATTCATGTTCGCGGCGCTGGAGGCTAGGTCCGCATCTTGCTCTTGTGTTTCTGCTTCTTGTGTGTCGAGTTGTGAGGCAGGTACCGAGGAGGCGAAGGAGAGCTGCGATGTTGCGGGCGCGTTTGACGAGGACGCGGCGCCGCTTCGCCCAGGACGTCGCGGTGTCGCGTTATATATATCGTCGTCATCGACACCGTCGTCGTTGCCTAGTTCGGGAGAGCGGGCCGGGGTGCGACTGCTTGCGCCGTTCGTGCGGCGGCTGCCGTTGGTTGATGGCTGCGCTCGGGAAGTCGTCCTGGTTGATGGGGCGCTCTTTCCGCGAGCCGTCGAGCCCCTGTAGCTGGTATCGCCTTGGTCGTCATCATCATCATCGTCACTATCGTCGTCTGATGCGTCGTCCTCGACTCGTTGGGTTCGTCTTCGCTTTCGCTTCGACTCGTCTTCGACAACTTCCTTGAACAGGGCGAAACGGAGGATCGCTTCGGCTGCTAACGCGTCCCGATCTTCTACTCGGTTCGAGAGTCGGGACTTGGCGTGTGCGGTTGCTAGACGGATGAGCGTCTCCAGGGTACGCACTGTCAAGGGAGATGTCCTCCTTTGGTTGCCTTCCATCTCGTCGTTGCGCAGGCCGACGTATATTTCTGCGATACGCTCCGATGCATCCTGGGTTAACACCGGCTTTACTCTGTTCTTCGCATACTGGATGTACTTCTTCATGAATGGGATACTTAAAACCTCCCTTCGCTTGTTGGCGCCGCGACCGGTGGTTATGGTGACACCGGCGTGTAGCATAGCGTCGTATTTCTCGTAGACCTCGGTGGCCGTCTGTGTGGCGTCCTGGCTTTGCAATGCGACACCGAGAGCTTGTTGGTTGTTTTCGCGGACTGGAGCGCCTTCGTCGGTGCCGGCTTGTCGGTAACGATGCATACGTAGAACGTGCTCGGAGACCTGGCGATCTCGGGTGTCTTCGATATCATCCGTAACGACGAATAGAAGATCGAAACGTGATAACAGAGAATCTGGGAGGGCGATGTTCTTGTGAGGATCTTTGTGTGTATCGTACTGGCCGAAGATAGGGTTGGCCGCAGCAATGACACTGCAGCGAGCGTTGAGCGACGTATGAATACCTGCCTTTGCAATAGTGACAGTCTGCTGTTCCATAACTTCGTGGATAGCGACACGGTCGATATCAGACATCTTATCGAACTCATCAATACAGACAACTCCCCTATCTGCCATAACCATAGCACCAGCTTCTAATCTTCTTTCACCCGTTTCCTTATCCGTTGTGACGGCAGCTGTGAGACCGACACCTGATGAGCCACGACCGGTGGTGGCAATGGCCAAGGGGGCGGTATTGAGCACGAAACGTAGAAGTTGAGATTTGGCTGTCGAAGGATCACCAACCATGAGAATGTTTATGTCTCCTCTCAAATGTGTACCGTTCTCTAGATTCTTCTCCATACCACCTAGCAGCATGAGCAAGATTGCCTTCTTGATATAATCGTGGCCGTAAATACTAGGGGCCAGTGATTGCGATAAAAGTTCGAAGAGATTTCTTTTCTTAGCGACTTTGTTGATATTACGAATATCGGTGTCGGTAATAGTAGCCGTTGCTACACCTCCACTCGCTTTGGAGGAGAGAAGGACGATGTTGTTCGCTAAGATTATCGTTTTGAATAGTGCGCTGTTGTGGTTCGTATTTCGATTACCAAGTGTTCGGAAGATGCCCACAAGTTGAACTCGGTCGCCGGGTTTTACTTTGTCGACAAGGTCGTCATCTAGGATGACATCCACACCACGGGGTAGCTGACCGGCAGGCGCTCTCTCAGGCATTTCTTGTATCGATATAGTTTGGTGATCTCTGTAAGTACAGAATCCGTATTCTGTTAGCAGCGGATTACCCTCTTCATCCTCTTGGGGATAGACACTTGACGTTGTTACGCCGTTGGTCATAGTCTGATCACGATACTCGCGGAAGTGGAAAATGTTCTTCGCTTCATTGTAATGCACACTCTTGACGACTTTCGGTCTGATCAACGAACATCTTGTGACGATACCTTCGATCGAAACCATGTGGTTTAGGTGATTGGATGATAGCGTCCTCGGATTACAGGCGTTCAGACCGAAACTTCCAGCCCAAGCACAGTAGTACAAAACATCTTGATCGGTTTGGTCTGGCCGTGCTTGTGGAATAGTCTTCACGATCTCCTTGAGGGCATGATTGAATGCTAGAGTATAATCGAATGGGTCAAATAGTAAGCCGTCTGCGAGTTCGGTGTTGTGATCGCGAACATGGTCTATGTTGACTACTAAACGCTTTTGATTCTTCTGAAGCATCAGGATAATATCGGATCGGTAGCTCCTCGCACGTGGATCATCTACCCAGAAACATGTTGGTTAGTACAGAAGCGTCAGCGTATGGTTGGTGGCAAAACCCACGAGGATCGAGGAATTCCTCGGCCAAGCGAATTCGTTCCTTGGCCGCTTCATCTCGAAGCATAAAACTGTCCATGATGCCTGATCTTCTTCCGTAGTTGGGTTTGTGAATTGTAGAGAAACTAGGGAAATTGGTTACGGCGTAGTATGTGGCAATCTGCTCCTCGAAAAAATAACGTGGGATAGATATTAAAGAGATAGGAATCAAGTGGGGGAGGTTTCCAAGGTTAAACTTGGACTGGAATTGGTTGTTTGGGAAAAGGAAAGGGGCACTGGAGCAGAGGGGAACCAAAATCCATGTCGCGTTCTTGACCGCGTTTTTCGCGTGTCGCGTTTAAGTGGTTGCAGATGCCCCCGCTTGATTAAACCTTAAGAGGGCAGTAGCTTCCTCCGATTATCTCCGTGTTCCTGGATTATATAATCTCATTATAGGTCTTACCTTGTCACTATCTAATTCGGTGTCTCAATTCTTGACATTTGAGAATCACATTAAATTCTGTTATAAACATTTAAGTTCCTTGATTGTCTTGGTTGGTAAATACTAAGACGGTGTCGCTGGAAAGATATAAATATCTTATTATGTGTTGTGTACAAAGGTAGCAATTCAAAAATAAGTGAATGTTATTCAATTGAACCAAACATTGCGATGGTTCTCGCAACGAACGTCAAATTTCACTTCGCATTGTCGCATCGCTCTCTCAATTGGGATTTATCGTACCTATTTAGGTTCTTCATCTACGTATTGAGATCTAGAATCGTAATTATAAATCATTTACGTAAGGTGATTCCAAAGTGTTTCATGCATTCTGATCAAGAGAGCACTTGCCTTAGATAATTGATTGGTGTGACAGACCGGTGAAAGCGTTATCAGTTTCCTAGTGAAGGCAGGCGCATAAATATACCGACCCTAGGTACCTGGTACTGGCGGTCATAGTGGCCTAAGCGTGTCGGTCCCAGCCGAAGCTACACCTAAAAGCGCCCCCCAATTCAGTCATTCTGACGGAAGCCGCTACATCCATACAACTCCTAATTCATGCGGCGACAGTTGCAGAAGTCGTAAACTTAAACTCAACAACAACATTTCAACAATTACCACGACACTGAAACCTGGTTCCTATACGTCGCTTTCGCTTCTAAATCTCGGGGCTGGGGTTTGCACTGCTTCTGGCAAAGTAGGGAGCTGGAAATAAGAACGGAAACATGGCAGTAGGGCTTTCAAACGGCCGCCATGCTGCTGACGAGGAAGCTCGTGCTGAGGTCGACGTGCTCAACTCGCGACTCGAGAAGACTACCCAATTGACCAAGAAGATCCAAGCATGTCTAGGAAGATTAGAAGCTACTGGGAAGAGTGTGCGAGATGTGTCAGGTCCTCTTACTGGCGAGACTAAGAAATTGCAAGTCTTAGGGAATAGTCAGTTCAACCCCCCCCCCTCCCCCCCTCACCTCGTCCTCACCGTCCAGTCCCTCCTATCTTGTATGTCGTAGCATACTTCTTGGTACTGACCTCGCAATCACCCATTAGATATCGAAGCGGTCATAGCAGCTATTGAGCGACTTCGCCAGCCCGCCGATTCGAAGAACGATGAGGAAGCCATCATCCGCCAGGGTCCCGAAAAGGCCGGATTATCCAACTACCTAAATTCGATCAAGAGATTGAACAAGGCGCTAGATAACATGAAGAGTTCGAACCTACGCGCGAATCAGCAGACAATGGCCGACCTTCAACGTTTGATCAAATCCGGTAATACCCAGCTGGAAAACTCGTTCGACAAGATGCTGCGGGGGGAGACACCGCGCTCAATTGAGCCGCTGCAGTACACGACTAAGAATACACCGTTCCCCCTCTTGTCCCAAGACAAAATTTCGCGCCTAAGTCTTATGAATTCTTACGTGTCCGGTAACTCATTGTCCGAAAACCCACTAATCAAAATCTATGCCGACGTGAGGGCGCAATATCTGTCACAAACCCTTATAAACCTTGCATATGCGAGCGTCAACACCGCCAAAAAGAAGAGTCCCGACGCTATCTACCGGGCCGGCACCAATGGGATTGGCATGTACGCTCAAGCGATGGAAGGCTTATTTGTTGCCGAATACGACAACATCTGCAACATATTCATGCGACAGGACTGGGGCCCAGCTTTTCAAATGACCTGTCAGGCCCCGCTGGCTGAATTGGCGAGAACAATCCGTGAACTAAACAATCACATCAAAGCCCATCTCAACACAGATTGTTACCTCGCATATGAGGTAATCGAGATTATGTCTAATCTGTCCAACAATATTGAGGAGCGCACGGGTGAACTCAAAGCTACCTTGGCCGCCGCGTTGAAACCAGTGCGCGAGACGGGCAAATCTTCACTTGCCGAGCTGCTCGAAGACACGAAGCGAAAGGTGGGGGGCATGCAAGCCCTCCCCGCCGATGGCTCGCCAGTCCCTGTGATCTCCGAGACGATGCAACGCTTGCAAACCATGGTTGACTTCCTCAGACCAATATCTAGCATTATGATATCCTTAGGCGACGGTGGGTGGAAGTCGGCCGCAGCAGCGAACACTAGTATGGACGGAATACCTAGTTTGGCCTCGTTCGATATCGGCGCTGATGGGAAGGAAATTTTCGCGCATTACTGCACTGATACGATAGATGTGTTGATGTCGGCGCTCGAGCAGAAGGCGAAGGTGTTACTGAAAGGGAAGTCGGTTTGGGGTGTTTTTCTGGCCAACAGCATGACTATCGTCGAACGCATGGTTCGGGATTCCGATCTAAAGCCGCTTCTAGAGGGTAGGCTCAGTAGCTTGGAAGGTTGGCGCAAGAAGGCGAAGTCCTACTACTCCGACGCGTCCAGAGACGTGTCGATGCACTTGTTAGATACGATCCACACGAATCGGTCCCAGCGACCCGCTTCGGGTTCATCCGAATCCACGTCGATCCTGAAAGGGCTGAGCGGCAAGGACAAGGACAACATCAAGTCTAAGTTCCAACTTTTCAATGCATCATTCGACGAGCTAGTGGCTCGGCATAAGACTTTCAGCATGGAAAAAGAAGTGAGGCAGATGTTCGCGAAGGACGTGCAGCAGATGCTCGAACCTCTTTACATTCGCTTCTGGGACCGTTACCACGAGATAGACAAGGGCAAAGGCAAGTACGTCAAGTACGACAAGTCGTCAATCGCCGCTGTCTTCCTCAGCCTCTATTGAGCAGGAGGTACCGAGACATCTGCCGACGATTGCGACTGTTAGGAATCCGAATCATTTGAGCGTCACGAAAATGTCCCAGACGAATCCTGCGAAAGCCTCGCATGTGGCGATCATCAGACGATTCCTGTGGCATATGTATGCTACAATATAACCCAGGGTTGGAGTTGTAAGTTAATATCTATTTATTCCCGGACATGCTTTACATGCACGGTAGCTAAAACCTGAAAGTGAAGCTTGGATGGGAGTGGGGGTCACAAGGCCAAGGTGACTGAATCGAGGAAGGATGCACCAACGAACTCCGTTACGGTACCAAAGATTTGGAAATGCATGCACCGACGGGCAACTCTTGTTTTTTTTCCTTCATTATTTTGTTTAGAAGTATACCGTATACCCTTTCGGCCCGCTCTGGAGTTTGGGAGAGAGTAATGTTGCATGGAGGATCATCTGCCGGACCTGGTCATACATTATTCAAGAGTATCCTTATATCGAGAGTGGTCTGATGAGCTGTATCCGACGTAAGACGGGTCTACTGTCGTGGGGAGCAGCTCCACTAGGCCGGATCCCCAGAGAAAGATGAGATATCAAAATGTGATATGTGACTAATTGCTGCTGGGCTAGACAAAAAAGATACGTGCCTGCATCGACGATCGAGGGAACACCAAGGTCATGGGGAAACCCGTCCCCAAAGTAACGCCTTTTCAGCGGAAACTCCTTCGCCATAGATTCCAAACCATGGGAATTCTTGTGGGACTGGGGCTAATCTGCGTTGCTATCGCTTGGCATTCATTGCTTAAGTAATTCCTTCCCTACTCGGTCGACCTGCATGCAGGAATCGATGCTTTCCCAGCAGGGTCCGGGCCTTGGCCCCTCAAGGTGAGGTCGGTGAATTTCGGGTCTAGCTCTGGAGTTGATGTGCAAGGGAGCAGCAGCGGCGACCGCCAGAAACCGTCACGATTCGCGCGCTGCGTCCGGACCATTCCCACCATAACCATATGGTATTCCAAGGGATCCAAGGGGACCGGGCTCACCTTGATATTATTGATTAATTCTCTCCATTGCCGCGTCCGTCTTTCAACTTCCTAGCCAAGTGGACCACCAAGTAGCAATGTGGCTCTGGCCCTAGACCCTCCGTGCGTACTTGAATAACCTGGAAAATGTACCCCTCTTTCCTAGGGTATACCAGGTATACCAGTTTAGGTATTGTGTCAAGCGTCCGTCGTTTTCGAAGTCCTCCGCGATCTTGACCTAGGTATGATATGGCACATAAAACCCACGCACGTAAATCTGGCTAATAGCTCGCGACCACTCAGTTCCGCTAGACCCTGGATGATTTGCTCGTTACACAGCAGCAGGCAACAGGACAGCGCAGCGATGCCCAATTCGATGTCCGTATGGCCCCACAAGATCCGTCGATTCCTACAACTTGGGAGAACTGACGAGACCGCTGCAAGCTAGCTAGCTGCTACCCCGGCTGGCTTTTCCTGGTAACTGGTTGGCTACGCACTACCTACGCGCATTTACATGCGTATTGTACCTGTTGTTGCCGTATGTTGCACGGACAGAAGGCGGGCAGAGAGAGTATAGGAGCACAGACTGTCAATCTCATTCCCCAAGAGTCTAGTTCGCTCGACCGCCCGTAGCCTACTAGTAAGTCTTGCAGCCAGTTCGCTGGTAGCTAGGAACAAAAAGCAGCTGCGGCGAATAAGAGGCGGCCTACATTATGTTCTTCTGCAACCCGCCATGCAGGACCGGACAGGACAGGAACGATTCACGCTGCATTGACCACACACCCTGTCCGTCCGTGCTCCACTGAGCTCAACAAGACCTTCGCCCCCTTCCAACGCGACATCGCCAAGTCTGCTGCTTTACTGCCATGCATGCTGCAGAGCGTCCGCTAGCGCCCTTCCTACAGGGCTGGGACTACCTAATCGCTGCAGGCTGGCGGAGCGCTTCTCGAAGCCCGCAAGCCCGCTTGCTTTTTTCCTCCCTCTTAGATGATGCGGACGCGGTTTGGTTGGAATCTGTTCGCGCCATGTAGGGACCTACTAATGGATGGGCGTATGTATGTATGTGTAAGGCCATTCACACGTCGGCCAGCCAATCCTTCCCCGGAAAGGGAGAACCTTGCGATAATATCGATATTAATAGGGGGAAAGCCATATCTGCGAGACGAGAGCAGTCGAATCCGAAGCTTCCATGATAACGAGAACACGCGGCATGCCATTCCCCTACTCGCCTTACCGTATGTAGGTAGACCGTCCCAGAAGCTTGTTGGATGACGATGGCTTCCGCTGGGGTTTCATCGCCATTGAGTAAAGAGTCTATCAGATATCAGAATGCACATCGATGATTCGATAAACTCCCCACCGACCCTAAAATCGATCGAGTCGGGTTCGCCCTTCCGCGTTCGGGTTGATTGGATCTCGGTCGTGGATGGGGGACAGGTTCGCCCAGTGAGTGGAAGGGGAGGGGGGACCCAGCAGGGCACCCTATCGATGCTACTCACTTATTCCCCGGGATTGACGGAGCTACATGACATTTGGGATCAGTCTCGTCTGCTTTCGTCCGTCTACCGATGTTGCTGTTGACACCCCCTGTCCTCATCCGCGCAGCCTTCGACTTTATTCTGTTTCATTATGCCGAGGGAAGAGGCGAGAATGGTGATGGGTAACTGATGGTAGCTTTGGTTGCTCCCATGATCCATCCCGGTTCATGGGTTAATAGCTCATGTACATGATAATGATGTATACGTAGAGTCACCGGTAGACGTGAGAGGAGCTACGTGGCGTACGCTCGCCCATTATACCATGCGATGGCGAGACATTGTATCTCGTAATCCATTTAATACCGCGAAACATATATCCCAAAGGGGGAAGCACAATGCGGTACTGGGCAGTTTTGCCCGATAGCTACCAAGCAACGCAGCCTGCTTAGCTACGGTCTTGTCCCAAGATGCGGCGTAAGCACGTTACACACACGTATAGGGTAACCCGTAAGCAGGGTCGAGAGTGGTAGTCATCGACTAAATTCGAGACGCATGTCAGACCCAGATCCCGTATTAGCAGTAATCAGCATCGACATCATGATTTATCCATGTTTCGGCTCCATGGGCTCCGACAAAATTACGTCCGCCTCTGCCGTTGCCTTACGGTGGCCGAATGAACCGAAGCTGTTACGGCGCCGATGGTCGATGGGGGCCGTCAGTAACTATATTTGGTGGATGAGACCTTTGATATGCAAGCGGACCGGGATTCTACGTGCTTGGGATCGTAGCAGGGAGTGGGTCACGGAAATGTGGTACTAGCAACGGTAAAGACGAGGAGAAGAACATGGGATTTCTGGGGTATCATAGAGTGTATCATGATTTATGCATTCATTTATTGATTCGGTTCTCGTAGCATGCCTTTGGTATCATCGAGAGTAAGCACAAATCATCCCAGATTGCCCGCGTGACAAGGTATCGAATATAAAGAAGAAGTAGATGGAAATCACATGTTCCTAACAATGCCCAATTCTCCCCCAAAAAGAACAAATCAATTTCCCTTCGTAGAAACTTTCCCATACCACCATGTTTAGTTTAACATTCCGGTGGGCGTGGTACTTCGACTTCTTCCTCCTTGGCGGACGTCCAATTCTCCCGCCGACATGCACCCAAACCATGGTAAACGCCCTAGGGTTCCCAAACAAGGCTCCGGGAGCCCCTCTCCCCCCTCAGATTGACTCCTAGCCCACGCTCGTCTGCGTATGATTTACCTCGCTTATCCGGCTAGGGGCTCTATACCACCACGATCCTGACCAAGGAAGATATGGATAGCAGCAAAGGGAAATCCCGTCGCTGCTGCGGGCCCATCCGGCGCTATAACGAGGCATTGTGGAGTATATCCTCTGCTAGCTATTCCGAGAACGCGTTGGAGAGGAACATAGACGGTGGGGGAAAATGGGAAACCAGAAATCCCATGGCGCCGGAAAATGTTCGAAGTTACACCGTACCTAAGAGGGAAGACAAATAATAACCAGAGAATAGAGAAAAAAAAGAAAATAGTAACGCGAGTAAGAAAATAGCAACCGTAGATCCCAAGCACCCCAATATGATATTCAAGTTCCTTGCTCTTCGCAGCGCCCAAAATGTCACATAAAAACAAGTACCAGTAACCAGCTACCCCGTAATCCCTGCAGAAATAAAAAAGCGCTGCTCCATATGAACTCCAGTTCGCATCCCAGGGGTCCCGTCCCAAGCTAACGTCAAAGAAGGATGCGTTAAGAAAACGGAAAAGTAGACAAGCGGAAAAACTAAAAAGATAGGTGCAACCAACGCAAGCGCATGGCTAGGTAGGTTATGCAACGAAAGTGGTACAGGAGGGGTGGTGGTGGCTTGCGTAGTGGTACATTTTCGTGAATTTAATTGGATTTGATTTGATAGGTAGTGAAAGGTTCGAGAAGGTGAGCCGTAACGAGAAACAGAGCTTTGAGCTAGCTGCGCGGACGAGGGAGCGAAATGTCGAGAGGAAGGGAAGCGAACGTGTGGTAACGAGGAGTTGCAGTGCAGTTTGCATGCTGCAGCATACGTGATACAACCAACGCAGGCTTCTCTGGCTACCCAACCCCGGCCGCTATCCTTGGGTGGATGACGGACAAGCAACCCTTGGGGAGGGCACGGTACGGTACTGGTATTATATTCCTGAGGCAAGGTTGTCACACACGCGCTCGCACCCTCTCTCACACTTCGTCGTCAGCCTTGCATGCGGGGCGGGGGAACCAAGGTCAAGGTGAGGATTGTTGGTTAGGTAACTCTGTAATGACAGTGGACTTTGTTTGGCGCGCGGCACCTGTATAAGGACGGAATACGGTGCCGGGGTGGTTTTTCATCGTGGTCGTCGATTTTTTCCCTTTCTAGTTCCTTCGCGAGCGGAAGTTTTCCTCTCCGCCGGCCTACGCAGCTAAAGGAGTGGCGCGGAAGTATGAAAGAAAAAGACAACACAAAATTGAGAAGAGGCTTCTCGGTGGTATCGTTGCTGCGGGGAAGATATGGATATGAGGAGGAGGGGTATAATAGGAGGTCTTGGTGTCTTTGTTGTTGATACATGTGACAGTAGCCGGAGGGGAACTACTCAGACGGTGTTCGTCCTCCTCAGTGGCTTGTCACGTTCCGAGGAGATGGAAGACGGAGTTCTTAATCGGGACACCGCGGGCAGGCGTAGTTGCTGCCGCAGTAATCATGGGTTCCGAAGTCGACTGCCTTGCAGCAGAACGTGCAGCACTGGTTGACGAGAGGTTGATCTTCCTTGACGCACATGGTGACGGACAGGAAGCCGAAAGGAGTTTAGGCTGCGTGTCTGGATCTTGGTCTTGGTGTTGAGGGTATGGTGTCCTGACTCTTAATGAATGAGCCGCGTCACGTTTATATAGACGAATTCTATCTGATACAGTATAGAGTATACGAGTATGGGTCAGGTTAAAGTGTATAAGAGTTGCGAAGTGGCAACAAGTAACTGTATGTTGTCTTGAATCTTCTTAAGTTGATTCAACAAGTGGATATCTCAAGAGTTATAGTGAAGCGGGAAAGCAATGCTTTAAATATTTGATTAGAAGCCCGTGAGACTGATGATCTACTTAGGATGTGTGGGCTACTTGAGTTGGGATGGGACCAAGTTTATATATGTGCCCATCATGGACGTCTGGCTAACGTAGTCGAACAGATTTTCTCCTCGATGATGGAAGATAATGACAAGGCCATCCACTCAACTGTCAAGGCACAGGGTCCGGGGACTAGGGCCAGGGGTATAGACCTACAAAGAAGGAAAGAAGCAAAAGGAAAAGAAACATAAAAAAATATTAAAAATACAATAAATCAAAAACAAGGCTAAAATTATTATAATCGATAAATTAGATAGTCGATGCACCTTTACCATCGATGGAGGTACCTAAGTAGGTACTAGGTGGGCTACAGAAAAGGGAAATTTAGCTGCCCAATCTCGTCAAAGGTAGCCTAAGACTCGATCGCATAGGTGGGCTTTGCATACCTGAACCTCACTAAAAGAGGGGAAGTGGTAAGGAGGAAAAAAGGGGGGGTCAAAGGAAAAAAAAATATTAAAAATGTACAAAAATTCAAGGGCTAAGAGGGATTTGATTCTGGGTACCTAGATACCGTTGCATCCAGCGGTGTGGCATGATTTAGGGTCACGAGGCACTGGGGATTATTAGGGAACGGGATTTTTTTGCTGACTGCCCAGATGCAATTTGTGCTGCTGCTGATACTAGGTACTGCTGCTTGCTGCAAACAGATCCATCAGTCCATCAACGTTGCGAAGTATCGCAGCACGTAAATCCCGACCTTGGAACGGCATGTGTTACTTTGTTAACCTCGATACCTTGTAACCTTGCTACCCTGATGGCCCATCTTTGCAAAGATCGTCCATTGGTCGATTCGGCATCCTTAATACAGAAACGTTCATCTTTTTATCGGGGTTGTGTACCTATCGTCGAACAGACCGGATCGTGCCCTTGACCCTATTAACGAACCAGAGACCACTAACCCGATGCGGCTCTTACAAGTCTTACAGGTTACAGGTCTTACACACGCCTCCAGGGCTTAGACATTTTCATATGCAGTACCCTAAGAAGTAGTTACTAGCCGCTGTACCTAGCTAGGTCTCAAGGTGAAAGACTTGCAGACTTGCAGAACTAAATCACGGACTGACATGTCAATTACATGGTCCTCCTCTATTGTAGCCTTATTTCCTGCAAGGTACCTTATCAATATGTCCGTCCGACGCGATGTCGCGAGGGGATTGGGCAGAAGGGAAATGAGGGTAACCAAAATTTCACGGAGGCGAACACCGGCGGAACTTCTACGATGTAAAAGGAAAGAATTGAAGCGAGGCGATGGAAACCGGCGAAAATAGAAGAGAGAAAAAAAAGTGAGCAATTGAGAAAATTACTAGGTATGTATGACGCTTCTACGCTTTCGAGAATCGAATACCGATACGAGCAAAAAAAAAAAAAACTCGCAGCAGGTAGGGTCTAGCTCGGAGCCTAGCCCAGCTGTACGGGTCAGGTCGATAACGCCACGGGATGTATGTATGTAAGTGTTGTCTGTATGTAGGTAGTAGACATGTATGTACGTAGGCTGCGTTCACGATTCTATTCTTAGCTTCAATATCGCCGGTACCTTATAGCCTGTATGTCTGTAAGTAGTATAATATACGAAATACGTATCCTCCGAAGTTAATCCATGAGACAGCGAGGGTATGATCTCGGACTGGAGAAAGTAGTTATCAGCATAGCTTATTATTGCAGATTGGTATACAGTTTCCAAATGCAGAGCTGTATGCTACACTGAAGGGATGACTGCAGGTTCAGGTGCATAAGGTTATTGCTCTTGGCGTCGAGTTGCTGAGAGAGAGCCAGGCGCAGGTGCTTCGTTACGCTTTAACGAAGCATACAGGTCATAAGTGAGATAAGCCCTTCATGTAAAAGCCCAAAAGTGTCCTTTTTTGCGTCAGGGCTCTTCACACAAGCTCCCCCATGTTCACATCCAACATCCACAGGTGCGTAAAAAGTGCTGGACTTTGAACGTTGAACATGACAGCCTGCAAGGTCTCGCAGCAGATCCTAGCTAGCTGAGATTCTATTCGGTATACTACCTGTACTTACCTGTATCTGTGGGCTTAGGATGCGCGCACGGCCAATTGGACCTTGTAGAGACGGCCACAAGGCAGCCGGACAAGCTGCACTTAGCGATTGATTAGTTAAGTGATTTTCTGTGTGCATACAAAGTTGGCAGTAAGCGGCCATTGGAAGGAGCCAGCTGTTCCTGAGTCACAATCACAGACCGCAGGCCGCGAAGCTGGGTGTTGGGTAAGTTTCTAAGTTGGTAAGGTTGGTAGGTATTGGATGTAAATCCCGTCATCGTGGAGCCTCGAACCTCGATTGCCCCTCGGTGCCCCTCGTTTGGTTCTGTTTGGTCGAAACAGAAAGAGGACACCGATTTCCTAGTTAGCTGACATCACACCCCTTAACCCAGGGACGTCATCTCGGCATATGTCGAGTGACAATCTTATAGTATAGTATACCTAGATAGTATACTCACAATCTATATTTCTATACTATACCGATTATAGTACCGCCGCTCACCAACCTCGACCCTCGACCCTCGACCCTCTCAAATATTACAGTACCTACAGCAGTACCTACCTTAACCTGCCTTACCTAGCGGTTTCATCAACCCTTAGATTAGACCCTCCGCCCCAAACGTCAACGACTATCGATGCGGGCCGACGCGTCCGAAGTTCGGTATGGTACCTCACGCTTATCTTATCCCGTGCGCTTCGTAAGGATCCATGACTGGAATTCGCAATCTCACTAGGTTGAAGATGCGAGGTGAGCAGAGCACGTGGGTAGGCGAAACCGAGTTTGGGGTCATTGGTGCCGCTCTACTGCAGATGATGGTAAGCCCTACCTTGGAGTATCTACGTCAATCGCACTTCTGTGCCCCGGGGCTGTTTTGGCAGTGGCTTGGCCTCGGTTCCATCGGCATTCGCGCGCGCACCAATGTCTGCATCGTCTGTCACTTCAAGCAGGCTCGGGAATCCTCTAATCGTTACCTAGCAGGCGCCTCTGGGGGCGCTGTGTGACTATCATTTGATAGCGGGCGCTGTTTCAGGGTTGCATACGATAGGCGACGCTGCCGATCAAGCTTGTCTGTTTGTCCTGGGATCGACGCAGAAGTGGATACAATTTTTTTGTGGTCTTTGGCACTTTGATCTCCTCCGGCCTTTTCGTGCGAAGAGGAGAATGACGGGGTTGGGCAAATACCAAGCACACCAAGTACCCACAATCTGGACGAAGGCCAGGGGATCGCGATTGTGATAGCTGCTAATCTGCTAGTCTGCTAGTGTCGGTGCCAAAGTCCAAAAGTCAACGTTGTATTCCTTCGTGCCGTTCCATCTGCCATCTGCTTTGCTACGCCAGCGGGTTCGTGAACCCGCTTTGTTCGGAACGTCGAGCATTGGGGGATAGTAGGATAGTAAGCGGGGGACGGACCTCTACATTATCGGATGCGATGCGACTCACTACTATACCTAGGTAGCTACGGTTGAAGATGGAAGATGCCCTAGCTAATCATCGAGACACGTTCGTTTGCTAGGGAGCAAAGAAGCAACGGTGACGGTGATCATATGTACACACAAACTACCGCAGGAAGATGTAATGGTGCTCAAATCCCATCTCGGCGGCATCCAATCAACTCCTTGTCTTGTCCGAATGGGCAAAACGGGTTATTCACCCTCCCTCCGCATCTGGAAAGTCGCGATAGCGCACCAAACAGGTAATTCCTTCACACGTAATAGGCTAGCCCGAGTTCTAATTGGGAGAGAGGCTGTCTCGAAGGAGAAACAGTGGTCAGCCTTCGAGTAGAGAGCAAAACGAAAAGCACTAAGCAGGCGTAAGCACTTAAGAAGCACAAGCACGGAGGCTATTACATCTGACATCTCCAACTTTCGCCTTGCTGCATATGCAGAGGTCCAGCCCTCAGGCCGTCAAAGCCCCCTTGACGCCCGCGAGGACTTACTGATACTAACTTAGCCATATATGCTCAATGAGTGCCAATACGTGCCAATACGTGCCAATATGTGTCAGTATGATGAGAAGGTGAGAGGACAAGTTGCAGCCGAGGACCCGAATCCCACGTCTCCGGCTGGAACGTAGAACACCTAGAACATCTGTGTACTTGCCGTGGCTGCCGTGGCGCCATGATAGGAGTCGTCACGGTTTAGCGCTTTGGTAATGGAGCATTGTCCAATCAGCGGGTCGCAACCGACCTTAAACTAAATCAGGAGACTCCCGGTTCATCAGTATCGGCGTCATCGGCTGGGCGGTGAACGACAATAAGGACGCGACGAGAAAGAGACAGGATTTCGTGCGAAGGGATGCCGAAGAGCGTGGATGACAAACATCCAATGAGGGGTTGCGCTGATCACGATTTACGGCCTGCCAGTTCCATTTTCCAATTCCAGTTTCACCATTTTATTATCGACGATATAGTAGAGGTGATTCCAATTACATGTGATTAGATTCTGCAGCGGACCTGGGTCCGTGAGCGAGTACAGCACCTACTTTATCTAGGTACGCGAGTGAGAAGGATACGTTAAATATCCTGACATCCTGACATCCTACAAGGTTCGTGAGATGTTCAATGTTGTATAACACATATATGTAAATGCTACCCAGGTAGGTATGTGCACGGCGTCATGTCCCCCTCCTTATTGCCATCCGTGGATATTACACGACCTAGTTGCCTTGTATACATCATAGTGCTACACTAAAGGGGGATGTTCTGTAGCACACATTTTGACACATTTGACACAGAAACTTGATACTCGATACTCGATATTATATCAACCACTTATATCTTATACCCGATACATTGGATGTACGGAAGGATGCATATCCTAAAACCCCAGCCAGAATCTTGGAAAGCACCGCCCGGGGCGCCCCGCGCCTCAGGCTCAGCCCGCCGGAACGGATCAGCTGTATGGTTCTCCAGAAACTTGCGCTGGGGGAAGGAACAATGATCTGGAGGTACGTGCCTACCTGGTTAGTACGGATGTACGTACCTACAATTATCTGGAGGGAGCGACTGGGATACCAGGACTACGGATATTAGAATAGGGTCTTAACTATTACCTATTAGGTATTAGGGCATATTATAAGGTATAGTAGCGTATTGTGTACTTCGTCTAACCTTCTAACGCCAAAATGTTAAAACTCACCTCTCAAATTCATACACAATTCATACATTCACCACATTCACCGACAGTCCTCCGGCTCCCACTGCGTACCACGATCCTTTCTCGAAAAATAACGCCATTCACAACCCTTATTGCAGATATCGATATCGTTTATCTGCCTCTCCACGTTTTTGCCAACGTCACACTTACATACACATGCACGATGTGCATAGCATGCATGTAATTGTACGTCGATCAACCTACATTAAGCGATGCTGGCTGCTGTTACTCGAACGATTCTTGATTATCGTTACAGCCTCCTGTGACCTTCTGTGGCCAATCTCTCTCACGTTTTCCATCTTACTTCTCACCGTTTTTACTTACTACCCTTGTCCTGCCAATGGCATACCTTGGTATATATTAACACAATAAATTATGTAATCCTTTTAATATCTCGCTTACCGCATTGACGTATGAGGCCTGCGGAAGAACTAAAAAATCGTACAGCCCTAAAGCTCGTGGGATCGTGGGATGAGGTCGACATCCCTGAGACGATGTTTTTGATGTGTCAACTCCGACTACCTGTCGCTGCATTTTCATAGGTCCGGTTGTGCGGCTGTGCATGTTGTGAGGCATCGTGCTTCATCGGCTCAACCAGTCTGCTCCCGGATCTACACGGCATCATACGTATCGGTCATATATGAGCTTCAGCCAGGGAAAAATACGAGTACCTACCTGCCTAGCCAGGCAAGTCGATTTTGACTGCTAGCGAGATTGCCGAGACAGGCTGCAGGATTGACACTTCAACCACCACGTCCAATGGCAAAATTTTCTCTTCAGCCATCTATCGACGAGAACAAGTCAATTAATTTCAGTCGCATGAGGCTCGGTCCCGACCAATCTCGACGCTAAATTTCAATCTTGAAAGATCCTGCTTGTCATCTACTTTGGTATACGTTCCGGTCGCAGGCTCGCACTTAGACGCCATAAGCGTCAAGTGAGTTATGACCAACATCGGGCTCTGAGGTACATCCTTGACACAGCAATGTACGCCCAAATACCACATGGTAGGTCGGTTACTCCCATGTTCACAGAGGCGCTCGCCACTTGGTCTCTTGCGAATATGTCCAGTATAAAAGACTCGCAAGAGCCTTTTCTCCCGGGGATTAGATCTAGTTCTTAAACGTACGTATCTCGTCTTGAGCAAAAGATGGTGCCTGAAGCAGGTTCTCACCGGAAAGATCGGGTATGCTACTACTGATCTTGTATCTGTCTTACGAATAGCCTTAAACGAACTCGCCTACATGTGTCCTACATCCTTCACTCCAGACTATTGGCCCCCAGTTGAATAAAGGCTCGAGTATGGGCTAGGATATTAGGATATTAGAGAACGTCTCGAGTGTAACAGCATCCTTTCTCCTAACCTAAATCCGGTATTCTAGAATCCTCGGCCCCGTCTCCTTCTCCCCTAACTATAGCACCTATTAACTCATCCCACGACGCCAAGGAGGTATTCGGCGCTAACCATTTCCCCTCCATGGGCATCTACAGTGCTGTGACATCATCATCGAAAGACCACCATTGCGGTGGAATTGTCGGAATTGTTCAAATCTACGAAAAAAAAGTGCCCCAGCTCCACAGCGGTTTATGGCGGGTACAACCATCTGTACTTACAGGTCAGGGGTCTCGAAAGAAAAAAAAAGAAAAATAATCTTCAAGGCCCTTGTTACCTTCAAGGCTTGACCAATCCCAATTGACTACGGCCAATATACTCTCATGTATATCCTAGTCTACAATGGCTGGCGCTTCAGAGATAACATGTCGGCAGCCAATTCGGACTTTGTCCAAGGAGGCTGGCTGTATTGAGAAGGACATCACGCAATGCATGACCTAGTTGGTTTCAAAACACCTCTATGGCAAAGTCTTGCATCATATGGATGGAAACATGAGGCTAAATGATGTTATGGGGAAAGTCCTTAAGCATACTAACTTCGTGTCCGTCTCTGATAGGCACAGCCGTTCGTTGTAGCACTAATAAGATGTCATGAGAACTAAGCAAACATCGAGGCTCGATATCTTGCGGAGTTGAATTTCGAAGCTGGGGATGATCCTCACCTATTCCCGATTTTCTCCGTCGATGAATGGATAGAGGGCGTTCGAGTTTGAAGAAACCCCGCCTGACCTACCTTTCAGCAATTTGGCCTCGCAGCTAATGCGGCTTCTAGCGAAGATCTCGAATAACACTGGCTGGCCTTACCGTAGCGTCTTCTCTAGGTAGACTTTACGGACACACCAAATCACGGATTTACATCCCTTCTACGTATCAGATCTTACGCGTCTGCCTTCCTAACTCGTCCCGTCAGCCAGTCGAGATCTGACGAGATGAGCATCGCAGTGCCCTTGGCAATCGGATCATACGAGTATCTACGAGATGAAAAGAACAAAAAAAAGAAATAAGAAACGATGATAAAATAAAGGCCAGTCTCATTAGCTCGATGAGAATCCCTGGCCATTTGGATATCATCCATAATTTCCGCATATTCCAGAACAGTCGCGCTAGACCAATCGTCGACGACCTGTTTCTGTTGCACGACGTCAAGGGACCGATTTTTAAGACTGGTCGGTGACTTGAGAGTGTCATGCAGGAAGTAAGGGCATAAAGGTGACTCTGCATTGGGGTATCAACCAATATATATCCCTCATGGTGGTGTGTGCATCACGATGCTTGGCTAAGACCGAGTTGATGGATGGCACTCTTTGACCCTTCTCGAAGTCAATGTCGTTTTGCGATTTTGCGGTTCTCTGTGCATCCGGCAAGTCAAATCCGCTCTTCCGGACGTTCCATTGCATATGGACCCTGTCAGACTCAGATTCGACGTTAAATCTTAGTAATGTTACGCAAGTAGGCTACGGTTCGCCGACGTTGAATGGGCTCGCAGCCAGTAAGAGGGCCTCCTCAGCGCACGCGACTGAGCACCGTATGCGATTGCCGAATATCGGCAGGCAAAATTTGTGCGGCACAGAAACGAGCCTTTATTCAGATTACCAACTGCTTTTTTCAGCTCTAACGCGGCTCCGTATTCGGAGAGGTTTTGCTTTGCCTCAGCCTCGCGAGGCAAATCCGGTGAAGCCCGAAATGCATAGAAAATTTCTCGATGAGTGCCCATACCATTTCACGACCCACCCTTACTTCGGTCGGGCAAAATTGTCTGCGCGTCGTATCTACTCTTCGCATAGACCTCATGGCCTAATATTATCGTGATACGGACATTTTTCTCCCCAATCCATCCCTGTTCCCGTAATTTAAATGGTAGCCGACATTTAGACCGCTATTTCTCGGCCTCGAATACCGAGTAGAGGCTTCCGACGTGCGGGAGTAGCTCGACCACGAATTCATCTTTGTCCTTAAGATAAGCTGGAGGTTTCTTCCCGAGGCCTACTCCGGCAGGCGTCCCAGTAAGAATGACCGTCCCTGGAGGGAGCGTGGTGCCCTGGGATAGGAAGCTCACAAGCTTCGCGCAATTGAAGATCATATCGCTGCGCAATCAAATCAGCCAACGCACCCCCTTTCTCCATGCAAGAACTTTTGCATCGCAACGCTAGCACATATTTTTGTTGCGCTTCGTGTTAGTTCTTTTTTTGTCCTTGATAGCGGCTTACCTTAAAGAGGAATTCTGCATTACCTCCCCGTTCTTTAGACCGCGGATAGTGAAGGCGCTAGGATCGGGCATGACCGCCGCGGACACGAGGACGGGGCCAAGGGGACAGGACCCATCAAACCCCTTCGAATAGCAGAATTGACTCTGAGCTATCTGCGAGGCCCTGCTTGACACGTCGTTGGCGGCTGTGTAGCCCAAGATGTAGCCCGTGGCCTCGACCTCGCTCACGTTCTTGCATGCCTTCCCGATTACGATAGCCAGTTCGGCCTCGTAGTCCGCGCAGTCATCTTTCAAAGTGTGCTTCGGAATGACGGTGGGAGCCGGCCACGGATCCGCTAATGCGGCAGCGGGCTTCCTGATGCAATGCATGTCAGACTTTGCTTTAGCTGCCGTCGAGGTGCATCGTGCGTTAGTGTTTAGAATGCCGAATCTTACATGAACATCATGGGTATATCGGGAATTTGGGCTACACATTTTGGGTTAGTAGTGGTTTTGCTTATCGATGGGTTAATGAAAGGGGGTGAGGTAGGTCGCGATGCTTCGTATTCAAGAGCTATCTATCTACACGGCCGCGTTGGTGTAAGCTCAGAGAGCGATTTTTACTCACCATTTGCCTCTTTGGCGTGGTTCGCATACTAAACATCTTCATTAGTCGTCGTTTTCCCCTTTCTTGATTTCCAAAGCGTCCTGGTCTCACTACAGATGCATGATTGCGAGAAACTCACATTCAAACCGATACATCGTATGGTACCGACCTCTTCTACAGATAACGGCGACAAGATACGATCGATGGTTTCTATTTGCTCTGTTGGCGTCCCCGGGTTTAAGACAGAGGTCCCGCTGAACGTCTGCACCTCAACAGCCTTTCCTTCGTAGACAGCTTTGCCGACGTCAATGAGCCGATTGACGGGCTGTCCGATCAAAGGCCGGGAAATCTGGCGTCGTGGGATGAATCGGACAAGTCCTGCGTCATGTTATTCGATCTGTCTAAGCTATTGGTTTGCTGTCGCCTCTTTGATTGCTTGCAGCTGACTGCTTCGGCAAATAACTGGCATGCAGATCAAGGGACCAAAGGGGTAATTGCTGACTTACTTTCAAACGCCATTGCAACTGTCTCTGCGTGTTTCTAATATCTCGAATCTTTTTTCCCTCTACAGTATTATTCTCATCCACGTCGCGGCGCAACGGGGGCTGCGAAGTCCTTTTGAAAGAGGAAGGCACAATCTTCAGATCGGGACCACCTCCGGGTTTTCTCTCAATCGTTCTTGCCCTTTCCTAACTTGCCTCCGACTTAGGTGTTACGAATGACTGCACTGCGCCCCGGTCACATTCGGAAGTAAGCCACGATATCCGGATTCGTGCTTTTCGGCGTCGCCAACATGGCCCCATTTAAGCTGTACAACGTCGAAACCGGAAACCGGAAAACTCGACCCCTCCGAATCTACGTATTTGCGATCACAGATCACTAGATAAGGTTATCACCTCGGCGCCAGCACCCTCGCACGTAGGCAATGTAGGTGCCTGGCGCTTGCAACTGTCTGTTGGGGTGTACATACATTTCGGAGTTATGCAGGTAAGACGAGAGGTACGTAGGTGGATTCCGTATTAGTGGGTTACCCCGCTTAGTGAAACCGTGTGTACTGCAGCAAAGCGCCACCATCACGATCCGCGGTGAAATGATCGGACTTTGGTAAAATTGATGAGTGCTTGCCGGGGTCCCTTTAGAAATACCCAATTTTCCACCAGTATATGGAGGTTTAGGAAACTCAAGAGAGCTCGATTTTGAATCGGAGTTTTCTGTCGTTAATGTATAGATTCCAATTTCTGGTGGTTTGGAGCAGGTGGTATGATAATGCGTATGATACAGATAGGAGACGACTCCGGTCTGTGATCCTGTATCGTTGGAACTCCGCTCGTCTTCACTCATCCTTCGGCACTTGATGAACTACCACGCCAAGCCGATTTAGAATATCTCTTATGTGCATATAATCATCATGAATCTAGGACTCGGCGGCTTCCAGTAGCGTGAGTTTTTGATACATGTGAGCTCTGGGTCGAGTGAAAATGGTGTCTTATGTTAATCCATTATGGTGAGACATTACAGATAGGTACAACTTAGAAATTTATTAATCCGCCCAACTCGATGTCTACAAGTAAACAAGCAAAGATTCCCTCATTATCATAATAATATACAGTTAAAGTCCCCCCGGTAGAATTCGTGTTGCCGTGATGACTCGCTCGTTTATCCGAAGGTCAGGAGTCGATCTCCGCTGACGATGTTGCTCACGGTGTTCTGCACGGCCTCGAAGCGTGAGAAGCCACAACTCTCGCTCTCGAGGTGGTTCACTATCACACAGGGATTATTACTTTAATTCCCAAAGACGCCTAGAGGTTGAAGTAGACCCCAATGTGGGGCAGTCTAGGATAGGATAGGAGTTGAGGGTTTACTTACTGACAGCGGCCAAAGTCTTGAATTCACGACCGCAACGATTGCGGTTCGGACAATGGTACAGCGCCTGCTGGTCTGCCCGCGCCGCCGCCAAGTTAGCATCTCATCCTCAGGTCTCTCATCTTAGCCTAGGTAGGTAGGTATGTACTTACGAACAGGCGAATTCAAATGCTGGTTCAAACCCGTGATGCTGAGGAAGCCGCGACGGCACAGGTAACACTGCCAAAGCTCGGCGCTCGCGTTCCACGAGCTGCTCGTGGCCTCGTACGTCGGGGACCCGTGCCAGCCGATCAGCTTCTTGGAGAGGATGCCGTTCGGGTCCTTGGCCCGCACCGCGGCGTACACCTTGTCGCGGTTCAGGCCCGAGGCGACGCTGCAGCCGCCGTTCTCTAGGTGGTGCGCTAGGCCTGTTGCGGAGGTGAAGCCGTTCTTGCAGAAGGGACACTGGAGGTTTGCGCCCCGGTGCTGGCGGGAGTTGAGGTGCTGTATGAGAATGGTTAGCTTTGATAGATCCGACCCGCATAGTCTAGTCTACTCTGTAGACCCTGGACTGGTATAAATAGATAGGTGGATACTGGGGGCTAGACTAGGTAGGTATAGGTATGCTCTTCTTACCATCCGCAGGTTGTTTGCATTCTGAAAAGTCCTGTTGCAGTCCGAGCAATGGTCGTGTTCATCCGCCTCGTGGTCCCGACGATCTTCAATGCTGCCGCAGAAGATTCTACACAGACGACATTTGTATATGATAGGTTGATGTCCTAGAGCGTCGGTGTGCTGGCATAGTGAACGGTAGGTCCCAAAACATCTACGGCAGTTCTTGCACTCCCAAGACATCGTTCTATGCTGTGTCAGTTCCGTCTCGGTGCTAGAGTGGTGGATGAGTGGTGGTTGGCTAGTATGGGTTGTGGATTGGTATAATTATAGAAAGTTGAGCGTGCAACGATTGAGTCGTCGGGTTTGGTATGCAAACGCTGCTCAAATGCTACGGAAGTGGAGGGGAAACACAAAACGGCGTTTCTGTGTAAACGAGTAGTGTAGACAGATGTGCAGGATGTTGGCTGTTAAGATTCCCAGATAAGCTCTGGGGATGTCCCGGGAAACTTTAATTACATATGGTAGGTGCCCGCACCTAGGTAGATTCTCATGATTGGGACTCATGTATCTTCTATCTACCTAATCTCGAGAAAAAGCAACTTCAAGTAATTGGAAGTTGCAAGTTAGAAGTTGGAACCTTTTTAACTTCCAAGGTTGCGATAGTATTTAAAACGGAGTTTTGATACGCAATTACACAAAGCGTAGATATGTTTCAATTGGAACTTCCAGTTCCAGAATATCTTCACGATACCAAGACACACATGCAAAATGTCCAGCGCAGACAGAACCCTATATGATGATATCGTCAATTAAACCCCGCTGTAGAAATTAGGGGTTTCCAACCTTATCATTTAGTTGCCGTGTCTTAGCTTCAACCCAGCCCGCTGTCCAGCGTGTCGGGTACCTATTAGATTTGTATCCAGGTCCGAGTGTACCTATCCATATCCCAACACCAATAAATCGCGAACAAGTTCCCTAATCAAACAGCGACTCCATACGAGCCTGATCATTCCATATCTTCTTTGCGAAAAGACAAAGAAACTCTTTACGTAAAACCCCCCTCACGCGTTTCCCGTAACCCCTCTTGGGCAGAGGCGCAACGATACCCAACCAACACCCGAGCCCGCGGTATCGCAGGCACCCGCCAATAGCGCTTGAACCCCTCCAAACCCTACCCGCGATGACGGCAACAAAATTCGATCGTAAACCTTTTCAAACAACGACCACGACAACGATGAAAAAAGCACATCTTTGCGACACCGAGACCGGGGGCGCGTAGGATCGCGAATCACGAGCCGAAAAAAGTATTAATCGATAAGGGAAAGTCGACAAAAAGCGACCGGGAGAGCGGCGTGGCGACAGGGAACAGAGTCGCAGTCACGGGCGCGCGATGTCGCATCCAACGCTTGACATATCTCCTAACGCGCATGAACCGTCCGTCACCTGACTTCGGAAGGATCGAAGGTTACCGTTCTATTGGATGCTTGCTGGCTCGCTGCCCAGGAACCTAAGCGCCGTCTTGCTGTGCGATATCGAAGCGGTGAGAAGATGTTTTTTTCCCTTCTCTTTGAACGATGTAACCGGGGCGGCCGTGGTTTTATGATGAATCACAAAATATGTGTCAGGCCTCATAACCGCTGAAAATTTTGATATTTACAATGAACGCTACGTAATATCTAAAACCAGGTAAGGTTACCTAGACATTCATGGATGCGATGGCTAGGTAGGATCAACGGGATCAACCCCTGGGCTTGTGTCTAAGGCTTGTAACCCCACTACCAAAAATCTCATCGCGCCTCTCTTTCTTGTCCCACACGGTTACGCCATCGCTCTTTCGCTTGAAGAATAGGATGCGGTGCTCCGGTATGAATTCCTCGTGCGTCGTCTCCGACTTCCAAGAATCTACCGATCTTTCCATCACTCCCGAAAAGCGATCCTCGTAACCGACTATGTAATCACCGCTATCCATACTCTGGTCCCACCGTATTCTATTCAGAACATCAGCAGCCGACCTAAATTTCCCTTCGTAGACTGGCCTGACGGGTAGGTTGGTTGCTGGTTCTTTCTTTGCTTGCGAATCGCTAGGCTCTTCTGTTTCCATGGACTTCCAAAACTCCGAGTCTCCAATATCATCGTCTTCAGCCTCAAGAGTATACCTCGTCCAGTCTCGAGTGTCGAGCCGTAGTTTCTTGACCTCGGATCTGGGGACTATTTCCGTACCTGCCCAGTATGACTTGGGATTGAAATGCTTCGAGTCGTTCGTAATTTGAGTTTGGAATTTGTATAATATTGCTTGTATGCGCTCCAAGGCGGCTGTCCTCTCTTCGTCCTCCATTGGCTTCATTAAAAAGTTCTTCATTTCCAGGCCAATGAGGTAATGCCCTTCGTACTCGGCATTCTCCTTAGAAGCGTCCTGATTGACGAAACGCGCTGGCCAGATCCTCGGATTCATTGATGATACTTGCTTGCTGAGATCTGCTCCTGCATTAGTACCCGATTAAGCTCTAAGCGACATAGTAGTGAACCCACCTGCTAGAAGAGAGACGCATCTTGATTCTAGCCATTCTACAAAGCTATTGCCCTTTGCTAAAGAGACGCCCCAGAATTGAGCAGTGATTTTTATGTATGACTTATAAGTAGTTAAAAACTCCGCCGCACCTACATCGTCGCCCAGAAAATCCGGCCATGTCAGCACATGATGTGCTAGTAAGTCCTGGGCCCTCTTGAACTCCTTAGAAATGACGTGGACACTAGGGATGGTTGCAGCCTGTACGGTGTTCAAATGAGGGCCGTAGAAACCTAGTATTGACATTGGTTCTTGTGCAGTTCGCCTGTATCTTATTGTTTTATGAAAGAAACTGTCGAAAACGATCTGTGCCGTCCAATTGAAGCCCGCGTAATGGTCAAAGAAGGTCGTCAGTAGTGTCGGGGCAGATATGGCTTGACCATGGTATGACAACAGCTTGTAGAGTCGTAACAGCAATACTGATATCTGAATACCGCCGAGATACCCAAATTTAGCTGTATAAATTCCACGTCGCGTCGCCCAGCACCGAATAAGCCGATGCGCTAACTTGAAGACAGCTAAATCGGGGACAGTTCTTTGGATATGATAAAGATCGCGTAGCGGTTTCAATTTTGCTAGGACACTAGCCGGTAAGTTGAAGACGGGATCTGTCGGCGGTAGCATCAACGCGCGTGGCCAAGTTTCGGCGATGGTAGTTGCCGAGCAATATTGTAAATCCATTTTGATATGTCCTACCTCTAGCTCGAGCACCGTGCCAAACTGAGCATCCAAACGTCGGAGAATCTTGATACCTCTCGATGAGGCTTTGCGAAGTCGTTGGATGGCCAAGGCAAAGAAAACATTAGACCTGACTGGTCCGATACAGAGACAGTTGATATCTGAAGTTTTAGTCCAGACCCCGAGTCCGTATGATCCAACGGGCACTACCATAAATGCCGGAAGACCACGAGCGGGACTGGCCTCGTCTTGCGTTATAACCTCTCTAAGTAAGTTCAGAGCAGTTTCCCTCATTGCGATATCGATCTCGGAGGGGAATCCCGGTTGGTTTGAGATACAAAAGGCCAGAGCAGATGCGTCCTCTATGGGCCAAGAGAAGTTTTTCTCTATTGGCAAAAGAGCTTTTCCGGCTTCAAGAACCTGACGTAGAACATCGGTGGAACAATTCAACGAACATCTGATGCCCCATTGATCGCTTCCATATGAAACTTGCCCCTCAGAGTCGTCATCGGAACTATCACTGTTAGTATCAGTGCTAGAACTAGCCTGTAGAATTCCCTTTTTTTGCCCGAACATGTTGAAGCCAGTGACTGTAAAATCCATGCCTCTAACTAAGATTCTGCTGTAGCGCTGAGGTCTTCGATTAAAATTATTGGGCGTATTATTTGCAGCGAGGTCATTTACCACCGGGTCGAAAGTAGCGTCCTCCTCTCCCCCAAGAGCGTCGGTGTTATGTAGGCTCTGGTTTGCATTTGGAGGGCGGCCATATTGAACTCGTGAAGAAATTGAAGTGTCCACGAGCACTGCATCTATGAGCATCGTCTCAAGTTCAAAGAGAACTTTCTGGCCCTGTAGAGAGATACGCTTCTTCCTGACAGCTGTTTCGATAGCATGTGAGCTGGTAGGGATGTTTAAGTCTCCAGCCAATATCCAAGGGTTGCCTTGGTGTTCCTTGTGTATATGGTTGAGAATACATGACAGTTCTTGCCATTTATTCTCGATAGAAAAGTCCGTTAGGTCCGATGTCAGGTGAACGGCAGACAGAATAATTGGCAAGAAGACGCCATCGTCATACTTTCCGATACTGCTGAATTGCACGATGACTGAGCCGCTGTGTCCGCTCGGGAGCGAAATGGAGTCCCAAGAAAATGGGAATTTGCTTAGCACAACTATGTCAGTGTGGGCTGGCAATGGTTCAACGCCGGCTTGATCGGGAGGACCGCTAGAGAAAAAGGGGTATTTTTCTCGAATGTTCCTGTCCTTGCAAAGTTCGGAGAGGAAATCATTTGTAACTTCTTGGAGGACTAATATATCTGCTAGAGCCTCCTTATCTAAGAGGTTTTCAATGATGATAGAATATCGGGCCCGTGCCGGGGGGTTTCTAGTTTCGGAATGTATATTGTAACTGGCAATAGTTAAAGATTTTGGTTCTCCTTCCACTTGACGAGGAGTGGAATCGATCGGTGTTTGTGTCCATTGATGCTTGGTAGGAGAGAAAGTGTATGGAAGACGAGTTAGTAAGCGACTCATTGGAGTAGGAGTTAGTGTGCTACTGGTGGTGTTGTCGTTCGTCTCGTCTTCTTCCTCGTCTTCGTCCTTGTAAAAGCTGACAGGGTTCTTTACCGTCAACAGTGTAAAGGTCGAGATGTCAATTTCTCCCCATATTTTCATTTGGCTGTCGAGGCCCTTGCTGATGTGACCTGTATCCTTATCCCGTATTAAGATGTAAAGCTTGTCAATTTTCCATTCGAGTAGGGGTAAGCGATCGAGCTTAAGTACAGTGCTTGCGTTGGTACGCTTGCCTGCTTCTTCGCTCTGCCCAACCTCTAAACGAAAGGGATCAGGTTCATCTTGTTTTAACTGTAAACAGTCTAGAATGAACTGTCTCAATCGTGCGAGCTCCGACATGCGCTGTGAGTTTCTATCGCATTTGAAAAATATCATGTAATCCTTCGTTCTGTGAACGAATGCGGCCGTAGTTTGTAGCCGTACCAACGGGTCGAAGGTTAGCTCATCTTCAGCCGCCCTTTGAAGCTCTGTAACAATTAAATCGGAAGCCTTTTGGAGGGAACTTATTGGGACAAAAGGATAAATAAGCTTCATATGTGGTGGCCATATCTTGTATTTGGGGTCATACACCGATCTTAAGTGGTCGACGGCAGGCCATAGGTGCTTTGGTGGAATGACGCATAGCGCCGTATCGCGACTGTCGAGCGAAAGAACCGAATCGTCGGGGTTATCTGAAGCCATAGCTCACTTTGACTTTGAGCACTTATTAGAATAATTTTTACCAAGTAAAAAGTTAGAAAATATTGATATTATTAATGAGAATCAAATAGCGAAGAATACCGAGGACAGCTGTTCCAAGGCGAATTATTAGAACTAAGTAATATCTTCTCAAGATGATAAGCAACGAGTGCGATGAGCTATGGATGAGCGGTTAGGGGAACAGGAGGTTATATGTTGGTTAGGGCAAGGTGATTTATTTGATAGTATGTTGAAAATGTTGAGATGAAGTTATCCGATGACTTGTGACTGATATCTATTGTCTCCATTGTTAGGGCTGTGTTTATGAACCTTACAGATCTTATGAATCTACCAAATGGTAAGTCGCATCTCACCCATCGCAATCGCATCCGTCGTAATTGCTTGATGGATCGCTGTATCCATTGCTGAGCTGCGCCACTAAATAAATACAATTAGCCCTGGAGTGACTACCTGTTCGGCGTGAGTCAACTAGGAGCGCCTCCTTAGCGCATATGCGTGGGTACTGTAAGCGCGCCGACCCGCTGAAGATTAGTGGACTTGGCTGAGACCCTTTTGAGGATAGTCCCCAGGTTACCTGATTAGGAAATTGCTTTTGACTTGATTATTGGTAGTGTCTAGGAGTAATTATACGTGTATGTCATCTTTATGTCTCCATTCTCTCTATTCTCTCTATGAGAGAGTTTTTATATAAACCTATGATGCTTTCAACTTGGCCATAGGGCATCAGGGCATCTGGAAATCAGAGAGTTTCAGGGTTGATCCCCATTGTGGCTGACACCCAACCGAGGTAGGTAAGATCTGGCCGTTTACTTCGCCAATAAGTGGAGATGAAGCTTCACTATTACATATCGCATATTGTAGGTACGCATCATTGAGAAATGTAGTATAGGATGTGAAGATCCGATACAAATGATCCATGCAAATTTTGATGTCATTCTTTGGAGAGGTCAACGTGGTAGTGTGAAGATTTAAGATCTCTACCTAGTACATAGTCGATATGCAGTCCGGACGTTTAAATTCAGGCAAAAGGTACCTATAGGTAGTCTTTAGTACATTAGGCCTTTAGGTATCTAGTAACGCTTGGAGAGGCACTTCAGTTCTCAATCTCCACTAACCATCCCCACTACCCCGTTGCACGCGATTGCGGGGTTAGCTCCGGTCGATCAAATAGGGGGAGGGGTTACAGTGTCTTGAATTTTTATTCCCCCCTTTCCCCCTCCAACATATTCGCCTCAACATCAAAACTTGATGATTAGACTCTATAGAGGTACCTCAAGCTAGCGTGTATATCCACATAGGCGCGTACCTACATGGCATTTAACCTTGTGCATAAATTCAATCATTACTTATATTTGGAATGTTCTATTTCTTTTACTCTCAAAGGTGCCAATTTATCAACGTTACACCCAAGACTTCTTTCATATAAGTTTTGCCCCCTTCCCTAGTTTTCATGTATATTACCACGTGTGCGGGGAGTTTACTTCTCTTATTCGTCTTCTAGAATAAATCAAGACTCGGAATCATGTGCGGGTAATTTCGGTATGGTGACGAAGTTGTGTATGATCCGGCACTTTGCCATGTGCTTCTTCTCCCCGCATTGCTATATTTGGCCGGTTAAGCAGGGTGGCTGAATGGTAGCGACGGTTCTCGATATTAAATACCATGTTTTCATGCTCCCTAACCTTCATCCGTCTATAACCTGCTTTTTTCCCACCTATCTGGAGAGATTGCCCGAACTCCGGCCATTCTAGTTTCATATGGATGGAGACGGTCCGGCCCTCACGCCATCCCACTTCCCGAAACGGGACAGTATACACTCACTTCCGGCGACGTCGTGCTTGAAAGGCCGACTAATACCTATAAGAACGGCGTAGCTGTAAAAGTCGCCATGCCTAAGTCTATGGTTCGCCGCAGACTCTTTGCATCTTAGGTATGCAGTATGGACTCGTCCGCCAACTCCCTGGGACTAGCTCACGATGAGAGAGCTAGTGTGCTTATCATCGCTGTGTGTATAGTGTGCACCGTGGCTACGACCGCGGTGACGCTTCGTTTCTACACCCGATCATGTATACTTAAGCAGCTCGGAGCTGACGATTATCTGATATTGGTCGCATGGGTTAGTTATAGACGATCATATCTTCATATTAGGCTACCAGAAGCTAATTAAATCCCCTATCTCAAGGTCTTTGCCCTAGCAACGGGAATTTCCCAATCTATGAGTTAGTAGCTAATGGACGATCCTAGTGTTAATGAACAACTTCTTATACTCTATAGATACTCGCGACGGGCTAGGTAAACATGTGTGGGATCTAGGCGGCCCGACTGAGGTGAAAAAGTATCTAAAGGCGCGCTACCTCGTTATCTGCTTTTTAAGGAACATTTGATACTAACAAATGTAAACTAGGGATTCTACGTCTCAATCACGCTCTACAACACTGGGCTTTTGTTTGTCAAGCTGGCTTTCTTGACACAATATTACCGAGTGTTCTCTCTCAAAAACATGCGGATGACTTTCATTGCTGCCATGATCATAATTGGCTGTTGGTCACTGTCTCAGATCATTGTCGGAATATTCATTTGCGACCCCGTTGATGGCTTTTGGGAGAAATCAGCCGACTCTAAATGCATCCCGAACTATCCCCAATGGTACAGTACGTGATATTGAATATCATTTCCTGGCTAAAACAATCTCTACTGAAGTCCAATACTAAGTCACCTTGTTATAGTTAACGCGGCTGGCAACATAATAACGGATATCGTAATATTCGTGTTACCACTTCCAGTTCTTAGGCATCTACATATGCCTCGAGCGCAGCGCCTTGTTCTAATTGGCATTTTCAGTCTTGGGTTCTTGTGAGTACCTATCTGTGGGTAATTGCTTAGATGATAGTGAGTTAATTCATGGTTTAAGTACCTGCGCTATATCTGTCATCCGCGTCAAGTTTCTCAAGCAAGGGGGAGACTTCTCATATGAGAATGTCGAAGGATCAAGCTGGTCTACCACAGAGCTTTGCTCGGGTGTAACCTGTGCATGCCTCCCTACACTGCGGCCTCTCATTTCTAAATGGGTTCCGTCCCTGTCAAACTGCCTTCATAAGCCAGTGAGAACTTACCAGAGGCACTCCGGTTCATGCAGATCCGCTATGCAGAGAGCTAGTCGACATATGCGCTTAAGCTCCGGCGCAAGCAACAAACTAGACACCAAGAGCGACGAGAAGCTTTTCTACTGCGTCGATATAGAGGCACGTCTAAGCGACAATGCAGATGGCTCGGATGGCCTCACGGACATAGGGGAAAATAGGGGAAGCATATCAAGTCGCGAGAAATCCTCGCCAACTCCGCCGGCGTCTGCTCATCTAGCATCTCAAAGACCGACGGCTTACTATAACTGGATGAGGTCGTCCGTGACTACAGAGATTGGTGCCGAAAGCAACAAGAAGAGGCCTATCTCTAACGAGAATATCTCTGGGGCTGTCATTCAAGTTCGGCGTGATGTTGTAATGCGAAAGATATAACCAGGCATAGCTTGAGTTCATGTAATGATACTGAGCACTGTTTTCTAGCTCCGAATGATACCGCGTGATGATACACAAGTGCTTACCTACGTGAATGCCTGGATATGTAGACCCGCTGGCTCTTACCTAGGTACCTACCTAGTCGTTTAAGACCAGTAGGAAGATTGAACCACGGGCTGACCGAGAGGCAGGGCAACGTCTCACGGGCGTTGACTCGGCGCGCATTGTAGTAGCTAGATATATTATTGTGTACGAACCTTTTGCTACTATATTCAGTCGAGGACTGACTCGTTTCAAATTAAGTATCAGTAAATATAATTCACCATCAATGGGACTCCTTTCCCTGAAGACAATAACTGCCCGTGGGTATCTATGCAATAATCCGTGAATCCATGTACCTAATATTACACCATGCTAATAATCATACCCTTTCACAACTCTGACGGAGGCCTCATGCACGTATTGTTGAACAGAGCCTCGCATCGCGCGCTCTTCATTATGTTCCCCGTCGTTCCCATGCTATCCTCAAAATTAGAGTCGTCACTCGTCTGACCTTGTCCATCCCCGACATGTACGTCGCTCAAATATCCCGAGTCTCGTGGAGGTTCATAGTGATTGAATAGCTGGGGGTTGACGAGAATGCATTTAAGTTTCCGATCGTTGCAATATCCGGACAGCGCAACATCGTAGGCTTCGTTACCTCCTTGCGATAATAGGGGAAGCATTTTGCGGGCGCCATCTCTCGTAACACCAAACCCGAAAGTGCAGACAGTCAACTTGGCTGGTTGGACCTGACGATGTCCTTCCGTTAGATTCTCCCGAAGGAAGCGCTTCGACCATCCGGAGTATAGTTCGGTCTCGCAGCGGGAATCATCGGCATAGACGCGAGATCCGGCCATGTCGTCTGTGATAATGGAACCGCAGTGGCCAAGCCACAAGACATCCCAGTTCATCCCAAAAGGAGCAGTATCGTCTTCTTCCATACCAGTGTAGGCCCGAACATTATCGGAAACTAGACGCATCTCTTCCTTGATCCGAACATCCCAATCTACATCATCTTCTACAATAAAAGCGGTCTCAAGATCGGAAGCTATGACATACTTCAGAAGATCGAGGTGCGAAAGCCATGCCCTAGCTGAGCCGTACGCCGGTCCCTTGGCGCCCCTGTCGGCGCCGATGTTTTGGAATGCTTTGACTAAGTCATCGGAGTTCTGCCCCTGAGGTGGAATAGTAAACTCCAGCCCTGTAAGGTTAGCGGCCGCTTTAAGGCCTCGGGTCCGCCAACTGGGTTTCGTAGAGAGTGCTAGTAGCTTTTGAAACTATTTCAACGTTAATAGGCAAAATAACATGAATAGGGCAGCGCAGAGGGGTGATGCGGGGTGATCCAAGTGGCAAACACTCACTCCAAGCGTAGAGTTTGCTGCGAGTTCTCGTGGAGAAGACCTCGATTGCCCAATGATGGACTTATGGCTCTGCAATTGTGAATAAACGTGGCTTCGGTTTTGCCAAAGCCCTACAATCAAGATGACAGTAGTCAAGGCTATGATAGCACATCTGTTGTGCTGAATAGTACCATAGCCTGCCCAGTTCGACCGTAACATGTTGCTATCGTGAAAAGTATTCGAACTGACACTAAAGGATCTGTGACAGTCTAGAGCGCTCAAAACGCTGAAAGAATTTCATAAGAGGCATGGCGAATGTAAAATAGGTGGAATGAACTTGGGACAAGCATTCTTGACCGGAGATAATATGGCAAGGGCTGGTGTCGCCAATGTAGATCTCAGTTGGCTTCTATTCACCGTTACAATAAAAATAGCAGCGCTATCCCACCCCAACACATTGCCGTGAGAATGACCCATACTATATAATCCAGGGACCTATTGGCTGTTGGTAGCTGTTGGACCGCGGGTACATGAAAATGTAACCTGCGCCGCTCACGGCCTATCCCGGTTGTGCTGATCGTCCGTACGGCTGGCGAGAGAATGTTCTTGAAACATAATTACATGCTGTCATACTACTACCAACGCAGTATGAAGTCAAATTGGGGTGGTGTACATGAGTTACGTGACATGACTTCCGTTTTCTGTCAATCGTGACATCTCAAGTCGTTGAAAGGTGCACCGGTAATGGTCATGGTCCATAAAGCTATGGGAAATTCTAGCGACCACACCTGCCTATAACAATGCGCAAGGAAAAAATATCAATACGAAACTGGTCGAGCAGGAGCCTCAGCGATTAGACATGGGTGAAGATGGCGAATCATTAATGAGCATTGACAATCTTTCCCCCAAACGTACCGGGGCATATGCTGTTGGTTCATCAGCTCTGTGCCAAGAGGTCCCGTAAGCAACTCAAGCCCACGCCGCTCATGACACACAACATGCAGTCTCGGAATGAATATCACGATATCGCTTCGGCTTTCCAGGTCATTTCTGTCCAAGTAGTCCTGACAAGGTTGTCCGGGGTGCGACAAAGTGTTCCTGCGTGTTTTTGGCGCAACATGCAATAACTATGCCCCAAATACAAGTCACTTGGCCATGAATGGTTCAAACATTTCATCTGGTTATGTGATTCTCACGTTGATCTGTTTCTCCCCGTCGTTCCTTCGTTTTTCTATACTGTAAGCGTTTTCGCACTCGTTTATCTTCATCGTAATGTCTACTCTTTTATACATACTTTTGCATTTCTGCCTGGTCCTTGCGCAGGATAATAGACCTCTAGACGAGAACAATCACTTCATCTATCCCAAGGCTGCCGGGCCTCAGTATAGCAATGACCCTACCGTCTTCGAGTCGAACGAGAACTTCACCGTTGGGCAAGCTCAAAACCAACCGTTCAAATGGGTCACGAACATGACCAACATGCAAATTTACCTTTGTCAGGAGGGAAATCCAATGTCGGTCAGAACACATCAGCTTACTGGTAAATACCCCCCGTATTTGACAAAAGAAGGTTTTATTAAGACTTAGACTAACTCGCTAAAAGGTTGCGAGGACGGTACTGGAGGTGGCTGGCTCTACTGGGATGGCTCTATTGGTGACATCGACCTCAACAATGGCACCCAGGCCTATCTGGGGGTTTGGAACTGTTCCGAGCCTGGTAGCACACCGGTTTTCTTTTCCCACTACATAAATCTTATTAAGCCGTCGGCTACGTCCACTACCAGTACCGCATCGGCTTCGTCTACTACCTCAGCCGTAGCCACAGGCCCAATGACATCTTCGACGCCCACCGCCGATTCCGCCCCTACGCAGGCTAGCACATCATCTTCCAATGGGACTTCGAACGCAGCAGCGATCGGAGGTGGGATTGGGGGTGGCATCGGAGGCGCTCTCATATTAATTGCTGCAGCTTTTGCTTTTTGGAAATATCGAAGCGGGAAGGGAAGAGGCCCACCAGAGGCCGTCCAGCAGGTCGCAGATTGGTCTAACCGCCCGGAGTACAGCGCCATGTCTCCAGGCCAAGAATATGGCGTATTCAAGGCACCGTACCAGCCGTCGGAGCTCAGTTCACATTCGCCTAGAGTATCAGAACTTCCTCCATCGGATATCGCACCTGCGGTAATTACGGATTCGCGACGAGTGTATGAGATGTCATGAGATGGATTACAGGAATTGTGGAATGAGTTGTTTATTACATTTACACGGCGCTATGTTATTGGAAGGAAAATACCCAATTTTAGTTCTATATCATACATTTGAAGCGGCTATGTATTATTATTATCTATCATACTGGTTGCCAATAGTCTTGCAAGTAGGCGAGAAAGTAAATTCACATATAACGTTATATCGCGAGTCCACTATAAACTGTGGATTAGCTTCGCCAAAGACTAAATGCGCAGTTGACTTCGGGTACCTACCTAGGACATGTATAAATTGTCAACATTCAGAGAGTCGCTCTCAACTTGACTAGAGTTCATTACTTCATTAGCATACCGAAAAGTATCCTTAAGTACACTAGATCATAGTACAACTCAACTATGAACCACAGGGGCAGCCGTGTTGCTGATTCTCGTCAGTTTCAGGGTGCTTTGATTATAATACCCTGAATAAAAATGCCTGCAAGAACACGGGAACTTTTATAGATTACATGCAGATCGATAGTGTGTAACAGAAAGATGCATTGTTCAAGGGATGAGTGCCTAGGGCTTAAAATCCGAACAGAATCCGTTCCATGGAGGCTCTTAAGAACCCCCTTGTTACTAAACCTTGGGAACCAAATTATTAGGAAAGTGATAAGAATGTCTTCCATTTTATTACAGGGTTATGTCGCCTCTATTATTCGAGAACAGCGTTCAATATGTGTTCAGGGGAGATTGGGCACTCATCCTCGGTTTCATTACTAATAATCAAGTTACTCAAAAGATGGTCCTAATCATGAGGACATATCCAATCACGTAACTCCCTCGTCCCTAGATGTACAAAACCCGTTCCTTGACAAGGGGTAATGTGATTCGTCCCTGACGCCAACACGATCGTTTAATAGTCCGGGCCCCAGTCAACTAGGGAAACGCCCTTCCCTTTGCTTTCCATAATACATTCTAATTTATCCTCATTCGTAACCCAGCCCTGGCGCTTTGTCGCAATAGCGTACTTGATAGGATCGCGCCATTCCTCCCACCACGTCTTCTCATTTTGCACTACACACCTTCGGCCGTGCTCGCCATTCCTGCCTGTCGCGAACGGCCATACAGCCTTGATGACTTCATACTTGCTCTTACTTGTGAATAAGGACGTGACGCTTGTGAGGAACTTATTGTGCTTGTCCGGGTTGTGTATGACAACCTTAGAGTGAGTAACGGGAAACTGTACCGTGACTTGGCCCTTGTAATCTGTGGTGGCGATGAGGCTCCGTATCTGGCCTTCGATCCAGTTCGTGTCAAGGTTTGCCACGACCCGCTCGAGTGTGAAGGATTTAATAGTGGTTGAGTCCTTGACAAACCGCTCGCACCAAGCTTCCAAGCCGTTATCTACGCCAAAGTCGGGTTTTAGCCCCGGCTCACTTGCCCCACGTAAAGCCATCTCGTCCTTCCCGACGCATCGGAGATAGTCAAGACGATCATGGGGGTCGGTGGGGACTAGCAAGTTCATAAGGTTCAATTTGAGAGAGAAGTCAACTTTACGGCCACGATTCCCTTGGATAAACACTTGAGGTTTCGGCGGGACAGTAGCTAGGGTCCGGAGTAGTGAGGCTAGAGCTTTCGGGTTTTCAGATAGGTAGTGGGCCTTGCTGCTGATTGTTGTACTGTCCGCCGACAGCTCAAACATGGGCGGCGAGTATTGGCGATAGTCAAGGATAGGGAGACCTGTATAATATTGTGGACCCCTTGATAGCTGAGATCGTGCCTGAGGATCCAGAGTATTATCCGAAGGACCTGAATAGGGTGGAGGCTTATGATGTTGGTTGTTGGTTGTAAGATCGCCAGCCGATAGCTCTGCCGGGGGTCCGCCGGGTCGGCCTACTGCAATCTCGGCTGAAAGTTCTGCTGCTGGGGGAGGATTGCTGGGTCCAGCCTCTCCATCCTGTGTGCGGTGAACTGCTCCCGTAGAGCGTGCTGCTTTATCGGTGACGATAGACGGTTGAGAATCCATCTCCAGGAGGTTATAGCTCCGTTCTAAAAATGCAAAGGCTGAGACGAGGTCGGTTGCCTGTCTAGCATCGCTGAGCCCTATTTTCTAGAGCGGATTTCGCAGAAGCCAATCAAGCGATGAGAGGTACTGGGGTACTTTTATATATCCAAAACAGCTTAAAGGACGCTCAAACAGGTGCTAAGTACGTATACGAGTAAATTGAACCAAGATAATAATTTGCTAAAGCGACTAATTGCTCACCCTTCTCTTTGATGAATAAGAGATGAGATTTACTAGATTTTAAGCGTGTGAAAATATGGTCAGTTGAGACTCGCAGGTAAGATTGTGGCGCAGCTCCAATAGCGAGAAGATGCGAGAATACGAAAAGGACAGGCCTGGAGTTAGAGCTAATTGGTTGTAACGATAGCTTGGAATAGTGCTTCAGGGCTGAACGGGCTGAATTAAACTGCTGCCTGAGATTTAAGCCCGCAGCGTCGAGACGGTGTTCTCCGTAGTATATCTGTCTGCCTTACCACATGCTTATCAACTTTGGATAGAAGACAGCTTTGAGTCCTAAGCGACGAATTATGGCGTCAAAAGAAGGTATAGCGCCGATGTTGTCGCTTCTTGGTACTAGAAAACGAAGGATGCTCCGGATGAGTTGTTCGTTTTCAAAAGATCTACAGGACACAGACTCTTATGTCCGTTCTAAGATAGACTATTCCCTAAACGAATAAAGTGGATATTCTACTGATTACCTAGGCTGCTAGGCCATCCAAAACTCGGATATGTATGTAAACAAACACAAAAATGGATCACTTAATTCATTACTTAGTAAAAGCATCGATTAATTCATAAAACGCTATCTATCTCGGTAAGAGCTTATCTAGAAGCAAACGTCGATCAGCCCCTATAGACGAATAAACGAGGGCATTTTCGTTCTCAATGGATCTTAAAAAGCTCAGACATGATCATGATCCTTATAACTTCCCATTCACAGGATGAATCCCTATGATTCACCACCTAAGATTGGTTACGACCGATCTCATTTCGTACATGCTCTAGCCAGTACCTGGCGCCATCGAGATTCTCTATGAGATGAACGGTTTCGGTCCCGATCAAAAGCCGCTCAAGATCTAATTCTTTGCGTGCGTAACTAAGAGCTTCATCGGAGAGCCCCGCTTCGAGCGCATATTTAGAACAGTCGCGAAACCTTTCATGATCTTCGTTAACCTTCACCTTGCTTTTTATGGTGCAATTGTAAGACTTCTCAAATATTACTTACGTCTTGCAAAGTTCCATCCCACATAGCCTCTGTCTTTTTAGGAGATGCGAAAGCTCCTCCGCCGTTTTCAAGGCCTCTCTGGCTGTTACTAGCCTAGGAACGCCGTATTTAGCAAAAAAATCAGGATCTTTAGACGCATCACAATCGTATGCTGCCAAAGCTTGGTCCATGAGTAACATTTGACGACGCAGTTCTTCGATCGCCGGCTCAGTGCAAGCTGGGCAAGTGCAGACTATGCCCCATGTAGTCGAGAGAGAAAACGCACGCTGCTGACGAGTCCGGCAGACACTGCCCGTATAATTCACGAAAATCTGGTCGCCAGCTTTAAGGTCGTGGATTGCGTGTAAAGTTAATCGCTTCAGCGTCGGGTTCCATGAGTTGTGCGCATTGGGGACGCAGTGGTGACCGATCCGGCTGTACAAGGGGAAAACGCCTGAGCCGTATTTCCCTTCCGGGCCGAGCTGAACGTTATGGGCGAGGTAGACAGCGCAGAGGTTGACAACTCTCTTGATCGTTCTATTCAGCTTCTTTCCTTGAAGAGGGTTTCCTTCCTTGTCCTTCCATTTCCTCGACTTGTAAAAGGCCCAAGCCTCGCGACGGACGACTTGGTCTTGCTTGATCGTCTCTGTAACTAAACCCTGGCTTAGGAGTTGAGACATTTCCCCGACCACGTCCAATGGCAGACCGTCGGCGGCCTTATAAAATTCGGGCAATTCATAGTTGTCGGGCACGGGAGGTACTGTCATGAAAGGTATCTCGGCGGCAAAGCGCGTGCCTCGGCGGATATTCTTTCTAGCAAACACTGCTTCGCTGCCGTCGGGTTCTAATCGGCGAATTTCAATCATCCCTGATATTGCTTCATAAGTGGTGTATTAGTCTGGTGCGACACATGTCCCAATAGTGCGTATATAGCTTACCTGTGCCATCTGCGCCCACACCTGCCTGTCTAGGATGAGCCATGACGATTCGTCACTGTTGCGAATACTGAAGTAGAGGCTGCGGTGGATTAATTATGCGATAAATATTCGTGGAAGTAATGTGATATGGTGTGTTTCCTTTTCATGTATGCTCTGGAAGGAGTATGAACATTCAATACTTCATGATTGTTAATGGTTAGGCATCTGTGCATCTCCCTAGGCAGTTCATCCTACAGCTTTGATAGATCTCCTATAGCAACCCCTTTGATATCTGAAACAATCTGTTTACTACCCGCCTACTCTCAATTTTGGTATCTGTGTCAGGGCAACAAGGCATCACTCTGGATAGGTATCTATTCCATTCCATCTATGTCTACCCTAAGAATCAACGATCAACCCTTCAATAAGTTCATTTGATCAGGGCCTCCGATAACTTCCGACTCGCCGGGATAAATGTATTTTCCTAACACTCTTGATTGACAAACCAGCAACTTGCTCAGGCGAACTTTAGGGAATGCTTTTGGACTTACTACGTTGGTCTGCTCAAGAATGTGAATGCACCTTACCAACCAAGTAGATAGGAAGGTACATGCCACGAAGTGACACTTGCATAGGTAGTTACACGCGCGGTAACGAGATGATAAGATAGACTCAAATAGAATGAGCGCATAATTCGGACTCCTCAATGTCCCGTTCGGTCCGTGAATAAATAAAATCGGTGGTCCGGTCCCACTATAAATCGGAGAAGCGGTCGGTATGTGTGGAACCCGGAAGGTTCCTACCGCTTCCTCTTTTAGGCAGGTGAATAGGGCGTCACTTCCTTGCCGCGGATCTAAGACAAGAAAACATCACACAGCTCAAGTGACTTACAATACTGCCAACTTAGCACAGTTGTCAGCTCTGTGAACTAAATAGAAGTTAGGACATTGAAAGGCTGCTCGCTTTCTTTCAAGCAGTAGAAACATAATATTCATGAGGACTTATTTGAGCGTTAATACCGTATCTTTATAACAGATTAGAGTGAATTTCTGATTATTTATCTAGTTGACACTTTTGATGATGTCAACCATATGTTCCAAGTGCCTATTCATCTGGGCTGTTATTGTAAAAGCTCAAAAAGTCAAGTTTATGATCGCGCCAAACGGATAACTTAGCCGGAGCCCGATGAAAAGGGGCGAGTTACGTCCAATAGACACAAGATAAATGTCTAAAAGGGGGAACACTCCACTATTTACTTCGGCGGTTTTAGACCCATTTTTCAATCTGTAAACATCTCTATCCGCGTTGTGAGACTTTTTACAGGTAAGATCGACCATTTTCTACTCAGATCCAGGACGGGACGTGCAATTTAGGCAAATTACCCCCTTGAACACTAGTTGGCGCCTAGGTATGTCATTGATGCCAACACGTAACGTGCCTTGCCTCCCTACACATGAACTACGGAAGGTAAATTCGATTCATATAGAATTTCAGGCGATCGGCGTTTTCTGCATGTAATCGCACCTGGTGACCATGGATCCTGGTATGCATCGAGATAATCTTTAATCTTGGTGAAGTTGTATATAGTCTCTCGAGTCTGCTTCACTCTCAGTAGGATCAAGTCCAACCAACCTCATCCGTCAAACATACAGCTATTCTAAAATGAGAACCGCCGCTGTCGCCCTTGCGCTAGCAGCCACCGCTGCTGGCCATGCTACGTTCCAGGAACTGTGGGTCGGTTCCGAAGATGAGGCTTCAACCTGCGCTAGGCTCCCCGTATGCTAAACTCAAGATTTCAACTTGTATAGAAATATGGTTTGGCTAGAGGCTGACTCTTGACAAGGCGAACAACAACCCTGTTACGAACGTGGCATCAAACGATATCCGTTGCAATGTTGGTGGGACTACTCCTGCAGGTGCTAAGTGCAGCGTAGCTGGTGAGAATATTATTGCAACAATTTATTAGAATTTTCTAACGGACTACAGCTGGCGAATCTGTCACTGTCGAGATGCACCAGCAACCTGGCGATAGAGATTGCGTATGTGCATCAAAACATACCTAAAACCCCCTTCACATAAGATATTCAATGCTAATTACCTCCTGTGGCCTACAGTCGAGGGAAGCTCTCGGTGGTAATCATTTCGGGCCCGTCATGGTATACATGAGCAAAGTTGAAGACGCTGCCTCAGCCGACGGATCGTCCTCTTGGTTCAAGATCTTCGAGCTCGGCTATGACGCCTCCACCAAGACCTGGGGTAACGACCTCCTCAACAAGAACTGCGGAAAACAAGAAGTTACGATTCCATCGGACATCGCCCCTGGCGACTACCTCTTGCGCGCGGAAACAATTGCCCTGCACACGGCATCTCAGGCAAACGGGGCCCAGTTTTACATGACTTGCTACGTATGTAAAATCCACATACGCTTATATTCGCCGACTGACATGATTAATAGCAAATCACGGTCACTGGTGGAGGATCTGCTAACCCGACTGGTGTCAAATTCCCTGGTGCGTACAGCGCCAGCGACCCTGGTATCAAGGTCGACATCTGGGGCAACAGCTTTACCGAGTACACGATTCCTGGCCCGCCAGTTTACTCCGGTTAAATTTCTCCAGTGACGTCGCATGAAGCATTAGACTAGGGGAAGGTAGAATGAGACGATGACGGATTATATATATCGCGATATTTGGTTAAGACTAAGTAGTAGCCTAATCGTCATTTTCTATGATCTTCTGTAGAATTCTGTGTTACCGTGACATTAAGATCGCAGTTTCATCCCGAATAGCATGCAATAGGTCGGGGAAATAAAATCTGGGGAAATGCTTGTCAGGAGAAGCCTGACTTTGAGAGAGAGAAGTTGGCTTTCTGCTGTTAGATAATCGAAAAATACCTTCAAAACTATGGAACCTACTATGATTATCCTTTGGCTTTACCCCTGAACTGAACCTTGCATTATTATCTCGGACATACGGTAATCCCACCGGCTCTGGAAGCTTTCTCCCACCGGGCCCTTGGTACGCATATATTCTCAGAGGTATTGTTACAGGGTACTATCACTCTCAACAACCGATATATAACATGAGTGCTAATTCATGGCATGTAGGTGGTCTAGAAGAAGATGAACAGTTGGAAGCCTCATCTATCCCCTGTGTTCCTTATTAGGCAAATGGCACGTCGTACAACGGAAAGTTAGTGCTGATTAAGTAATATGGGGGATAGCTGAGCTCTATTCTGTTCTTTATCTTACCTAAGGCTTTATGACGCCTCCTATCTCGCTGAGTAATAGATTACATAACGTATTCTCACATAGACGAGATTCTCCAGACTTTTTACGGAAGACGATTTCGTCCTTAAATGAATGGTCGACGAAATATGATGACGCGACTCTAATCAATTTGTTAGTAGATATTTTCTAACTTGTCTAAAACTCGATGGTAAAGAAACGAGCGCAATTTCTTTGCAACTACATCGTAAACGTAAGTTCAGTGACAGACCATTCGTATTTTGATGAATTTGATTGGCTCTTCACCTCTAACTTAGGGGGTTCCTGCGACCGACCCCTACTATGCCGTATTGCTAGCCTTTTGATTGGCTATCATCAGCGGAGTCCCTCAGCACTATTGAATAACCAATCATCTTATACTAAATACGATTCACCATATAGGGGGCTTTGAAAATTCAACATGGGACAGTCTCAGTGTCTAATAATAAGAATGGGTTGACTTCGCCCATCTTGAGGTAGGTAATCTGCATTATTGAAAAACACTCATTGTCTGTGCCGTTCAATATCTCGTCTAACCTGCCTCCCCCTTCGATCGAGACACTGAATCCACACTTCCCATCATCGACTTCTCTAGGCTTCTTCACAATGTCTACCTGCAATCCGGACTGGCAAAACTCAGCATTCAGCTTTTATCGATATGTACCATCCGTCCCAGCAGCGGTGATCTTCTGTTTGTTATTCCTCGCTTCGTCACTGGTCCATTTTTGGCAAATGTATCGGACGAGATCTTGGTTCCTGGGAGCGTTGGTCGGGGGTTGTTTCAGTATGTTTCTGAGCGCCTGATATAATCCGAGATCGAGTTCGAGTATAATAGCAATGACTAACGCCTAACGTCACTGTAGCCGAGTTCATCGGATATGCCGCTCGAACATCATCTGCCAGACAAGAGCCAGGCTGCTGGAAAATGATGCCATATATTATCCAGAGCGTGTTCATTCTCTTGAGCCCGGCCCTGTTTTCGGCTTCGATCTATGTTATATTAGGTCGAATTATACAACTTACCGATGGTGACTCACACGCTATCATCAAAAACCGAAACATCACGAAGACCTTCGTAATAGGGGACCTTATTTGCCTTTTCATGCAATGCGCAGGTAGGCAGATCTTGAGAATAGTTGATACTCCCAACCGCTAATATTTACTAGCTGGCGGTTTGATGGGCGGCTCCCGCGCAGTCCCCGCTCTTTACAAGATCGGCAACGGCGTCGTAATCGCCAGTCTCATCCTTCAGCTCATCTGGTTCGCCTTCTTCGTCGTCGTTGCCTGCATGTTCCACCGAGCAATGCGATTAATGCCGACTACTGCAGCCCAACGGCCCGACATCCGATGGCAGACCTATCTATATACTCTATACATCGTCAGTTCCTTTGTCATGATACGCTCCCTTTTCCGTGCGATCGAATTCATCGAGGGGAGCGGTGGTTATCTCCAGAAGACGGAGGTGTTTTTCTATGTGTTCGACTCTCTGCTCATGCTGATCTCCGTCCTCTACCTGCATTGGAAACACCCGAGTGAGATAGGTGCCTTACTGCGCGGCGAAGAACCCTGCACGAATGGGCTTAAACTTATAACTATGAAGCCTAATTCGGTCTTATGGGGAAAATTGAGGATGTAGAAGGCATGAGCGGAATGGAATATAGGTGCATTGCCCGACCTCCTGGAATAATCCGAAGGAAGACGCTGACGGACCAGGATCTAATCAAAGGCATTATTTTTATTGTACAGTAGTGGCGCCGTCGTGGTGATTAAGAGGAGGCTCTTGGGTTGATCAAATATTGTGTGGAGGGGTGGTGAGCCCCTGTAATATAGGGGCGTCAACCACCATAGATTTAGGCTAGTAGCTAACTCGAAATCTTGTTCAAACCACCGTGTTGAAGACCCTTTTCTCTTAACTTTAAAATCGTCTTTTCGCATACCTTGTTGCTCATAATACTAATCTAAACTAGAGTTTCATTTAATTCCATCTTTGTAACCGAAAGCGTCTGAAATTCCCTAGGGATTGAATTGGATCGCTACTTGGGGTTAGGGTTAGTGTTGGATTTGGGGTAAGGGTTAATGTGAGGTAGGTAGGGTAAAGGTGAGACTCCTGCCTGTACGATGTCAGCCAACAACAGGACGCGAAACTTTCCAAGTATTGAAAATACTCCATAGACTCTTACCAAGCATAAAATCTGATGGTCTATTGGATAGGTATCCACAAGACTAGTATGCCAACTTTCGCCGCTATATCCTCAACATTTAAACATAGGTCACCTTGGTAGAACTGGACAGAAAACACATTGGGCAAAGGAATGCCTACAGTAGATATAAGGATATAATAATACAAGAAAGGAAAGTAATATCTAAGAACCCAAGGAAGTAGTAGATTTATACCTAATTCCCGGCATATTATCGCCTTATGTGCAAGAGAACCCCTCACCTGCGGTAGTATTGCCGACGCCATCATAGACTTGTTTCTTCGGGTATGGGCACAGGGTTCTTTTAAAACGCGAAGGACTATTGATTGAACTGGCGGACAATGTATCGGGTGCCACTCCATTCTCTACCCACTCGCGCATCGCATCGAAGGTGCCGGCAGGGTAAGCGCCGTTTCCACCCAGGCAATGGTTGACCCCGGGAGCTAGAAACAGGCGGTAGAAGTCGTGGACATTCTCATCTGACTTCATAACAGAATCATAATAATGCGTGCTTCCGCGAGTAGGAATAATGCTGTCGGTCTGGATGTTGTTAGAATATGCATTCTTGAGCTTCACGATGGTACTAACCGTGCCATGGTACCCGACCAATTTCCCGCCTCGGGCTCGGAATTCGGAGAGATTAGGGTCGTTAGTCCCGATAATGGAATCGTACATTTGTACAGAGAGGTGGGCGATTCGATCGAACTCTTCATACGAAAGATTGGTCGTTGTCGCACTCGAGTTCTTGAGGAGAAACAGCTTGACCCAGTCCTCGGCAATTTCGAATGTCCCACGAGAACAGGTACCGTTAGCTGCGCAGGTGGTCGGAACAATAGCTATATCTGTAATTGATCCTGTAAGAACTGACCCCTTTGATGGACCATACCAAATGGTCGAATTGTCTGACCGTCGCGCGCCGCCCCACTACAAAAGGTGAGTAACTCATCACAAGCACCGCAAAACTCAAGGCCAATTTACAATTTTCTGGACAATTTCAACTGCTTCGGCTGAAACAGAACGTTCCGACCCGAGCGCAGTGCAGTTGACGGTAGCCCCGATCATCGTCACCGGATCGAAATCGCAGCTCTCAGGGTCTGTTATAACACCGTCTGCAATGCCGTCCATATTGTCACAGGCCTCCAAAGCGGCATTGGTGATGGCATCGATCTCGCATGAAGGAGGATAAGCACCGATCTGATCCATGACGAAAAGCGGCCACAGATCCTGGATTGCGAATTGGTTCCAGTTGAAAGCCGGAGCACTTGCGGCTATGCCATCGTACGCGTCCGGGTAGCGCTGTGCAAGCTGGAAACCCTGGCGGCCCCCCTGAGAACATCCTGTGAAATAAGAGTACTTTGGAGGTGTCCCGTAAAAGCTGTTTATAACACTCTTGGAGATGACGGCGGCGTCATTGAGCGAGGTGGAGGCGAGATCTTGAAGGAGATAAAGATTGACGTTACCCTCACTCAACAAGGCCCAGTTGGTCGGGTAGACATCTGATCCTAATCCAGCATCAGTTCCAACGGTTGCATAGCCTTCGCCAACAGAAGCAATCATTCCCATTAGGCCGGCCTGATGCAAGCCAGCCTGCCACCCAGCTCCTCCGATGTGCTGAAGTCGACCATTCCAAGTGTCTGAGGGCAGCCACACCTGGACATGTATGGTGTCGTTTTGGCCCGGATGCGTGTAAGTCAGTGTGACGTTGCAAAAATTAACATTTGTAGCGATAACGCTGCCATGATTGGAATAGTAGCCTATTGGGACGTTTTGAGAGCGATTGGCAACGAAATTGGTTTCAAGTGAAAGGAATTCAACACCAAATAATTCTGGATAAGGGATAGATGCGGCAGAACATGCACAAGATGGCACTGTGCCGTTAAAGAGAGATGGAATCATACTGAATACCAACAAGATGTCGAAACGAGTGACGGAGAATGTAGCTCAATGAGTGATCGGAGTTGTAACCGATTATTGGTGTCCTTCCATAGTGATCCTAATGTATACGATAGGTATCTTAGAGAATCAATGGGGTTTTTAAAGCTTCGTGGCGTGGATGACTATAGTATCGATTGCTCCATACCTAGTATAGTGTAAGTCATATTAGCTTGCCCCTGGCTACAGCCTGGCGGAGCTTTCTAAACGACCCACGATTCCATCATGGGCGTCGTTTACGCGGGATATGTTCAAAATGGAGCACGCTACTATCAACCCAATCAGAATAGGCCTAATACGCAGTGGATAAAATCCCTGATTCATTGGACCAATCAAACCAGTTCCAGTACGGCTCGCGAATACGCATTGTCAAGTGGTATGTCGTATTCTATCGGGCAATTGAAACTAGATACGATTGCCGAGGAAGTCTGCCGAGTTCAATGACAGATGATCGCAATCTATCCAGAAAAACAATATCAGTTTCCTGCAATGCCTAATCTCGACGAAGGGTGATTCTAAATAAGTATTGTTAGTTTATGTCCATATGTATAGATTAGCTCTTCCATAGTAGAATAGGGGTAGAGTTTAGCTTATTGTGTAACCATAACTCGCTGACGCAGGTCGATACCTGAAAACGCATTCAGCACTGCTAGTCTCCCGATCCAAAAATGGCTCGACCTCAGTATTATTTGCATTCTAAAGACCAGAAATTAACAGGTTCACGGAGAGACATTAAGACGGGATTACGTTGTAAGATGCAACGAAACCGACTGGTGAATCTGGCCCTAACGCAACGACATTGGCGAGCATCCGATTAGCTGACGGGCGTATCGAAGTAATTTTGGCTCCGATGACCTACAGACGAATATCTCGATTCCTCCCTGATGCAAAGGCGAAACAAGGCAACGAAGAGTGCAGACATCAATATCTTTCACCCATCTACCACGACGCGAAACTAAATAAATTGGGACATCGCTGAATGTCGTGATCCAAATTATTGGGAGCCATGTAGATACCCAACCCTTTATGGCGCTGGGAACGTCATTCCAACGGCACGGGCATTGAGTGTGACTAGCCACGCGCGATATCTTCCAAGATCTGGTTCGCAAGTCTCTTCTTAAAAATTATCTTATCGACATCGATCCGGTAAATCTACTACGGAAGAAGTTGAGTCTAATGTCCAGCATGGAGAGCCTTCGAACCGGTAATAGCCAGAGGAAGCGCCAGATATTAACTTCGGTGCTCGGTAGGTAGATATTGGAGACGGAAGTGCCATTTGTCGCCGCCGCGATTATCGCAAACCCGCCTAGCTTTGTGCCAGACTACACGACGCCAATTGGGCTACGCAAAGCTCAACTTTCGCTGTCAACGCACAATAGGAGCTGAGGGATCCAAAATTAACGCGGTAGCTGCGATTCCTATATCCAACTCGGGTCGCGTTCTTGCGCTTGACACTAAACGTTTTTATCGACCTCCCTCTAGCAACGACGGAGGGGCTTCGAACTGTAAGACTCGGCTGTATTCTTTTGCGGGAAAAAAACGCGCTTCAAAGACTTGGATTTCTACGGGTGCAGGAAGTGAATACGAGAATCTCGGCCTTGTTCGCGCTCGGGTAACTAGTATCTGCGAAATAAATACATGTAAATCTAGGCCAAAAAGTAGGACTTCTATCGAAGATGTTCAGTTATATCTGGAAGCCATTGCTTCACGTCATAGTGATGTTGTATTTCTTAGGTTCTGCAGTTCAATTTAAATTTGGGGAGGTTTCTAATTACCTCCACCATCCAGGCGGTTATGTCATCCATGGATCACTCTAACAGGGGGCTTTTTAGGTACCTGCTAGCCCGTGCTTAGGCAGTTGCAGCCCCTAAGTTCGGCCCCTAGTGCCCGGGCTCCACTAGCATTAAAACTCACCTGTAGACGGCACTGGACCATCCATTAGAGTGTCGCAACTTTAAACACACATCATGTCAAATACCATTCGGGTACGGCAGTCGCACGTGAAATCGCGGACTGGATGCCGAGGTTTGTATTCACCTATAATATTCCAATTTACCATGCCGTCAAAGCTTACGCTCGGGTTTCGAAGAATGCAAGAAGCGTCACGTTAAATGCGACGAGAAGCGCCCGTCTTGCGGCGGCTGTCTTGCTGCTAATCGGCGGTGTCCCTTCCTCGACTTGCATCACGCTCGTCTCCCACCGTCACGGGCCGCCATCTCGCCGGCCGAGACTCCACCGGAGTCATACTCGTCGGCATCTCCAGTGAATTCGTCGCTTGGGGAACGTGCATCTGTGATAGAACCCGCTGCCGATATCGTCGCTGACACTGCTGTAGACAGCAGCGCTAGTCTCCAGTCAGAGCATCACCCATCGCCCTGCTTTGACATGCGTCACCTTGTCTTACTTCATCACCTTGAAAGTCTCTACATGACGGCGTTTATCTCTATGCCCAGCATAAGTACCGACGAATTCAAGCTCTGCTATGAGGCAATATTCAAATCCGCCGTGTCGGCGTCATATCTCATGCATGAGCTGTTAGCCTTTTCCTCGCTCCATCTCAGCACGCTGCAATCCAACGCCACAGAAAAGGCAGAATATCTCCAGCAGGCGGCAGAACTGCAAATGCGCGCTCTCGCACTCTTCAACGCAGTAAAGCCTAGTGTGCGTAATGAGAATTGCTTGGCCTTATTTATCTTCACGTCAGCTATTGGCATGCACACTCTTTTCGATACAGTCGCTTCTCACGCGGATTCGACTGGCTTCCTTGACAAAATAACTCGTTACCTCAAGTTACATCGCGGTGTGGGCGCCATCACCTACCAAAGTTGGCATACTTTGCGCTATTCCGAGATACGGTACATCATTGACGCCATTGAAGCTGGCGATGAGCTGTACCGCCAGAATCTCGGAAACGCGGAGAATGAATGCGATAAGTTAATGAGCTTAGTGCGTACGTCAACCGATAAACTTAGCTCAGGACCGCTTAAAACATGTCAAGAAGCAACTCAAGCACTCCATTGGGTCTTCGGCGTGCGTCGTAATATCTCCGAGCCGTATCTTACACATATTACATTATCTTGGCCAATTCGAATTTCGTCTGAGTTCGTCGAGTTGGTTGAGCAACGACAGCCGATAGCTCTGATAATCCTCGCCCACTGGGCTATTCTATTGCACATTGACCGCGATTTCTGGGTTTTTGGTGATGCTGGCCGACGCATCATAGAATCTCTTTTAACACATCTTGGTTCCTATTGGGACGAATGGCTAGATCTACCTAGAAGTATCTTAAGTAAAGAATGACAATTTGTTAATAACGTGGATGACTGCTAAAAGTAGAAAATACCGCACCTGTAGTGCCCCACTAACAGCAGTTCTACCACTACCCCACACGCCATTTTCAGTGCCCTGGGTACTAGTTGGAGGTATCTATAGAGGATTGCAAGGTTCCTACCGCTGGAAACAGCCCTAGAGATAACCTTGGAATCAAGGGCTATAAATTTGGAACCTAGAATCACTAATTTTAACCTTCTATCCCTAATTATAGGGACCCATCCACAACCCGTTAGCTTTCTGCTCCCTGTATTACAGCTGTCTCCCACCAAAACCAACGGGCTTAGAGCAATGTGCGCAATTTCTGTGAAAGGGTTAGCCATCAGCATCGAAACGAACAATAAAGTCTTACCTCCAGCCCTGAGAGACTGCTGTCCATGTTTTTCCCGTCATGTGGTGATAGCAGCACACCAGCAAGTTGCTTCTTCGACTCTTGCACTTGCATAACTTGCTACAATAATGTTAATATAGCAATGCCCAAAAATGCTAAACTAATAAACCTACCTCTTCAAATGAATCGCGCACATAGAGACGCACAGTCGTGACTTCTTTCGTTTGACCGAGCCGATGAACTCGAGTTAGGGCTTGCTCTTCAAGGGTTGGGTTCCTAAACGATTAGTAATGATAAGAGAGGATCTGGGGTGAATTATATTACCAATGTGGCTCCATTAGGTAAGCGCGCGATGCCACCGTAAGGGTGAGACTATTACTTATAAGCTGCCGTCCTTTGACTATTTTGTTATCAGAGTGATCGAATGGAATGGAGGCTTCTTACCCAACTGCGCCGCATGAGAGAGTAAGCAACATCACCTTGATGCTTGGATCTGTTCTGAAACTATCTATGACCGGCTGTCTGTCCCTTTGAGCAACCTTGCCGTCGAAGCGGATACTGCGTATCCCTGCACTAGTCAATCCGGCTTGAACGATGTCAAGGGTAAGTCTCCAGGTAGAGAATACGACACTAAAAGCAGTTAGCACCTTATTTTGTAAAAGATCTTATGGGAGACTCAAGTAGGTACCATTTGGCGCCACTAGATTCATTTCTAATATCCATTATCAGGGCCTTGATTTTGGAGGGAAGGCCAATCGATTCCATGCTCATTTCAGACGCCACTGGATCTGGAGCCTCTTCTAGATCATTGCTGTTTGTTGAAATAGTGGCTACAGCACATGAGGGAATATGGCCGCAGGCCACTGGACGACCATGGCGATGAAGTTTGCCTATGCAATCACCGCATATTAACTTCAGGCATTCGAAGAATTGTGCACTTTGCCGAATTGTGCTCGACTCGATTAGCCACTCTTCTGTGTGTTCAATTATTGTAGAGCATTGCATGCAGATAATTGGCGTGATTTCCCTTTGAGAGTTGAAGGTGCGCTGGGCTACTCTAGGCCATTCATTCGAAACAATAGGCAAATTATCGTCTTTATTATGTCTTAATTGGTATCGCAAACCTAAGTTGCAAAACAATCGCAATGACTCAATTTGCTGGAGGGCGTTGCGATATGAATCAGTACGACATACCCCTCTAGAGGCATCATGCAGAGCTTCATCGCTTCTAGTGACGACTTGGTCCCGCATACTATCGTAGACCCGTCTTTCTTCATCAATGAAGTTAATCGGTAGCAGAAGGTCTTGCCGAGGGGGGAGATTGATAGTTCCTTTAGGTCTGCGGAGTAGGAGGAACGCCGAGAGACGCTTGAGCCTTCGAACCGCTTCTTCGTAGTCTCCTGATTTCCAAAGATTTGAGATATCAACCTCGAACTACCTTGGGTCGTTATATGGATGGGCTCTGATGAATTTGAGTAGAGCTGCCAGGTCGCTCAATCGATTCTGAATCGGGGTACCTGTAACAGCCCACCGAGAATCAGACTCCAGGGCACATACAGCATGAGACATCCTTGAATTCCCATTTCTAATGAGATGTGCTGGAAAATATGTCAGAAATAATGTACTTCGACAAACCAAAAGGAGCTCACCCTCATCCAGTATTATCCTGCGCCATCGAACTGCGAATAGGATAGAGTCATTAACATTTGAATTCGCCTTCCATTCGGAAGAAACGGTATGAAATGTCGTTAAGACCAAATTGATATTTTGAAGCTGTGCTAGGCTTTCCAATCTCGTTTTGCCATGGTGACGACAAAATTTTAGATGGTCTTCAAAGACATGCCTAGCATATTGTGAGCATGCGTGGACATATAACATAGTGTAAGCGTAACAACTTACTCAGTCAGCTGTTCCTCCCACGTTCCAATTACTAACGTTTGTCAATTCATCTCGATATAATGTGTGGATATGCCGATACTTAGGGGAAGACTTACGTGGTGGGGGAATAATGATAAGCGTAGCTGGTATACTGCTCCTATCTATTCCATCCTCAATATTTGAGACTTTGAATTCATAGCGAGCGTCGAGGTCAGTAGCTGCTAAGGAGATCATAGTCAAGGTTTTACCGAGACCCATAGGATCTGCAATAATGCCGCCATGGAATTGCGGGGGCTCTTCAGTCTGCCAGGAACTCGTAATTGTATTCACAAATCTAGAATCACGTTAGTTGCATCAATATTGATAGTTACCTTATATCAATGCTTACATTCGCCCGTAGTCATTTTTTACAGTCTCCCAGATATCTCGGCATCTTCCACCGTATTGCAAGCTCTTCTCTCGATTAAGCATGAATGTAAAGGCTTGTCTTTGATGTCTATTGCTAATAATCAGCATGGCAGAGTCAGCACTAAGTTGAAAAAGAAATTACCTCTTTAGTGTCGCTCTTATGGCTGCTGGTTGTAGTGTCTCTTCTAGATCAGTACTATGGCATAGAACATCCAGCATATCGGTCTGCTCGGTGATTTGTTTGAGAGGAATCAATGACGATGTCAAATTTATCAGCTCTGAAACCAAGGGGCAGGACTTGAGATCATCTGATGAGAGTCTGTGTGGATTGTAGTATTTGACATCCAAGTGACATGTGCGAGGATCCTGAAGATAAATTTCGTATTCTTGAAACCAACTGCCAATTTCATCATAAAGGTCCAGCGGTCCATATACAGTAATCTCCAACATGCATCGCGACAACTTGGAATTATGGGACGGTTTGTTCTTTGTTGGCTGCATATTCAAGACACAAATAACATGGAGGTCGAGACTTGACTCATCCAGTAGGCCCTGTATCATTTGGCCGTATATCGACTGGATACGGCCATTTATGCTGTGGTTTTCTTTGATAGAAAATTTATGCGAAGAATCAAGTTGAACAGAAAATTCAGACGGAATCTCGTCTGTCCCCAACTGCTCGCATGTGCCCAATATATTTGATACCTTCAAACGTTAGCTTACCGAGGTACCTACCCACCTAGTAGATAAATATTTACTGAGAATAGGTAGACTAACCATGCCATAACAAATTTTCTCATAATTATTTGGATTCGAGCTCGATGGATGATTCTGTTGAACATAGGCATCATAATTGACCCATTTTTCATCCGTCGTAGTCTCCTGCAGTAAAGGCGTTATTGACCGCGTTCGTGAGAATGGCTCTTTATATGGCGTAGAATCTGGATGCGAACTGAGCCGAGGTCGCTTCGAAGGGTAGTGAGACTCGTGATTAAGATCCATTGAAAGGTCTAGCATAGCAGGTAGGTATTAAAGTAGGTACTGCGGATTTTTATAAAATCATAGGATCACTTTCAAATTATTCACTTACAATTATTTGAAAGTAAGGTATTAAGATATTCTGTTATGGTACGAAAGGCAATTTATAGTGACTACGAGGTAGGGGTATTCCAGCTTGTGTTAGGTACCATTCGCCTAATAGAACCCTGGAACTTAGGTCCCAATGGAGGTGGCAGTGCCTTTCAACTGCGGATTGGGCATACCTGCAGGCTGACAGCTCGGCTATATCTACCTTCACAAAACACCACCAGCTTATCTTAATTATGCAAGTACCTTCTATTAGCTTCACTGGAATTTCCGAGGCCTAGCAAATTCCATGGATAACTAAGATGCCTTTGAAAGCAGTCTCTGCGTTGGCTAGGCAAACCATGCGAACGGCATTCGAGGAGCTTGAGCGTACTATTACTCCAGCGGATTCCCACGATTTTCCCAAAACAACCCTTGAACATGTTAGGAAAGCAGCCCTTGATATCGAAAATCAGCTTGCTGCGAGACAATGTCTCCGAAATATGCGACGACTACGGCCCCTCTTTCATAGTCTCGAACATTATGCTAAGGTTGTAGACGTTCTCTGCAATGGCACTCCGTATCTAGCTTGGATATGGGCACCGATTACATTGATTCTACGAATCGCCTCAGAACATTTAGAGGCTTTTGACCAAATAATCAGGGGGTACTCGAGGATTTCCGAGTCGCTAAAAAGATTTGAAGTTCTCGGCAACACTTTTAGCAACAAAGCAGATTTCCAGGAAACGCTCGCTGTGTACTACGCAGATATACTTCAATTCCACAAACACGCCTACAAATTCGTCAGGCGGAGCGGTGAGTGATACGAATAATTCCATTGCTCTAATCGTATCTGATATTCTTTAGGGTGGAATCTTTTGTTCTCGACGTCATGGGGCCGTTTTCAGAGACGTTTTGACAATATTCTCGAAGAAATGAAACGTCACGAAGCACTTATAGATAAGGAGGCCCATGCTCATCATATCTCGGATATGCGACGCATACAGCAGGACATCTCTGCTTGGAAAGAAGAAAGCCAACAGGAAATAAACCGCTTCGAGGAAGAGAAAGCTACTAAGCAATATCAGACCATCGTTTCATGGCTAAAAGCAGACGAATCAGATCAGTTGACTATCTTCGATTCTATATCAGCTGAAGGATCCAGGTACACAGGAACATGCGATTGGATTTGGAACAATAAGAAAATAACCTCGTTCCTCCAGCCCAAGTCAGACACACAACTACTTTGGTTACAAGGCGGTCCTGGGTCCGGAAAAAGTGTTTTATCGACACAGCTTGTCAACTTTATGAAGAAAGCAAATATGTTCGTCATTTCTCACTTTTGCACGCAATTATATCCTTCCTCAACCAAGTACGAACAGGTTCTCCGATCTATGCTTCTCCAACTGCTTCAGGAAGATAACGAGTTGGTCGCTCACGTCTATGAAAAGTATGTCATAAGAAAGAGGACACCTACACTACCTACTCTTGGAAGCCTTCTGCACAATCTCCTCGCAAGCGTTTCTCAAGAGCCCCGCCAAAATGAGTACATGTGGATTGTCATTGATGGCTTGAACGAATGCGATGAACAAAAGCAGGCCAGTGTTGCCACTTTAATCAACCAGGTCACATCAAGAACCCGATCAACCTGCAAGGCACTCATCTCTAGCCGCATATCGCCCACTCTAATGTCCCGCCTTCAAAAAAGGCAGATAATTTCTCTCACAGAGGAGAAAGATAGTATGGGGTTAGCCATAAAGAATTATACGTCACAGAGATTGCAATCCCTTCAAGAAAAGTTTAGTCAACTGCATCTAAATTCAAACGAAATACAGAGTATCAGAGATGAGATCACCGAGAAATCTGACGGCAAGTGAGCTCCAGGTCGTGCACCTTCAAGTACAGCGAACTAACGCTCATTTAGGGATGTTCCTATACGCACGCTTAGTCCTCAATTTCCTCGATAATAAGATATTCTACAGAGGTTCTGAGGTCAAGTCTTCTGTAAAAGAACTTCCTAAAGAGCTTTCTGATTTGTAATCCTAGCCTTTCTAATTTGATAATGCGATTCTAACATGGCTGTAGTTACCGAAAGATCTTGACTGAAATCCTTGTTCATTTGGATTCCCAATCAACGGATCGTATTAAATCTATTTTCTGTTGGATTGCGTTTGCCAAACGGCCATTGAAAAGAATCGAGTTTTTGTCTGCGATATCTTTTAGTTCTGGAGACCCAGATATAGATCATCTTGCTCCTGCGTATATTCTAGATATGTGTGGAGCTTTGATCGAAGAACGCCGAGACAATACATTAGCCTTCATTCACATATCAGTGAAAGAGTAAGCAATAGTTTCAGAACTAATGAACTTGCATCAAGGCGACTAATATAAATCTCAGGTTCCTCCAATCATCTTCTAACAGTCTCTCTGTTGATGAGGGAGAATCTATTTCGGAACATGGCAAAGCTACAATTACCTGTCTCCCATCCGGATTCGATGTTTTCGTCAACCCATATCACAGCGATAAAAAGAATCTGCGAGTGGCTAGAGGCTTGCATGGATTTCACATCTATTCTACCGAACACTGGATTGAATATATATTGTCTCAGGCAACATGCACTTCATCCCAAAATGCGTCTGATATGCTCAACCTTGCAAATCGGCTAGCAGAAAAACTCTCTGATCTCAGAAACTCTTCCATGGATACGCAAGATATTCCTAGTTCAATTGTTCAGGATACACGATTGGCATTCCTACAGAATCCTTTACTTCGCAAAGAAGTAGAGTGGATATTATGGACTAGGTCGCTTAAGGGGCTTGAACAAACCAGTGGTAAGTACCTTAAATTTTAGGCCTCAACTCACTAACAGAAAACTAGGAATCTCTGATAGCCATGCTGTTTCAACCAATGATTCACCACAAGACGGCATATCAATCATGTTAGCATCCTATGAAGAATCTGTCAAATTTCTTCTCAGCCAAAACGATTACCCCGGAGTCTCCGCTGAAGAATTTGAATCTTTCAAGAGCCAGTTTAGAGGGTCCGTATATACTTGTCGACTTGCTTCCTGCCCGCGAGCTACACTCGGCTTTGAGTCTGATTCACTTCGATTAGACCACGAGAAGACTCACTTACCGCGGCCTCAATGTAGTTTTCCCAAATGCCAATATCCCCCTTTTGTGCCAGCACAAGCTCTGGAGACTCACGTCAAGAAGTACCATACTTTGCAGACGGCTAGAACGTCAATACGACAGGTGTCTCAAAATCCAATAGATATTACTCATAGGAACACTACAACTCCAACCTGGACACAGCTATACGGGCCCTTGGACATGGGCCACATGGCGGCCCAACACTCAAACCCGAAAAATGCGTCTCGCAGTGATCAAAGTTTGCAAGTACCACTATTGTTTGGCTCTGGAAGTCAAGGAGATTATCAATCCTTCTAGGAAAATCATCAATCCTTGTACGAAGATTCCCATGGGCTAACTAGAATCGGCCCGTAAAGAAGTTCTTTAGTAACATCTTTTACTGCTTAAATAGTTTAGAAATAGACAAAACTAAAAATCTTAATATTATTTTAATGTATCAAAACCTAAAACAGACCTGAATGCATCCGCGCCTAGGTAGTTAAGCCTCTTCACACTTCAGCATCACCCGATCCGCATCTCTCAGTCTCAACAGCATCTCCAGATCGACATCGTTGAGGCAGTATTCGACCCGCTTACGCAAGTGCTCATCACTCTCGCCACGTTCTTTCTTAACCGAGATGCGATGCGCTTTGAACAGGCTCGCCAATACAGCCACCCCTTCGACCTCAGCAAACTTCTTCCCGGGGCAAACCTGCGGCCCGTCGCCCCACGGGAAGAAGGTACCCTTTTTCGGCTGAATGAACTGTTCATGGGCTATGTGATTGGATGAGGGGGAGTCGATGGGAGGAGCAGAGGTCGAAATCTATCGCGACGGTTGCCAGACGTCCCCGTCAGGCCAATACTGTGGATGTACCTGCATAGCGCGGAGGTTGGCCGTCAGATTAAACCCTTCCGGTATATTAAGAGTGCGATCGCCAATGTTGAGCTCCTGCGTTCCGTTGCACGTAATGGATGGTAGTGCCGGCACCGGTGGGTACAGACGCAGTGTCTCGTACACGACAGCACGACAACGCTTCAGCTGGGGGAAGAGCTCTTTGTAGTCACACGCTTCCAAGGGTCTATCTCCGGTAACAAATGCGATCTCGGCTGCCAGCCAGGCCTGAACATCTGGGCGTGATGCTAGAAGCAGCATCGCGAAGGCCAGAGTATTAGCTGTGGTATCGTGGCCAGCGAAATTAATGACGAAGAGGTTACTGAAGATCTCATCTGCGGAGAGGCCTTTCTTGGTGCCACGGAGGTCTGGCGTAGTAGCAGAAGAGTCGACGTGGTGTAGGTCGGCGGCGCGCACGAAAGACGACATGATGCCGCCAGAGCCAGACTTGCCTTGCCTTGACTGAGCGCTGTGGTCTCCTCTTCCAGCATTTTCATCATATGCTACTTGAAAGTAATTCCAGCGTTTCCGATCCTAGCCCATTCCCCTAGCATCATGCAGAGAATACGGAAGGGGATCAACATCAAGAGAATGATGTTATCAAGAACCGTCTGAAGGGAGTCTCGGTAGCTCCCAATCTCGTCAGCGGCGGGCTCCGCCGAGCTACGGAAGTCATATGACTTGCGGAACCCAGCAGCCGCGAGCACGTTGAGTGAGAGTGTTCGTGTGTCTTTCTGATAGCTGGGTATTCCGGTTGAGTATATATGAGACCATGAATGCAACAAGCCCTTGGCTTGACGAAGGGACTCTTCCCAGACGAACGTCATGATTGTCTCGTTGGACGGTGTGGCCATTACTTTGCGGTGACGAGGCCAGTCGTCCCATCTGGCCGTCGAAATGCATGGGCCGTAAAGCTCTAGCAGCGCTGTGTTCAATTGGCTCGTTTATCTCAGGCCGATACGGTACGGAAGAAACCTGCATACCTAACTCTTTGCTAGGACGTTGAAAATCACCACGTCGAGTCAGGATGTCATGGATAGTATCAGGATCTGCAAAATGCAGGTTAATTGACATAAGTGACACTAGAGCCCAGACTGGTCCCAATTGTACGTGAGCATCCGCTCGCTCGGCGAAGTACCATCCTCGGCGGGAAAAGCGCACGAATCGCGGATAGGACGACCATGCAAAGGGAAGCCGATTGAGTATCCTCCAGATGTGAGGTTGGAGAATGATTCAAAGTACATTGTTAGAATCTATAGGGAGGCGTACGACGGGCACTTTAAGTCTGAGAGCCTCGCGTACATTTGCCTCTAAGCAAGCGACAGACCAACCGATGTAGACCAGCGCGCAACCGAGGAGGATGTCCCTCAACATGGCGCCACTATGAATAGTCAATTCACCAAGAACGCTGAACGGTCGTTGGGTATCGGTGTTGAGTTCTGGTGTCTACCTATGATCAATTTTAATGCGAGAAGAGTGGCATTGAGGAGTCATGTGGGATAATCAAGAAAGTTGCATTGATTCTCTTTGTTGTTGGATGTTGGTCGCGGCTCACGTTCATCCCTTACAATCTCACCTCTCCGTTCACACCTATACGCCCCGATCTAAGCATGTCATCCCATCCAATAAAAGCCAACATATATAAGTATGACCTCGTTCAGGACGTAGCTTGTATCTCCTATGGGTCAGATTAATGGACATCGTTTCTCAGATTAATTATACTGACTGAGAATCGGTGCTGTACGCGTTACCATTGCTTTTTCTCCCTAGTATACCAAGGCCTCTCTCTCCAACACTCACCTGACTGTCTGTCTGCTCATGGAGCGCCCGCCCATAATGGTGAGCTCAATCACCAACTCGCCGGGGCTTGACACAACACAATGCCTATATCGGGATGGAGACTTCACGTTGTCATTGCGTGCCTTTTCATGGGATCGTTCCTGATCGCAATTGACACCAACATCATCAACGTCGCGATACCAAAAATATCGTCCGATTTTAAAGCACCTCAGGGTGTTGCCTGGTACGGGACAGCCTACCTGCTCAAATACAGCTTCCCAGCTTATTTACGGCACCATGTACGGGTATTTCCGTATCGATATCATATATCGGATATCCATATCCATTTTTGAGAGCAAGTATTGTTCGAATCGTCGTCGAATGTCTATCTAATACTCGCAGTTGGTTCGATTCTCTGCGCTGCAGCCCTTGATACGAATATGTTCATCGTGAGAAGGGCTGTTGCAGGCCTCGGTGGACCGCGTCCGAGGGATGGAGCACGACTTCTTCACGCCACAGCCAGGCAAGGGAGCCGACGTGTACCTACTTCACTAGGTTTTCCATAACTAGAGTGACAAATATCGTATCAAAATCCTGCAAGCACTGGTTCCAGGTTTGAGGAAAGGCGCTAAGGTCGTTGTCAACGACATCTGCGTTCCCGAGCCAGAACAGGTGGGAATGGCGGCCGATCGTGGGCTCAGGCAGATGGATATTTCGATGAAGGCTTTCAACAATGGTCGGGAGCGTGATTATGCCACATGGTCAATGCTGTTCACGGCGGCGGACCCGGATTTTGAGTTCTTGGGTATCACACTGCCAGAAGGAGCAAGGGTGGCTATTATCCAGGCAGTGTGGACAGGCGAAGGGAACTGACTGTGGTTAAGTGGATACACTGGAATCGGATAATGACAGGTTGGGAGGCTTAAGACTCGAGAATAAAGCCAGAATAGTGTTAGAAAATGGAGCCAGCACCAATAATATTACTTCGCACGTGTTTTGTTTATTTCGACGCTATTCCGGAAGTTGATATGCCCATAGCATGACATGTATCGTTGCTGTTCAACCCTGTCATGAAAACTTCCGCTTCGGCCTCCGGTGGTGGACGGAGGCCGACGGGAGGTCGGCGTACCTTGAGAACCCGTACCATATATATTCGGATTCTTCAGGCATTATACCGAGCTCACTGACAGGTTCCTTGAATCAGGCGTCTAGAAATCTTGCTCATATATATGTGTGTAACACCGCGCCCAATCCATAAAGGTCTAAAGTGCAAGACTCTTCAACCGATCAATAATTTTGACTTAACCAGCCCCTATAGTCACGATAACTATGTCTCCGACGAATGAAAGCCTCGTTGACGGGGTTCTCCGATATCCTTCAACTGGGTTGAAGATCTTAATTGTAGGTGGAGGGCCCGGCGGCTGCCTCACAGCTCTCGAGTGTTGGAGAAAAGGTCATGAAGTCCAAGTCTTGGAAAAGAGTTTGGCGAATTCTCCCAGCGGTACTACACCCTTGAAGCAATAACCACGTCCCCTGACAAGATTAACAGCAACTAATATGAAGAGCAGGCGACACGTTCGTTATTGGGCCTTCTGCTTTGGCTTCGCTGAAAAACTACCCTACTATGCTGAAGGAATATCACGGATGCTCATGGGACAGCTACTCAAGCTTTCGTCGCACCGATGGTCAACTAGTGGCACCGTTGAGTGAATTCGAATCGAATCGACCCGAAGCTCCAGAACACGCGGCATACCCCCTTCGAATTCGAAGCCTAGTCTCGAGAGCTGGCCTAAACACCATCCTCCACAACCAATGCCGTAGGCTTGGAATTCCAATCACCTTCGGTATCTCAATCGTGGACTACACCGAGAATGACGCTGAGCGAACTGCAACGGCGATTGACGAAGAAGGCCAACACTATACTGCTGACATCATCGTGGCGGCCGATGGCCTCGGCACGAAGTCCCACAAGGCCATCTTTGGCCAAACCATACGCGCGATCCCGACCGGATATGCCATCAGCCGTGTAATGTACTCGGTCAACGAATTGAAAGATTCTCCGCATCTTGAGAAAGCCACAGAAGAATTGAAAAAGGTCGGAAGAGCCGACCTTCGATTATACACGGGGTGAGTTTTATGTGAGAATCGGCTGTAGAAGATACCTACTGATGTATTCATCTCATTTAGCAAATATTTCCATTTTCTCATCCTACTCAGCGAAGATTATGTCTCTGTCTATCTCACAACTTTAGTAAGTTAGATCCCCTGAATTACGACATGTTAGTGAAAGTTTTCCCGGACTTGGTAGTAACAGAGATGGTAGGACGATGGTACGGCTGAAGAATCATGGTCGGCGGGTATCGCAGCTGCGGACGTCTTGGCAAAACTGCCCAACTCGGAGTCATGGGAACCATTAGTCGTCGAAGCATTCCGAAACGTCCCCGAAAACAAGATCGTAAAGTGGAAGCTCTGTTGGCGGGATCCTCAAACTAAGTGGACATCGCCGGGAAGGCGCATCATCCAAGTAGGCGATAGCGCTCATGCGTTCATTCCATCCTCGATCGCGGGAGCTACTACAGCACTCGAGGATGCGCAATCACTTGCGGAGTGTCTGCGATTAGCGGGCAAAGAAAACGCCACTCTTGGGACCAGAATCCACGAGTTCCTACGGTAAGAGCCCTTTTATGCCTCATTGAGATTTCTCAGTTAGCTACTAAGCAGCAGCCAATATTAACAATTGCGCGTTCGCACAGGTATCAGCGCTCTTCACTACTACAGCGCACGGGCTTTGCCAACCGTCAAGAAATGCATCGTGAAGGCGGGATGGAAGACGTTGTGAAAGACGAAAAGCCACATGGGCCTCTGTCTATTGGGAAATGGGTATGGACTCATAACCCGGAAAGATATGCCGCAGAGAACTTCGCGAAGGCTCGGGCTCATCTTGAGACCGGGGCGCATTTTGAGCATACTAACCTCCCGGTAGGTCACAAATGGACATCGTGGAACATGCAAGAAGTGATCGAAAACGAGAAGCAGGGAGTTGACTTGAAAAGCAACGGCGATTGGAGCGCGTATTAGACCATTAGACACTGAATTTGATAGATTGCTTAAATAGAACGTGTAGTTTGATAGAGTCTTGATTTACAGAATTTCAGCAGAGCGCGCCTCGTGAAGGATAACTAAAATACCACCAGACAACCCCGCTACCAGTCCTAGAGGTGATTTTGATTGGTCAGCTCATGCAAGATGCCCTGTAATATGGTAGTGGATCTACGGAGTCGACGCTACGGGATTACCCGCAGACCCCTGGTTAGCAAAGCCTAAACGAAACACCTAAACTCAAAGAAATGTAACCCTCGTAGGCAATTGAATATTTGACACAGCTAATACCCTCGCAGCCAACCTCGTTCGGCGTTATAGGCGTATCTCTGTTCTGCATCTCCATGAAAGTACAGTCGCATTCAATAATATGCCAGACTAAGACCACTCTGCATCGCCATTGGCGACAGGACCCCAGCTGACATATGACATCTCCCAGAACGGACGTCACAGCTGAAAACCCGACGCCTCTATTCTCCCAAGGGCCACACGCATCTCCCCGACAAGCTCAAATACGACTCTGATGACATCTAACAATTGAATCTAAGATTTGTGTGACCGAACGGGTAGGCTATTGATTTCCCTTGCCAAGACCCAGGGCTTTAGATTCCACGCCTCGAAGTGTATCGTGATGGCTTCGATGTAGAGTAGCGACGTAGGACTCCGATAGGACTAAGCTGAACATTCCAAATTGATGAAATCTGCGTTCGGGATATTTTAATATTGACGAAGATCTCACTTTGTCCAGCAAACTTCGTCATTTCAAGCACGCCCATGATGCTGTCGCTCCCTTGCACGTGTAAGCACGGCTAGACGACCATCCAGTATACGATAGAATAACGAGAGAAGAGGGAATAGGCAAGAAGGCGAGCTTGATTGCAGTGAGAAATTCGACTATATAAACAAGCAGAAATCCCAGATAGCATCATATCTTTCCATCAACCTTCGCACATATCCTGCATCTCAACGAAAAACACACCTTACGATACCGTTTATTTCTTGACACCTTGAATATCAACCATGAAGTCCTTTCTCCAAGCTCTCTCCCTCTTCTTGGCCTCTGTGCCATTGAGTACTGCCGGAATACCTCCCACGACCTTCTGCCCCAGCTGTCCCAAGCCAATCCACTGCGACAATGCTGGTTGGGATTGGGCCTATTACAGCAACCCTCTATTCAACAGCGGCGAAGGGTACCCTGGCTTCAGTGCTGACTCATACAAGACGAAACAGCCAGAGTATACAGCCGTAACCTCCTCGATTGGCGGACGACTCGGTGACATAAATGCGAGCCCATCTTCCTTCTATGGGTCCACTGAGGAACTCAACGCGACCTATCTCGCCATCAACCACCACGCGTACCTGTATGCCTGCGAGGCGGGTACGTATCAATTCGACATCTCATCCGTGGATGACGTGGTGTTCGCCTGGGTTGGAGAGACCGCTTACACGGGGTGGACCGACCAGAATAGGGATGCGAAGGCCGTGTGGACTTTCCAAGGGGACACGCACTATGGCTCTGCCAGCTTCCGTAAAGATCTTGGAATCGGAAGTTTCAACCCCTTACGATTCTTTTTCGCCAATGGTCAGAACGGCGGCCTGTTCAATTTAACCATCACCAGTCCCAGTGGTGTAATCGTCCACCAGAGCGGCCGAGATAGTGATTATATTGTCCGCTACTCTTGCGACTTCCAGATTTCGGCTCCCAAATTCCCCGAATTTGGAGCAGAGACATAAGATGCTCGTGGAAACGGTCAAATTGAGACGGATTCTGCTTTCAAGGATGGACGAAGAGATAGTGGTGGCTGCAGGTGGTGGTGCTTGGTACTAGAGAGTCGCCTAAGATGTGAGGGTGGTTTTGTGCGCTGTATTGTCGGGGAAATTCGATTCTACTTGCCATCTTGTTCATATTATAGTACTCATAATTGAACCTCATAATCAGAGGAAGCTTTAAGATAGGAGAAATTCCTGCGTGCTGACCTTCTTGTCTTGGAATAATGCGAACACGTCTAGGTCGTAAAGAAAACAGTCGCCTATCAACTCGTAAGTGCCGTCGTCTCTTGCCCTCACTATGAAGGGATATTTTCCGCCCGGCAGAAACACGATGCTGTCATCCTCTCTCGTGCGTGGCGGTGCTAAACCCATAGACCCTTTATCGGTGATGAAAAACCTGCGACCGTAGCAGGTCATCTCCATGTGACGAGAGTACCACATTGAATCAACATCCAGGGATTCTCTCCAACGTTGCTGTTGGCCCTTGTTGGAAACTCGGAGTTCATTGATGCGCGCACGCCACAAGTTAAATTTGGCTGCCACAGAAGAGGATAATTCTCTTTGCTTTCTGACAAATGGACGTTTATCTTTCTCGATTTGCAGATCGGCATCATCGTAACCAACGAGCGTATCGGAAAAGGCGTCCATGATCGTTTGCGGGAACCTCTTGTTGGTCAGGTTTGATGCAAGATTTTCCCACCCACTTATGACGGACTTGAACTTCTCGCTGCCCAGAATAGCTGTGTCTTGTGCCTCCAACTCTTCAGCTAGTTGCGTAACTTTCTCGACGAAACGCCCTTGGAGTGCTAATATGTTTCCAGGTCGAAATTCAAACGCTGATAGTAGCGAAAGTGGGTAATGAACAGAGTACGCCGCAGACATACCGAATATCCTGGGAAGAGTTCCGCTCGGGTTGACAATATTGTAGTCTGGGACCCAAGACGGGAGGCCACCAATACGCTTCCTCGTCCCCATCCAATGAAGGACATCGAGGTTTTGTTTCGTTTCGACTATTTTTTGAGTGAACTTCTGGAAAATCTGGGAGATATCTTGTTCGTAATTTATAGGAATATCGAACAGAATACTAATATTCATCATGAAGGTCCCAAATATCTTATCCCTTGGATCCTCAGCTCGGCAATGTCTATACCAGAGAAATAATTTTGTTAATTGTATGTGGCGACCGCGAGTGATTTGATTGAGGTGGTAAAGGTGAGTACGGCCATCTGGACCCTCTAACGGATGATAGTAATCGTTTGTTGATGGGAAGCTTGAACCTTTGATCAAATCCAACCATTCGCATCGATGACGACCGCACAAAATGGTAGGCTTCCTACACAGCAAAAGCTCTAGAGCTGATCGTGATCTATAAAACCAAGACCGTTTCGAGAGCTTTTGATAAGCAATCGCCGTCTCGCCGGTGTAACGGTGCCAATTGACGTGAGAATGCTTGCTGCACCTGTCGAGAAGCTCGAAGACAAGATGTGATTTGTCCTCTTCATGACCAAGCCAAACAAGGAGGTGGCTCGCACGCTTGAAGATGGAAGGTAAATTCAAGATTTCGCTGTTCCTTTCTTCATCACTTGGATGCTGATGTTCGGTGCCGAATCTCTGATTAACACAAATGGAGTCTGTCCAGAGGAACAGACGTTCAGTTTCTGATCTGATGGTATGTAGCGCCGCCCAGACCTCAGGTGGGACATCAAAGGTCTGGCCGTTCAAGGATATTGGCAATTGAGATTCCGTCGATCTGCGCCAATCGCAAGAGAGAACGTCGTACGGATATAGTATATGATGTTTCATATGGACGAGGCGACATCTTATTGGGTCTGAAGGGAGACCTGGCTCAAGTTCGAAAAATCTGATCTCTCTGCCTTTCAAAGGTTTATACTGGAAATATGACCCAGTTTCCTCGAGCCAAGGATCTGAGGCGTTTTCCATGGGGGCAACCGAACCCGCTGAAGACATCTCGAATTGCTGTTTAATGTAAACGAAGAAACTCGAGATTAGGTCGGTTGAAGCGACCTGTCTCTCCTTCAAATAGTACACAGCAGTTATTTATTGAATCAATCCCGTGCTCATTTGACAGCCTTTCTTTCAATTCTTGGTGATGAATTGTACTTCTGAGGCAATCTTTGATGATTGCGCTGTAGCATGAAAATGATGTTCAGAAGAGTAATTTAGAAGAGTAACGGACGTCTCCAGGGCCTGTAACTTGGAAATGGAGAGAGGGGAGGCGCCTAGCCACTGAACCACCCCAGAAATTCACGTGCTGATGCACACTATTTGCGCTGTAGCTCCAGGTCCAGGTTTATTAAAGTTATTAGCTCGAGTCTATCCTGCAAGCGCACAGGCAATTGACATCCAATGCGCTAAGATCTACCACCCCGCCATCGACGGACCACCCACTCTAATAAGGTAGCGTTCTATTACCAGCGCTCCATCCCCCTAAAACACACCCCGATCTAAACCCCGAACTCCAATCAAAAATCAAATCTAGCATGAAAAAGACAAGCATCACAAGCTTTTCGATAGCACCCAATCAGTCTGTATGCAGCCCCCAGTAGCGAAATCCGTCTCGCCCTTCTTCACATAACCCAGCCTCTCATAAAGCTGCTGGGACCTAGTATTCTCCTCCCAGACAGTAAGCCAAAGCTGCTCGAACCCCTCCGCCTTAGCCATTTCCTCAACAGCCGCGATAAGCTTGCTTCCGACGCCCAAGCCCTGCGTAGATACGTCGACGTAAAGCCTCCTTAGTTCCGCGTGCGATGACGCATCGCCTTGCAGGCACGGATCCGAGAGTTGGCGAACGAGCTGGACGAAGCCTAGCACGATCCCCGCCTTGTTGCGGGCAACGAAGGTGGTGACGTTGTTTTCCCGCGCGCTCAGTATCTCCGCTTTGACGACCTTCTCTGAGTATGTCGCTGCTAAGAAATCTGCGAGATCGCTCTCTGGCACTGAGTGCCCGAAGGCTGTTGTGAATGTGTTGGCTCCGATCAGAGCGATGGCTGCTGCATCTGATACCAGGGCTTCGCCAATGGTCACCTCGTCCGCTAGCCTGGGCGGCCTGCTGGATTTTGTAGGAGGGGAAGCGACCTTTGCTGCCATTGTGTTGGTTTGTAATGGTGTGACGAAAGGATGAAAGCCGTGACAAGTAGTTTAAGCGACGAAGAAGCACTGACTGCCCAGACGACCGGCTAGCTATTTAAATATCTTGATTCTGATCTACTACTTCGATTAAACTTCCAAAAACTCTCGAGGGTTTCTTATACCTTATATAATCCAGGAACCGTCGAATCCTACAAGTCTTTAACCCCCAGTTTGGAGTGACTAACTCCTTAGCGCTATTCGGACTAGCCCGATTTTCGGGACCTTGGGTGACTGCATTACCTCTAAAGGTGATTCTTAGCGATAATGCTTACCCCTGTACGCCCTGCGCTTGTCAACAAGGTCAAGATTAACGGATGTCACAGCCACTTTTTCCACGCTATCCTCCGCCGTCGAATTCTTTTAAAAATTCCAAAGCTTAAGAATTAAGGTGAAGTAGATGATAATAAATTTCTATCTCTATGAAAACTTGAACTATCTCGATACCATCTTTCTTATTAATTAGTCTGCCCAGTTCGCATCCTCCTACTTGTCTTAGTTCTGCCAATATCACTCTATCATATAGTATGCATGATTCCACGGCCAGTTATCTCGCGAGAACAAGGCCTTGACATTCCTGATCTCCTTTTCCGCCTGGTCACGCTTCGTCTTAGCTTCACAATCGCTAAATTTCTCCAGGAGTATCTCGATAATCGAGGAAAAGCCGGCTTTAATGGCTAATAACAGTGGTGTCCGACCGAAATAATCTTTGGCTTCTATATCAGCACCATTGTTCATAAGAATTCGAACCTTGACTTCGCTTCCGTGAGTTATGGCCAATCCCAAAGCTGTTATGCCAAGTCGATTTCTTGCCTCAATATCTGAACCATGGCTAACAAGCAACTGGACAATTTCGGGGTTTCCAGCTTGAACTGCAAATAACAGGGGTGTCTGTTCATAGATATCCTTGGTCATAATCATCGCCTTGATGTTTAGGCAATGCTCCAAGATTAGGCGGACAACCTCTGTGTTTCCCTGTCTTATTGCCGACATCAGTGGTGCTCTCCCATAAGCATTCCCGATCTCCATAAATACACCATTGCTTAATCTTATAAGGGAAGCTTCACCAGATTCTCGTAACAAATTATATATCCGCTGTAAGCGCTCATTATCCCCTTTGGCCTGGAGGCTTCCCCCACAGCTCATAAGCAACTTGATGACCTCCAAATCTCCTTGCATAAATGCTAAGGACAACGGCGTATCGCCATTCCAGTCCACGGGGTCTATATATGCACCGCTGCTTAGAAGTATTTCTAAGATTTCTATGTTCCCTTGTCTTGATGCTAATAGCAGCGGGTTATTCCCATCGCCATCTACAGCTTCGATATTTGCACCATCATGTAGGAGGAATTGGACGGCGCCGACATGTCCATGCTTAGTCGCGACCAACAATGGCGTCTGACCATTAATATAGCCTCTCATATTGATCTCCTTTGCATCATTTAGAAAGAAACGGCTACACGAATTCTCAAAACCATCCAATTTTATCCAATTCAGGAGATTTTTTGATCCAATTGCGATTGATGCTCGGTTTTTGCGTTTCTGCAGTAACGCTTCTATTATTTGTTCTTGTACCAATTCATCCTCTGGGATGGCCCTAAAAATGCCTTCCGTGATAGTGATATGATCACCCCCTTGCTTTATAATGTGGCATATACCATCTATATCTCCCAAATCCAAGGTCCACATGAAAACCATCTCATTGAGCCCAGTCAGACCTGCCAAGAAGCTATCCATTGTCTTATATGGTGCTTCAGGCAGGTTATGTGTGTCATAATGCCATATATATAAGATAGTGTCTCGAATGACATCTTGAATTGAACTTGAGTAATTTGGGGTAATATGGTTATCACCTTCAGAAATTGTGCACATCCCAAGCAAAGCATAGATTTTATCCCGCTCTTCCTGCGCTTCTGCCCCAGAAAACCTTTGGAGCAGTGAGCAGAAATCTCGCTTGAGACTAGATAGTTGCCTCGATGGTCCAGGCATCAAGTCAAAAACAGCTTGGTGGTGTGGACTAGGATTAATCCCAAGCAATCGCGGTGTGACTGCGAAAACCCTTGCCGAAACAGATGCTCTGCCGCAATGCACAACTGCAGATCTCGCATTGCCAACTTCTGGGAGAATCCACACTCTCCGAAACCAAGATTGTTCCATCAGATATATTAGAGCCCGGCGAAGTAGTCCTCGAGTATAGGGGAACTGGTTCTCCAACCTCTGTTGGATAGGGTCTCAGGCTTCGTCCCAATTTTCATCTTCACGGTTCCAGTTGTTACCCCACGTCTTGTTTTGCAATTCCGCCAGAGAGGCCAGAAGGATATCAGTGTACTTTGTTGGTCGACCGAGGAAGAAAATGACACGTTCAGCTCTATTATATATGTATTTCATTCTGTGGACTTGTTTTCCTCTCTCGATCACATCTTCTTGGTTGATACAGATGGCGTCAATCCATAAGTAACGGTCTGCTTTCGAATACCGCAAGTCGCGAAGGATACGGTAGAGATTTGAGGTAACATCCAGTCTTCTCCCTTGTACGAGTATCGAGTTTGTCTTCAGCGGCGAGCCCCATCTATATGACACAGCCTCGTAGGGAATGACATTCTCGTCTAGTGTTGAGTGAATGATCTCACATTCGACTTCTCCCAGAAGCCCCATTTCCAGACGGACTAGGCGAAAAGAGAGCTGGCCGAGATCCAGCTGTTTATACCTAAACTTTTTCATTGAATGAGATGAAATTGATATTATATTATTTTAAGCGGACCAGAGTCTTTGATATTCCGAGCGAATTACAGGCAACGGACTGGCAAGTAGAGTAATTCTCTGGCTTAAATTTACGGTGAGTTGAGGCTGCTATGAAGGTATAATATATAATTGGTGGCTATGTTTATAGGAAGGGGGTAGCATCCACTAGTTTGAATTGGGCTGCCATGTTTGAGCAACTCTCCGCCACGTTGATAGGCATTCGGTGCATGTTGATGGAACGGTTATATGCGCTTGTCATAGGTAATCATCGTTAATAGTGGTTATGTACATACGAAGAGGTATTCTGCTGACGTTATTCCAAGAGAATTACCATTTGGTATCCAACGTCTCCGTGATACCGAGGCATCAACTGCCTCTAATCGCCAATCAGATAGAGCCTTGCTGACAACGAATACTATTGCTTCCGGATCCTTCGCCATAGAAATAGTTATCTCTCATCCAGAGAGGGCTATACAAATAAACTAGTATGGTCCGATTTATTCACAGCCTTGCCTTACCTATTCGTAGGCATCATCTGCATGTTTCATGCGTGGCTTATAATTATTCACCGAACTAGGCAGACTCAATTCTCAGCTACGTCCTTGGCAATTCCAACGCCTATGGATATATGTGTGATTATTCCTGTGTGGCTTAACTTCTACACACTTAGATTGAACAGACGTCGAGATTCCGTATTCATTGCGTGACACCCTTGAACTTCACCAATTCTCACGCCATGCGCTGGATGATCATGTAAATCCATGCCGGTCGCGCATATGTATGGAGGTTGAAAAGCATTTGTGGAACGGCATTGCGAATTTCTATGATTCTTCATTGCAAGCAATTGGTCCATTATGATCGCTCATTTACCTTGTAGCATCGATGGCATGCAATCACAACTTTAAATTATTTCTGCTATTACATACGTGAAGAAAAGTTTAATAATTGAAATTCTAGATTAATAAATCAATATGCAGTATGGGAAATTAATTAATGTGTAATATATAGGTGCCAGTGTCAGAAAAAAAAAAGTGCAAAAAAACGGGTTGAAGTTCGATCCCCGGGAATCGAACCTCAGGGGCCCATGAAAAACCGGGAATATGGCCATCGTCGGATGCTAGCCGGCGGTCTAGCTGATCAACCTCCCACTGCGTTTTTGCTCCCAATTGCTGTCGGAGGACCGGGGATACCCACAAATCCGCACTTTGGTGATAACTTTTGTTGCAATTTAGTATTATAACCTCGCTGAAAATTCAGGTGCCTGGTGGCTAATTGGCCAATGAGATCTCCGTACAGTACGTATTGTCATGTTTGCCCCAAAGCCTGGGAAGGTACGCAACAACGCGACCTCCTCGACAAGCACAGTGCACTGTTCATGCTTTACCTACATGTGTCCTCGAATAAAACAGGTGGGCAGAAAACCTTTTGACTTTCTAACTTTTCATAAACCATCCTTTCCTTAAACTACATACTCGTGCCATCACAGAGAACTCAACATGATGGATGCGCAACACAAGAGACGGATTCCGCGAGACATAGGTCATGTAAGAAATGCACAACGTTAATTTTATTATGGGATGAAAATCACTAACACCTATTTAACAGGTCGATTTTCCCGATATCTACAGGCACATCTCTGCCATAAAAGTACTGCAACGCCAGGCCAGAGATGAGACGGTGGCATTCGCCAACAAATGTCTTGAGAATTATCAAGATACGGGTGCAGAGTCATGGATCCTCAGGCGACGCTTAGCTCTGGAACGATACTTGATTGCGTGTGACCACCTTGATGTCACCCAAATTCAACGCAGAGGCCAGGTTCAAGCAGACCTTAACAGACGGATCCCTTCACCCGCCGTCAATGGAGCGCATGCGAACGCCGGGCACGACTTACCAGAAGCCGCGATTCCTAAGGGAATCACAAATAACAACCCACCTCACCGAATCCATAATCAAGTCGCAAATGACAATGCACGCAAACGAGCCCACAATCAAGTCGCAAATGACGATGCGCGCGAACGAGCCCGCGATCGAGTCGCAAATGACAATGTACGCAAACGAGCCCGCTATATAGAAGGGACTCCAATAAAAGAAGAGACTGCGTCTCCTGCGCCACAGCCTGTCCCTATCCACGACAAAATCTCATATTCTTGGAGCTCTCGAGGTACACTTCGCTTTGATCTCAAGGAAATGGATCACGTGAACGAGACTAATCCCGCTACCTACTTTGGGCGATGGGATCATAGGAAACACGAATGGGTAGCAGAAGGACTTTGGCTTGGGCATCGAGGAGCCCACGAAAAGTGCCATGTCGTATTGGCGACGTGGGACAATCACGCCATTATTCGCAAAGCTTTCAACTCTCTGGTGAATTACAAGGACAAGCTTGTTCGCGGTCTAGCCGACGCCCAGAATCTATCGTTGACGCGTCGCGTACGACAGCCGTGGGAGGAATCTCTCCCTGATCCGGGCCCGGTTGATTCTCGAAAGTTAAGACTCGGAGTTGTCCCTCGCGGCGAAAACCGAATAGTAGAAGACCGTGGAGATGTTCTCTTCCGTGACATAGATTTAAACGGAGATTTGCAAACCTGGTGCCCTATCGCTCGCAGTAGGGTTCGACCTGGCGATATCTCGCGTCACGACATGATATTCTGGGTGAGCGATCAATGCCTAGAAAATTTTTACCGACTGCAGACGGATATCCTACTCGAACGGGGGCTAGGCCGCTAGGTAGTCGCGATGGAACCTGACAGGCTATAGTGCCTACACAGAGCAATGCTCGGTAATCTGGGTTTTGTGTCCATCATTTGCATGGACACTGGTACAAACGATCGACGATCGATAGGACATGGATTAGGGCTAGGAAGCCAGAGGACTTTTGAAGTCCACGATGGGCCTTATGTAGGCCTTGAAGATTACGAATGATAATTTGATTTTCCGTTACTGAACAACATAACTCATGAGTCGTCATGCATTTCACGTGATTATATATTGCCAATCCGCCACATTTTGCTTAGCCACAATAGTTTCAGGGGCTGGTGGCTGGTGCATCTAACCACCCCACTTGGAGGGGCATTCACCCCTGAATATCTTCACTTCTGACAAAAAGCAAATTCAACACCGGCCCATGCAAAATTGAACCCAGGTGACCTCTATACACAGCTTTTATCATAATTCGTTGGTGACCTCGCATATCTAGGTACGTTATGGGGTGACTTAAATGTAAAGAAGCAGAGGCATGACTTTTTACCGGTCATGATTGTGCAGATAAACACACAGCACCTATGGTCAGCCAACATGATTCCAACATCATATCCCATATTTCGAAGAAGACTTGCAGCAATCACATACTCTAAGCATCTATAGACTTCTAGGTCTGTATGATAAGCTAGCCATGTACGAATCATCAACAGTCACCCCCTGGTCTTTCTTATATTGTGGCGTTTTTTACACGGGGATTCACCTTGAATTCACGGGCACATATCAAATGATCTACTGAAACTTTACTTAATACTTGTTCTTATGAGAAGGTGCCGTACAACTGGAGGTATCTTGAGAATATTGCAGCAGATTCATGTGCATTATTGTCGCCTACGCTCTGAATAATCGAAAATCAGTCTGTCCTACGAATTATTTTTTAACTAAGCTAACTTGCGCTATTATGGATACCTATCATCTCGAGAGTAGCCTCCAAGCCATAACAGAGGCTATTCATCATAAATCATATCAGTACCACTGTGGAATCCCAGTATGTCGACGCAGAGATTAAAGCAGAATTCACCTTCCGCCACCTCGTCTACGCTTTCCCTGATTGACCCGACGGATAGTTCGAACGTGAAGGATATCCTTCAGGCTTTGATTGGAATGAGAATCAGATGGAGTTCTCCTAGCGTTGTCGATATTCTACCGGAACGGTGCGAGTTCCCAATCACGAAGTCCAGCTGGGACTTCTTCCTTCGGTTCACTGGTCTTTTCCCAAATGCCCGAGACTTGCTTTTATCAGATGAGTATCCAGCAGAGCTCGCTCCGTTCGAAAACAAACGCAAAAAACTCGTCGATTTCATAGAGAAGAAGACCAACATGGAATATGATCTCAGCCGCAACTGGCTGTCGTTTCGAGTGGAGCCGGACACAGACTTTCACGACGAGCTCAGACGGGTGATGGTGTCCTACGTCACCGAACAAGTGAAAAGTGTGTTCAAGAGACATTTCCCTGAGTATGTTGTAAAATCGGCTGAGGATTACCGGGCCTCATACGACGATGCTGTATACGGTATTGATGCTTGCATATCTTGTCATGCCAATGATAGTAAGCTCAAGCGGTGGTATCCTGGACTCATACTCGACATTGGCTTTGCGGACTCCACGAACGAAGACAGATTCCAAGCGTACATGAAGCGAGGAAAGGGACGCACTCTGTGTATCTTGAGTCTTGACATGGGCTGCAAGAAGAATGAGCAAGATCCTCGGACCTCTTTATTTCCACCTGACGTTCGATTCCAAGCCTGGACCGCAGTATTCGATCCAAGGCGAGGGATATGGGTTGCTGAGTTGATGGTGAACGAAATGGATCTTCGCGTCAAAGTCCGTGATGATCCGACAGCATCGTTCGAACTATATCCATACGACCTAAGCGAGAATTTCGGTCTACGAGATGGCACAACCACCGGGACATCTATCATCATCTCATTTCAGCGCTTAGTTCATCTTCTTGATAAAGCATGGATGGGGGATTGCACAGCCACCCATGATCAAGAAAAAGTACCTGTAATCCCCAAGCGACTGGCTGGCCAGAGAGAAAAATGGATGCGAATGAAGAAGCTCTATAATTTGTGAAGCCTGATATGCATTTCAGGACATGTAGCGATCCAGGTGTGGTTTTCTAGGGCTCTAGGCTGATGGTGGTAACAAGTTACATCATGAACAATGAGTTCACATAGTTTGAGGCAGGCTTTACTGAATGCGAAATCGGACAGGGTGTTAGAGACCTTACACATTCATTCATAGAATGCGCATGAATACACACTCCTTTGACCACCGAGAACTAAATGTTATCCCCTGGAAGCATATCCGGGTTTTCTTGAAGTCCTATAGCAGTACCTTTCCCAGTAAGAGGTGTTTAATTAGGATAATCGATGATGAAAAATGAATTTTAAGCATCTGCTCGCTAATTAACGTAAAAAGAGAACGGGAACAAGAGTTTTCAAACGTTTGATGAAATTTATGCGATGCAAGCATACATGTATCCTATTCTACGTATAGTACACACGTCTAGGAATCCCTCCTAACTTCGCCTTCCGTGACTCCAATGTCGTCATGCTATCTTTCCTCCAATCCTCTAGGTATCTATCAGAGTAACACGTAGGAAGCGGGCCGTGGTCTCGGGGGTCGGGGTTTAAAAAAAGGTTTGCGGGAAACGGAGGGTCAGATTACAAGGTCTCCATCTTGTCGAGGATGGCTCGGGTGAATTCGTGCGTGGTGGCGTCGCCGCCCATGTCGCGGGTGCGGTACTTGCTGTAAGGGATGTTAGCGTCGGAAAGCACGGACGTGTATGTGAGATTGAGAAATTTAACTTACCTTTCGGAGATCACGCCATAGACGGCCTTGGAGATGCGGTTGGCGTGCTCGTCAAGGCCGAGGTGACGGAGCAGCATAGAGCCGGAAAGGAGAAGAGCGGTAGGGTTGGCCTGGTCCTTGCCCTTGATGTCAAGACCGACGTGTCGGCAACCGGGCTCGAAGACGGCGACATCGCGACCCATGTTGCAGCCGGGAACGATACCGGGGCCACCGACGAGAGCAGCACCAATGTTGGACAGGATACCACCGTACAAGTTGGGCATGACCATGACGTCGAATTGCTGGGGTCGCGAGACACACTGCATGCTAGCGTTGTCGACAATCATGTCGTTAGTCTCGAGGGTGGGGTACTCGGCTGCGGTCTTCTGGAAGGTGCTTCGGAAGAGACCGTCGGCCAGCTTCATGATGTTGGCCTTGTGGATGCAGGTAACCTTCTTACGGTTGTTGGCTAGAGCGAAAGAGAAGGCGAATTTGGCGATACGCTCCGACTTCGCGCGGGTGATGATCTTGAGGGACTCAACGACGCCGGGCACGCTCTGGTGCTCGAGGCCGCTGTACTCTCCCTCGGTGTTCTCTCGGATGATGCATAGGTCGACATCCTTGTGGCGGGTGTTGTAGCCAGGGATGTTCTTGATAAGGGAGATTGAGGCGTAGATGTCGAGCTCTTGTCGCATGGCGACGTTGAAACTCTGGTGTCCCGATCGGCTAATGGGCGTGTGTAGGATACCCTTCAATGCAAGCTTGTTCCTCTTAAGAGACGCAACAGACTCCCGGAACATGTCCTCGAGGCTGCCGGGTGAGCCGCTCTCTACACCCGAGACATCGACTTGTTCCCAATCAATAGGAACGCTGTCGGCCTTGAAAACAGTCTTCACGCTCTCCGCTACCTCGGCACCGATACCGTCACCAGGAATGAGGGTAACGGTGTACTTTCCACCATACTTCGTAGGCTTGAAAATGTCTGACTGAACGGTCGCAAAGGATCGGGTAGCGTTCTGAATGTGAGATTGTTGACGGGCGGCTCGCGCTAAGCGCTATATGAGGGAAACTTGAGTTAGCGAAACCTGAAACTTATCTTCGGCAAAACAGCATGTGATTGCGTTAACTCGAGCCATTGGGCTCGGCAAATGGGAGGGGTATGTACCTGAGCAGCTCGGGTAGAGTTTCGCGACAGCATCGTGACGTTCAGTCAGGTGTATAGGGTAGTAAAAGGAGGAATGATGCGTCGGAAGTTGCTCTTAGGAGTAGAAATTCAACGATGCAAAGACTTGCAAATGGCGCAAACACAAAAAGGCTTTGGTGGATATCTAGTTCCTAGGATGGTTGGTGGAGGATTGGATGGCAAGCCGTGGCATTCCGATCGGGTGAACGGGCAAAAAGCACGGTTCGTGAAAAAACCACCTTCGATTCCGATAATTGCTCCAGTTATGCTACGTTACTATACTATAACAGGATTAGCTCCGATGCACTAGGAAAACCTGCTCAGCCATAGATATGCAGATGTATGCATGTAGATGTGGCTGTGTATCTTATCAGATCTAATCAATTGGGGCGTAAACATACATAACGTCATCATTCTGCGCAGCCTCAGTCTCACCAACCTTGCTGCCATTCACTCAGTACCTGAATAGATTGTAGAAATTTTTTGGTTAAACAACAAGACTGGCTACTCAATTGGATTTCTTTCATTTGATAGTTGCTGACAGCCGCCTCAGTTTGAGAGTATATGCCAAGAGTTTCACACCTTACCCCTATTCTTCAACTCTTGTTGAACTTACAAGGACAAAACTCAGATCCATATATACGCACCCAAAAGATGAACTGCTATGAGTGTCTCCTGCCTAGTAGCATCCGAGGGTTATGGGATTTTACCAATGGGATGGATCCATGGCGGCGTACCTGCCGATACCTTAAGGTTTACAGGGGCTACCTAACTCAACACGTCGGCTCGAGCTTCCTCTTGATATTTCATAGCCAGCTACCTGCAACGATGCTTCCCTTGGATATGGAGAGAAGCAAGAAAATAAATATAATAACAGACACAAGACTTCCATCGCAAGTAGGAATTACCTACCACTTTAAGCCCTCAATAAGCCTCGTGTCTTGATTCTGTAACCAATAATGCTTTATCTCACCTAGATGGCTTCCAAACTTGAAACCTTGCAATGGGCAAGACCCAAGTTCGTTGTTAACTCTATAAGTTTAATCAGTCTCTCCGTCAAAAATTCCCTTCATTCGATTATAATTCTCCTTATTCCTTTCTGCATTCCTTTGAAAAAGATCTCTAGTTCGAGGATCGGTCCAGGTCAACAAATATCCTCGGGTTCCCCCTAAAACAAAACATCCCCTGCCTAGGGGCTATATACACTTATTAGTAGGGTTGCTCATCGGTTGGGTAGGTAGACAATAGGAAGAGATATAACGAAGAGGAAACACCAAATTGCTATCAAAGTCCCCGTTGTTAAATATCCTCCCCTATCATCTTACCTTCACTCGTTATGGGATCTCCTCAACCCCTCTAATAACCGACCAAAGCCCATCACCGACATCCAACCAACCCATAAGATAATACCAACGATAAATGGCCGAATTTGCGGCCTCAGCAATCACGGCTCTCACAGCAACCGCTGCCATCGTTGGCAGCGCGGGAGCGTACAGGCAACAGGAGCGGGTCTACCAACACTGGAGCTCAGAAGAGGAATCGCCGTGGAAGCCACGACAGCGACCCCCCTTCTCTAATTCCCGCTCTCGCCACACGTACGGCTACTACGGCCAGCCGCTGTACCATCCACCCAGCTTACACGAGCATTACATCCACCATGTCGAGTGTCCAGGTTCCCAATGCCACTACCGAGCCTTCGTAAGTCCTCCCTTAACTTCCATCCACTCTCCCCCAACCCCTTCAACCAGGACACCCGGGTTAACGCCCTCACAGCTCACCGACTCCATCCAACGCTACAACGAATCCCGGCGCGCCCTCCGACAAACCTACATCTGGAACCTGCGCGAGCTCTCACACATCCACTCCACGCAGCCCACCAAAACGCCCCACGAAAAGTCCACCGAAGCCGAGCGGCTGTACACATACTACGTCTCACGCGTGCGTTCCGTCTTCGAGGAGCACAGGCGGGACCACCGCCGTCTCTTCGGGCAAGACTACTTGTGCTGGGCGGCGCCCGAGCGCGAGGACCCGACGCAATTGCAGCTGCGGTCGCGGATGGGGAGTCCGGGCATGGGGAACGGGAATGGGATTGGGGTGAGGGATATCATACGCGGGACGCCTGTGATTGAGGAGGGGAGGGAGGAGGGCACGGATTGTGAGGATGGTTGTGGTGGTAGAGAGGGACAAGACGATAAGAAGAGTAAAGATGGGAAAGATGGCAATGGTAAGGATGAACAAGAAGGGGGTGGGAAGAGTGGGCATAGGGGGGTTAAGGGGAGCAGAAGGAAGAATCGCTCTAAGACGAAGAGCACTTCGGCAGACTGAAACGAACACACTGACCAAAAATCACCGACAAATGGGGAGGATAAAACGAGCAAGACATACGTAACTTTGGTTTCAACCCTTTATATTCTTTTTTCCGACAGTACTAAGTTTAGCCATTAAAACGCCCTCCTGCGAATACACCGAATAGCACTAGTACAAAGTCTCAGCATCCAGATAAGGCGGGATGACAAGTTCCCACATAACCTGAGAGCGGACCAGATATGCGCAGCTCCGGGCGGACGGGGGTATTTGATAGGATAGGATGGGCCGTGGTGTTTTAAGTACAAAGTAGAAGGAACCTTCATCCATCCCTCAGCTTCCTTATTAGATATATATTACACAATCAGGTTATCCTTCTGCGAGGGGTTACTTTTGTCCTGTTCTCCTCTTGGCAACAAAGTGACTCCGTGCCTGATCATTCATTAATTCATCTAGTCAACTCGTCCACTCATTCATTTACATGCCCTCGTCTTCGTCCAGCGGCTCGACGCGGACCAGTATCTCCTCGAGCAATCCTTCGAGGAACGTGCCGACATCTTTGCCCATGCCCACGGGCTCGCTCTTGTCGAGGCGATCGATCTCCTTACACACGTTCGCCAGCTTGTAGACGTGCTTACGGATACGATCGTGCGCGGCTTCTGCACGCTGACGTTGAGGAGTGATAACCTTCTCATTACGGTAAATCTGCTGTAGTCGGATCTGTCGTCGCTTCAGCGCCTCCTCGAGTGCCGGAAATATGACGTCGTTCAGCGCATCCAACTCGCCGTTCGGGTTTGCAGGGCCGGGGGGCGGGAATGAATCCGGCGCTGGCGTCTGCTGCTTGGGTTGCGCTTTCGACGTAAATGCGCCTGAACCCATATTGGGTGACGGCTGTGGGGTTGCTCTTTGCTGGAGCGCTTGTTGGTGATGCTGCGCACTAGGCCCGCGGTATGGAGGGATTTCCGGGATACTAAATGCACCTGATCGAGGGATTCCTCGCTGCTGCTGAAGTTGAGCTTGCGAGTTTTTCGAAGGCATCTGTTGCGGCGAATGAGGGTACTGGGATTGGGGGTGGCCAAGATTAAGACCTCCCATGTCTTGGTGTAGCTGGTCTTTCGCTGCTCGGTCATAATCCGTAGATGTCATAGTAGGAATTACGGAGATATTCTTCGAGACTGGTCGTGGTGTATGGTAATCTTGTGCGTGCTTCGGGGGTGAGGGAGGTAGCGGGACTTTCGATGGCGAAAGAGGTGCCACATTCGGGACTGGACGTCGCTGAGGCGACGATTGTCGCGGCGTTCCGAATCCCGGAGGATTAGGAGCCTTGAGAGTGCTGGATACGGATGTGTCCGCGAAGTCTTGAGCTTGGATCTTGTTCGGTGATATCGCTCTAGGACTCTCACCGTAGTCGGCGTCGTACGGTCTAGCTGCCCTCGCGTTTCTAGCGGAGTCATCCATGGCATTTAATCCAGGCCGGTTCACCATTCCTCCGGTACGATCGTTCACCAGTCGTACCGTGCCGAAGTCCCACACATCTTCATTAACGTGCTGCGGCTCGGTGTAGTCCTCTCCTTCGTCTATGTGTTCGTCATCTTCCGACTTATGTGTTGCGCTCCATCGGTGATAACGCTCAATCAACTCTGTTAAACAGCTGGTCTTCTTAGCTTTTCGGATGAAGGGATGCTTCAGTAGATCTTTGGCCGCAGGTCGTTCCTTCGGATCTCTTTGCAGACATAGCTCGATGAAGTCCTTGAATGCCTTGGTAAAGTTACCCTCGAGTCTAGGCGCGGGATTCTTCGGGATTAGAAATAGGACCTTCATTGGATGAATGTCAGCATAGGGCGGTTCGCCGTTCGCAAGTTCGAGAGCGGTGATCCCCAATGACCAAATATCCGCCTTGTGGTCATATCCAGATTGTTTGATGACCTCCGGAGCCATCCAAAAAGGAGTACCAACAAACGTATTTTTCTTGGTCATGGTCGCCGATAGCTGGCCAGACACACCAAAATCGGCTAGCTTGACTTGGCCGTTGGAACTAAGTAGAATATTTGCGGCTATAGCAACAATCATTAGTAAATATGTAACCTCAACATTACTCGGAGGCACGTCTTATACCCTTGATGTCCCGGTGAAGCTTCTTGTCGGCATGCAGGTAGTCTAGACCCAAAAGCAACTCTCTTATGATGATAGCGATGTAGTCTTCACTAATCATGCCGGGCTTCATCAGGTCGGCGCAACTTCCGCCGGAGCAGAACTCCATGACAATCCATAGCTCGGCGCCCTTCGCATAAGAACCGTAGTATTTGGTGACGTAAGGTGACTGAAGTTCAGACAGAATTGCTATCTCTTGTATGATGTCTTCGACCTCGTCTTCGGCGCTCTCAATGTCGATAACCTTGATCGCTACGGCCTGTCCGCTTCGTTTCTCGACACTTTGATATAGTATTAGCTATTGACATACTTATGCTACTGGAATAGCGAACACATACCCTTTGAAGACCTTGCCAAAGCTACCTCCGCCTAGAGCGCAACAAGTTAGCGTTGGTCCCCACCTACAACATCCCACCATGAAAATGTTTCTAACCAATGCAGAATTCCTTGGTGTATAGGAGCTCCGGGTCTAAGGCCTCGTTGCTCTCGTCATAGTCGCGTTCCGCCATCTTGACATGAAAACCCCGTCACTCGTAATAGATTGTTTCGTGAAGCGTAATAGTGCGAATTTGTTTGTTATAATGCAATCGGATAAAAGGGAGCGGAAAGTCAAGTCGTGGTAAGCCAGGATTGGCGGGTTCTAGAAAGTAGGTGAAGGGGATTCCAATTCTCCCGCTATTAAAATTCCGCCGAACAAAAGCCAATTACCACTGTGTTCCAATGCTCCTAACGATTCAAAAGACTAAGTTAAGTGATCATAAGACGGACTGTGCGCATTAGCCAACTAGAAGGAAAAATGAATGTAGATACGATCAGTCGAGAGAATGGATGCTGAAGGCGACCAATACAAAAATCCAAGCTTCAAGGAGAGACTAATGACGGCGAAACTACCGGTGATTCGGTAGCGTGCATGCATAAAATGCGACAAAGGGTAATGGCAATGTCAACAAACGCGGCAGTGGGCAATCAATGCATGCCTAGAAAAAAGTTGATGGGGGTGAAAGTGGAAATGAAAATGGAAATGGAAATCTGAGAATAGGCAAGTTAAGACAATGTTATGTAAGAAGGAGAGACGGAGAGACAGATGATTTGTTGATATCCATGGATGGTTTCGCTGGATGGTTCAACTGGCAACCTTGAATTGTGGAAGCTGGGATAGAGGATCAAAAAAATACCTACAAAAATACCTACAAAAATACACAAAAATACGGGCAAAAAACCGCGTTACCAGCTGGACTAAGCTAAACAGGGCTACATTTGGATCGTGCAAGGTGTACAAGGTTGGCTCCACCGTGGGGTTGAGAGGAGGGACGTTGATCGATTGGACGAGGGGGATACGGTGAGTTTATCCCCCACCCTGTTCCCCCCCCTGAGCAGTACGCAATAACTGGGCTGAGAATCCTTGTTACACGTTACTTCGCGGTTTCTTCGTCACGTCGTCACCATGGTATTTTACCCGCGTAGCTTCCCGTACCTGCCCGTGCTGACAACGCCACAGCGCTTGATCCCTGAACCCTTGGATCTTATCAAGTCCTGTAAAGCCACGATGAAGGTACGTACCGTGGTAGATTCAGACGAAGTGGGGATGAGTTGTTTACATATGATGTAAGCCATAGTAAACATTCCTCTATTTTTCTTTTGACTTTCTTTTCCTTTTTTAAGCTGAGACACTTCGGATGAATTGTTAGAGACATATTCTCGTATCAGCACCTAGTTTTATCGGCAGGGAAACATATATTACGACCATTAAGGTACTGAAATCTTCGTTATTCCATCTATCTACGATATTAGACCTGTCTATTATAATAAGCAAATAGTTGATCAGTCTGGTTGCCACAGCAAAATTCGAAACTCGTCAAAGATCCATGGTGAATATCACGACGGTGAATATTCTAATGTCGTTGTCCGTTCGATAGTTCTCTAAGTGAGCAAAATAACCGAAAAGGGGAATTCTAAGATTCAATGTTTCGGACCAATTGGCTGCCCCTGAGCACAACTCCGAAGTCCGGATCTACAATCCAATCCCAAGTCTCAATAAATCCACCATCTGCAACATTCATGCATCGAAGATCGAACTGAAATCGATCTCGGGTTTCTCTTTTCGCCGGATCAACACCGTGGCCTGCGGGTTCAACAGTCGTGTGTTACCGAAATCCACCCAGTCAACTGCTAGTCCAGGTGCCAGTTTCCATTCATAGTTCGCCAATAGATGAGACAGAGCCACTTTGAGGAGGGTCGCCGCAAAGAATCTGCCAGTGCATACATGCTTTCCATACCCGAAGCCGACGTGATTGCGGGTTGAGCTCACTAGCTGCGCTGAGCTAGCTCCGCCCGGCTGCGAGCGGAGTTTGGCGAATCGTTTTGCGTCCCACTGCTCCGGGTTTTCATACTACGATGATGAAGGTTAGCAAACTCTTTTGTAGGTGAAAGTATTGGGACACAGAGGTGTGAGGTGAACGCACTATGGCTGGATCTTTCATGTGTGCCGTATCCATCCAGGTTCTCGTGCCCTCCTTTAGGTAAAGGCCGTTCGAAAGCTTTACATTTCCCATCACTCGACGACGTATCAATACTTCATGCAGAATCATGTCAGCTCTTGCTCCACTAAATTTGTCGTAGTTTCGAGGATTACTCACACATTTCAGAGGGCCGTACACGTTGCGATTCCTTCAGAGCGCTGTCGAGCAGGTGCATGTTGTAGAATGACGTAGCCGTCATTCCCTCAGTCCGAAGCTGGCCGAGGACTTCTTCGCGGATCTGTTCTGTGGCTCCCGGGTGCTGAATAAGGTCCATCATGCCCTTTTGAAGTAGATCAGTTGTCGCATGAGCCGAGACGAGAGCTATCATCAATTGCAGGCCCGTTGCAATAGTCGCGTCATATGTCAAGCCCCTCACTTCTGTTTCCTGCTCCAGCCACGCGAATCCATCGTCATACTTCGGAGGTTCTTGGCCGGCAGAGATGGCCGCCTGCTTTTCATCGCGACGTTTGGCTACATAATCGGCAAGAATTCGTCGTTGCGCAGCTAAAGCCTTCTTCATCTCACTACACTCCGGCATGAACCAATGCGCGAGGTATCGAAGCGGTCGTGGCCAATCGTGTAGTTTCATAGCCCCCATAAACCAACTATGATGGAAATGCTGAGACTCCTGAAGCCATTCGTCTTTCCTACACAGTTCATCGCCTACGAAGATGCGAGCAGAAAGACGGCCGACTAGGTCAGCTCCCAATTGGGACAAGTTCAACTCCGTCCAGTCTTCCTTCATTAGCTACCTCTCTCATGGACCCATTCAATTGAAGGACTTACCTTGAGTCTGGCCTATGTGTCTAGAGAGAACAAAGTCTGTTTCATCGGAGAGACGTTTTATTATACTAGCTAAATGAAGAGTCAATATCCCCACCAATTATACAACGGTAGGGATCTCTTGAACTTACGATTAGGTCTGAGAAGGTTCTTTCTTACGATATCTATCAATATATCGCTTCTGAGGAAGAACTGCATTGCATCAAATCCAGGAATGGAGCCGTGGAAATCCTATTTGGGGAGACGAGAGATGTTAGAGCTCAACATAGACTCAAGGAGGAGGGGAGGGGAGGGGGGGGGGGGGTTGTGGAAGCACAACATACCTCGGCCAACCCTTCCTTGAAGCTCAACTTAGGATCATTGCGAATTTCCTCCATCAGCTCCGGGGTCAAGACAACTCTCTCCCCTAGATCTGTCATAACACGCCATGGTTTATGAGGATATTTCTCTTTAGCTTCGTCCAAGAGGTTCCCTGCAGATGCAAACCAAGCTCTCTTTTTAGTGTAACACGTCAGTTGCTTGTAGGTACCGCGGATGTCGGGTTCTTATACTTACTCTAGCATTAGTACTAGAGAACAGTCCAGTAGTATTGATATAGGGGAGGGCTCTTATGCTCTTATTCGATGATGCAATTGTATAGATAATCGCCACAAGCATAATACAGACGACAGGGAAATAAGATGGAAGCTGGTCAGTAGGTAACTCCCACTGAAACCCATCGTGTATCGCCGACGGCGAATGCGAAGGCGAATTCATTGCCATGGTAAACAGCTAATTCTCTATAGCAGTTGCAATAATTATCTGGACCAAGTTGACCACAGTTCGCACGAGCATTAAATACCAACGCAGTAGGGGTAACGAACCCCCTTTAGTAGACTACATGACTACATAGAAACAAAGAGCCTGAAACCACGGGAGGTGCGGGAAGTACCCTATCAAGCACGCATCAAAATTAATATGTCTCACATGCGCCATAGCTCTTTTGACGTGTAATGGTCTGCATGACGATAAGAGTAGCGACTGAAGGGAAAGCCACAACCAGTCATAATTACTTTTATCTGGCTTATTCATGTAGACTGCCGAGAAGACCGAAGCGCCTGCATGCCATTAGTAGGTCGGTACTTCAATTTTAATATCGTGATTGCTTTTCCAGCCAGCCATTCGCATACTCTTGCTGCAAGCCACAAGCGCCCACTCTACCGTCTCATCTGTGTAACCGATGACGCTCATTACAAACACCGCCAGATGACATTTCAATCTCATTTTTCCCCTGTGCTACAAGGCCCGGTAGGATCGGGGTCCGACATTCGTGTTTGAAAGACCCGAGAAACCGACATGCAAAAAGCGCAGACAAGGAAATGTCGCCTCCATGTATCGTTTGTATTTCTCGGCCCTCGACAGGGAGAATCAGAATTCTTATCACAACGTCATTACTGTCTTTCTCAGTCAGCTAGCGGTCACGATGCCAAGGTCAAATAAATTGCAAGGCTAGTCTAGCTTCAATTCATGCCACTTACGTAAAGACCCCTCAATTCACCCAGCTCTCACGACGAGAGATCTGTTAGGTAACAGTTATCCTTGATTTCAACCTATTAATCAAGCCCAGAATCTTGAACACGATTCGCACTTGCGGGGAAATGGAGACAATGCCTGGAAGATCTGGGTACCTAATTATACCGGTTTGCCAGTCTTGCATGTTCATCGCATGACGCGGAGACCGGCGTGGTATAAGATACCCTTCCCGATGTACCCGAGGTCTCGGACTTGGAGTTTTATTTGGAAAAAGAACGCGTAACCGTCACAAACTGAAGACCAATCTATGCGCAAAGCAGGGCACGCTACCCGACTATTGGGTACTAGATACTCTCTTGTTAGCCCCGTCGGCAAAGACACCTTCTCCAGATGTTCCCCGGACCCAGATAGATCAAAGCGCTCCATTGCGGACAAAGACGAGGGGAAATATGCTCGAGGTTGGGGACTTTGCAGCGGTGCATGAATACTTGTATGTAATTATTTCATCTTAGTTGCGCCCTTCCGCCCTTACATACCCAGCAAGGTCGCCCTCGGATGTTGATCAGAACCCGCTCCGGTGCCGCGTCAACCACGTCTTGCACGCGGTCGTACATTCCATTATGTATTCGTACATGGTTCTCCAAATACTAAGGCATATAGTGGTGACTGAGCGACATGACCCATGTAGTGTTACTCGGCTAGTATCGGAAAACATCTGGCTATAGCCAGGCATTTGCTACTATCCGAGTAACATCCTCAGGGTCCATTGAGATCCCAATGAGCTGAAAAGCTGAACGACATGTTGATATGACACATCTGCGAAAACCAACACAATTGGCGAATGAGAGGCAAGAAATGCGCTGTATCGTTCCAGGAGGAAAACTAGCCTTATATAAGGAGATGTTAGCTATTCAGCTGAACTGGTTAAACTTATGATCAATTACTCACTTCCCGCTCGAGACCTATGAAGAATCTAAGATTAGGGGATCTGGCTGGGTCCAACGTTCTAACATATTACCGTTAGCTTAAACGCGTTGACCCACGGGGTTACGTTAGTTTATAGGCTTTCAAGGGTAGGTGAAGGTAGCTTATCGCGGTTAGTTTGTCATAATTGGCTAATAACTCTTGGTAACGAGTAACCTCCAGGGCTGGGAACCGTCAAAAGCCGGCGGAGGCTCAACATTGGAAAAAAAACCCAATTCAAGTCAAGAGTCTCACAAACATTGGCCACAGCAAAACTTTTTCTCCAGAATTCAGGATGCAGGTTATTCCCGTCACAGACCCATCAAGCTCGGTATACGATTTTGAAATAGTCTCGACGCTCGTTCCGTTTCTGCAATTGCCGCCCATTACGAGCCAAGCCAGCTGATGAGAGCCTCAACTGTACCACGTGATGTTAATGAGATGTTCAAGAGATCTCTTTGTCTCTCCCCAGACTCTCGAGACGGAACAGCTGTAGAATGGATGTAATGGCGCGAAAGAGGAAAATTTTCTGTACGTAATTCCGACCCACATTACCCTTATAGTGTTATTATAAATGCGCTTAGAGTCCCATTCGTCAATTGAATGGGGGAAGGTGAAAAAGCTTTCAGTGGATCTATTCTCACGATCCGCCACCGATAGGACAAATTAGGTAGATTTTCCGCCGAGCTTATTACATAGAATTACATACCTACCTTCATAGTTGTATGTACTATGGGAGTAGTATGAGCGACGCTGCAAAAGTGCCTGCAAAACCGCCCCTTCGAATCATGAGATATTTTCGGCAAAGCCGTTAAGCCGTTGGTAGCGTTCGTAGTCAAGTCTCGAACCTTGCTTGGTGCCTTTTCGAGCCATTCTAAAACTTTTTCTAGAAGGAATAACCACAGGAATGCTACGATATCCGCATGGCAACTCCATCTGCTCCCCATTTCGTCTCCGTTCTCCATTAGAATGGCGCCGGTATCCGTCTAACAAACCGTCTACTCAGTTCCCACCGAGAAGCTTATTTATATAATCCTCGATGCCCTGAGCACACCATCGAGCTCCTCTTTCAATTCTCGTATCCATATTCAACCACAACTCATTACATAATACCTTCTTTTAGCGTCGAGCACTGAGTCATTCTCTTTGTGCTTCGTGGGCCTTTCGTTAAAAAAAAAACTCGACACCAAATTGTTGTCGTCGAGATGGACACTATTAACGAAGCTGAGAAGACCCCGACGAAAGAGGCCTCCTTGCCCTCTAACGAAGGCAAAGATGTCGAGACCGGTGAGGACCAGCTGCATCGTGGTATGCACAGCTACCACCTGCAATTCATCGCTATTGGAGGTACCATAGGAACGGGAATGTTCCTGGGTAGCGGAGATGCGTTGGCGACAGCTGGTCCGGCAGGATGTCTCATTGCTTTCATATTCGTCGGGTTCATTGTTTTCTCAATCATGACAAGTTTAGGCGAGATGGCTACCTATATACCCGTAGCCGGTAGTTTCACTGTTTACGCGTCTCGGTTCGTCGATCGGTCTCTCGGTTTCGCCATGGGCTGGATTTATTGGTTTAGTTGGGCGATTACGTTCGCTCTCGAGCTTGTGGGATCCGGTCTCATCATACAGTATTGGGATGCAAGCCTCAACATCGGAATTTTCATCGCTATCTTCTGGGCAGTCTTTACCGCCGTCAACTTCCTGCCGATTCGATACTTCGGAGCTTTTGAAATGTGGTTTTCGATGATCAAAGTCGTTACTATCGTTGGCTTCATCATCTTCGGTATTTGCATCGATGCGGGGGCGGGTCAGAATGGATATCTCGGTTTCCACACGTGGGTAACACCCGGTGCCTTCGCCGAATCCATCACTACTGGCGCCTCAGGAAAGTTCATCGGATTCTGGTCTGTTCTTGTCACTGCTGGGTTCGCCTACCAGGGTGCGGAGCTTGTCGGTGTCGGTGCAGGAGAGACCCAAGACCCAGCGAAGAACGTGCCAAAGGCCGTCCGATTCACATTCTGGGCTATTGTCTCGCTATTTGTTGGAACCATCTTTTTCTCCGGCCTACTCGTGCCGTATGACAACAAGAACCTCTCCATCGGCGCGACAGACGCGTCCGCATCCCCACTTGTCATCGCAGCCAACTTGGCAGGCGTCCCTGTACTCCCTCACATTATCAACGCTGTCCTCCTGACTGCCGTTCTCTCCGCCGCGAACTCGAATGTATACTCCGGAAGTCGAATTCTCGTCGGTCTAGCGTCGGAAAACAATGCCCCGGCTTTCTTGGCCCGTACCAACCAGCACGGAACGCCTTATTACGCTGTTGGTCTCACTTCGGCAATGGGTCTTCTCGCCTTCCTTAACCTGTCGGAGAATGGTGGCGACGTCTTCGATTGGCTGTTAAACATTACCTCCATCGCCGGATTCATTACCTGGTCCTGCATTAGCATCTGCCACTTGCGATTCATGAAGATTTTGAGGGCTCGGGGCATCTCCCGACAAGAGTTGCCATACTCTGCCCCTTTCCAACCTTACCTGACGTGGTTCGGTCTCTTCTTCTGCATTCTGATCCTCCTCACCAACGGATTTACTGTTTTCATTGAGTGGAGCACTAGCGACTTCTTTGCAGCGTATGTCAGCTTAATCTTGTTCGTCGTGCTCTTCGTGGGTCACAAGCTGGTGTACCGAACGAAGCCTCATAAGATCGCCGATATAGATCTTGACCGCGACAGGGTCAACTAATAGTCCCTTCTAGATCATGTACATAGATAGATGATTAGATGATTGGGATATTATCCCTTTTTGATACCCCTAATATAGATCGTTACAAACATTTTGTCTGGTTATCCAGTCTGTTAACAGTGAATGTTGTACACTTCCTCTTAGCTTGTGAACTCTGGTGAAGTTTTTCTTTGCAAATGGGACGCCCCTTTTACACCACCTACGGGGCTAACGATCATAGTACACAGTCATATAAGTTGCTTTATCTACACCATAGACGTCGTCGACTTGGTCGGCTCTAACGCACGTCGATCAACTACGATATTACAATACATCAACCATAAAGCAGACCAACTCGAATTTACTGATCGTTTGTACCCGCCAGACTGACTACTACCTATACGTGATTTACCAAGATAATCTCGCAAAAAATGATTCGATCTTCTCTTCTATGCTTCTTTTCCATCCACCAACTTCCTTGAATCCATCGATTCCAAACCCTAACAACAACAAGGCTTTCTATCTTCTTTCTAGATCATTAGAAAGACACCTATACAAATCCTAAACAGTAGGGAGTTTCCCAGGTAAGTATTAAACATCGAAATTATTTCTCTTCTTCTTGCTCATCAACCTACTATTTGCCACCACATAATACTTTATCTCTTTCATCGTGATCCCCGAGAAACAAACATCACTCTAACCTCGAGTCTAGTCCAGTTATCTTGAACAATTGTTTTCCATCCATCAACTGCCATCATGGAGGACAAGGGAACTGTGGCATCAATTGCTACACAGCCGGCGGGTCCCAACCCCGAACCCAAACCCAAAGTAGTCGCTGTCATTTGGGGATGCCTGTACAAGGAATCCTTCAAGACAGAAATGAGGGAGAACCTCGCTGCTAAGGAATTAGAGCCGATTCCAGAGAAACCGGAAGAAGCAGCTCCGCCTCAACCGCAACCGCAGCCGCAGCCACCGGCGCCGGCGCCGGCGGACAGCCAGGATGCCCCCAAACCTAAGAGAAATCGCGTAACGATCGAGGCGAACCCCGTTCCGAAACTAGTATTTGATATACCGGCCGAGCAAGGCCACTTCAGTGTAGTCAAGACTTTAGACATGACATTCAACATTGAAGTTTCGCCTGAGGATTCTACCGACGCTGCCGGTGGCTCTGACAAAAAGGGTTCCAAGTCTGCGGCTCGGGCCAGAACGAATTCCGCCGCTGGCGATGACAAGAAGTCATCAGCATCCCTACAGGATCGCGAAAAGCATCCTAGAATCAGTGTACCGCTACAAATGGGATGGACTCAGCTTAGCCAGAATAGTCAGCCCCACCCGCACAACGACAATCGCAACGTCGCGCGTCATGAGGTCGGACCATTATTCAAAAGTAAACCGACTAACTGCGATATCGAAAACGATGTCTTCATCTTTGATCGAAATGTCCTCTCCGCCCTCGAACGTCCTCATGATTGTGGTAATCCGGATGTAGACATCTTCAAAAACCGACAGACTGACAAAGCACAAAAGGGTCGAGACATCCATTCTAAGGACAAAGTCCTATTGCGTATCAAGAATGTGGCCTTCAATGTCAATGATCCTGGCTCTGTTATGATATACTTCGACATGATCATCAGGACTCACCAGAATGCAGAGGTCGACGGCGAATTCGCCAAGAAAACCCTTACGTTCTTTTCAGGTCCTCTGTTTTGCGATCACGAGGATTGCGACGTCCTCCGAGCTCGCATAGACCGAAAGTATCGGACCAGCGCGCCTAAATTTGCTCTCAAGCATCCCACGTGGACACTGGGTGACTTCTGCTTGCGAACCCCGGCATCAATTACGTTCCGCAACAACGAGCATACACAAGACGCGATGTGTGGCCCCGCTATCCCCGACAACGTCCGCCTGGACGCGGAACAATCGTACCAAGTAATGATGTGGTACCGCGCCCTGCTGAACCACCACTCCCTAGGCCTAACAGCTCCCGGCCAAGGCCGTACCCAATTCTCGATCTTCCGCTTCGAGAAGAAGTTTCCCCTCCTCGTAGACAACGCGAACGGCTGCATGATGCATCAACGAGCCACGAACGACATGGACCGGATCGCGCCGTCGCCCGACCCCAAAACTCTCCCGTGCAAGCTCTGCGGCGCGACGGGGTTCGAGATGGGTTATTATGACAAGACGGAGATCCCGGTTGGGGGGACGGGTCTTATGTACTTGCATTACTCGGATGAGGAGAAGTATAGGGAGGAGTATGTCAGGGACCCTGCTGATGAGGAGAACTTGAAGAAGGGGAAGAGGGGCAGGGGACGAGGAAAGGGGAAGGAGAAGGAGAAGGAGAAGGCGGTTAACGCTCAGGATGATGGTGCTGGTGCTAATGCTGGTGCCAGTGCTAGTACCACAGCTAAGAACAGTGTTGCTACCACTGCTGATACTAATACTGGTACTGACAATCCGGCTGGCGCAACTGATGGTGCCAATGACGCTGCCAGTACTAGCAACGACGCTGGTGCTGGTGCTAGTGCCAGTACTGGTACTGACAGCCAGGCCGGCACAACTTCTGGTACCAATGATTGTGTCGGTACCAGTACTGGTTCTGGTACTGTCGCCAATGCTAATGCTGTTGGTGCTGATACTGTCGTTGGAGCCTCGGCTACAGCTGGAGGCGAGCATGATGAGAAGGGCAAGTTTGAATGGCTTTGGTGATGCCGTCGACGATGGTGGTAATGACGGTGGTGGCGATCGTGAGGCAAGTCCTGTCTCGATCTACGGCGCCTAGATATTTGTGGCTCGGATTAAGGAACGATAGGCCACTTTTCTTTGCTCGAGGCCCGGATTAGGCACACTACGGAAGGTCATAGTAACCGAAATTGATTGCAGTTTTTCTATACGTCGTGTTAAGTATGTGATATGGTTCCTAGTAGGTCGAATATACCAACTCCTTGATCACCCAACTAGAGACACCGTACCTGCTTTGTGCCGGAAGTCGTAACCGGAGCCGGAGTGGTGACCGGCCCCACACGCGCCGGACAGCTAAGAACGAACAGCACTCTTTCCTGAGATGAAAACTGGCTATCTATTGTTAAAATGGACGCTTAAGTCAACCATGAATCCTCCTATCTACACAATTATGCCATAGTATTTCCTTGACTAGAACTCGTCGCATGTTTCCTCAAGAAAGCGTTGTACCTCTCGTAGAAAACCGGCGTACTAGGGTGGTTTATGATAAGGGCGGGGAAGCAATGAGGAACCCCTTTATAACCGTCTACCTCGACTTCGACACCGGCAGCTGTGAGGGCCTCGGCGTACGCGAAAGCATCGTCTCGAAGGATGTCAACACCAGCACATTGTATCACTGAAGAAGGGCTAGAAGTTAGAAAGGCGGGGCCAATAAAAGGGGTAGAAGGGGGTTTCCTTACATGCTGGTGGAAGATTCACATGCGATTCTGCGAGCAGAGGCGAGTGTCTGTGATCAGGTTTGGCGTTGGGCATGTAGATGTCCAAGAAAGTTTCGTATCTGAGGATGTCGATGACACAGTTGAACGCATTCTGGATATAGCTGCCGCACTCGTACTTGTTCCTAGGGAAGAATTTAGGATGGCAGACTGCTGGGAAATGGATGACCTGGGCGATTATGCCAGTAATTCCGTCATCTCTAGCAGCGATTGTCAGAGACGCAGCCTAGAGAATGTTGAGTATATAATATCCTTAATATCTCCGTAAACCTCTTGTTGAGACTTACTAGGTTGGCTCCGGCGCTACTACCGGCAACGATGATCTTCTCTGGGTTAATTCCGAGTGTTTTCGCGTTCTTCTTACACTGAATTCAAGGTTACTCGACGCATATTCAAATCTGAACTAGTGAACATACCCATAACAAGCCATCGTAGCAATCATTGCCAGGGGTTGGAAAGGGGAACTCAGGGGCTCTGTTTAATGTTAACTAGGTCACAGAAAATTTACCTCTAGTACTTACAGGCGATAATCTACGCTAGCAACGACGATATTGGGGTTCGTGGCTGCATAAACATTTTCAGCGCCGTCTACCTCGTGGTGTCCTACCACCCAGCCTAGATAAAAATTAGCGGAACATGGTCGCAGAATAGAGCCGTTTCTGATTCTCCATACCGCCTCCATGCATACGGTAAACCAGTGTAGCATCAGGTAAAACATTTGGAGATTTGTAAATCTTCAACTCGATCAAATGGCCATCCCTCGCGGGAAAGCGTAGCAATTCAGTCGTGACTTTGCGGTAGCGATCAGGTCCTCCAGGAGGCATCGGGGCGTCGGCGTTGCCTGTGACTTGGCGAAACGCCACGAAATCGGGTAGTGCCCATAGTTGATTGAAACCGGCTATGAGAACGGGTTCAGCTGCTATGAACTCGGGCGTTTTCTCTGACAGATGGCCATGTTTGGGAAGAGGCTTGAAGTCGACATCGAGATCGACGTATTCGGGCTTGTTCTTGAGAACCAACATTGCTGCTTGCTAGTATTTCCTCTCAAGAATGTTGGCGATGCATGAAAAAAAGAGAATATCGACGATCGTAAGCTTCTTTTAGGCTTCAATAGGTTTGACGAGACTTCTTATAAAAGTAATCGTGTCTGAATGAAGACCTTGAATGAGAAGACATTGCTCATCTTGATTTCACTCTTGCGCTCGTCTTCGAGGCGATGCTATCCGGCCAGCCCGCATACGCCATAATCCCTAAAAGCGCCCCTGCCCCTCCTTGGTGTATCTCATTCTGAATCATTTCCGCCCTTCTCTCAAAACTCGACTAGACTTAGCTAGATTAAGGATTACAACAATAAAATTTCAAGGTGCTACTGATCTATCCATCTTAATGTTACGGGTCTGTCAGCAATTGAGATTTGCTCAGCCCCCTGAGCTGAGAGCCTGAGGTGCCCTGGTCCTTGGGTGCCCCAGCATCGCTGTAGCAGATGGATCCGTTAACTCGTCATTATGAATCATAACGGCGCTAACTGTTTTTGACCAATCGCTGTCCCTTCCCGTCTTGGCGCGGCGATCGACACCAATTACGGACCGACCCGCGGTAACATACAGGGAGCAAAAGCAAGATCACCAGATGGCGCCGGCAGGAGTCAGTCAAGCAATTTACTCGTTAGCGCCGGCATGGGCTCGAGAGGCTACCACTATGAATCATTTGAAAAATCGCAGTCGGAGGAATACACGATCATAGATAGAACGGAAGGAAATGATACCGTCAGGCTGTTCTTATCATGGCTCCCTTTACGCCTACTACCTAGTACTCGAACTAATATAAATGTTCTGCAAACGCCCGGTTTCAACAAATAACGCACACAATATGCGCGGCAAACAGGCAGCATATAAAAAAGCAAAAAAACCATGGATTCTCCAACCCCCAAATTCGCGCTCCCCAAGTCGGCAACCGGACTCCGCGAGGTGCCGCCCACGCACCTAGACCTACGCCCCCGCGCCACCATCCTCTCAGAACTCCGCACCTTCCGCCCCGTCACCTCCGAGAAGAACGTCTGGGCGTTCTGGGACAAGGGCCTGGACGCTATGTACCCAAGCTACCAGCACACCGTGGTAAACTGGGTGCGGAAACTCGGACCTTCCTGGACAGTGCGGATCGTGGACCTTGTGGACGGCTCGCCGAACAACATCTACGCCTACGTCTCCGCATCGTGGTTCCCAGCCTGCTTTGTAGACAGAACCATGGACGGGCGGCACGCAGCGCAGCACGCAGCAGACCTCGTCCGGCTCCCTTTGCTCTACGAGTACGGCGGCGTATGGATGGACGTGGGCAACATGCTGCACACGCACCTCACGCCCCTCTTCTGGTCTCACCTAACCGCGCCCTCCTCGCCGTACGAAATGGGCGTCTGGGTGATCACGGGCCAGATCCGCAAGCAATGGGGCAGTTTCGGGAACTACATGCTCGCATCACGGCGCCACTGCGCCTTCATCCTGCACTGGCACGCCGGGTACAAGACCCTCTGGACCTCCCGCACGAACGCGGACGGCTTCCACTCGGACCCGCTGATGCGGGACATCGGGCTCGCGGAGGGGATGGCGGATTGGCATTTCGCGGACAAGGTGCGCGTTATGAGCGACTACGTCGCGCACATGCTTATCGGCGACCGCACGCGGAATCTGCTGGATGTGGAGACGGGGTGGAATGGGCGGGAGTTTTACGAGAGGAAGGTCTTCCATGTCGAGGGCATATATAATGGGATACTGGGCGCGATTAGGACGGAGTATGATGGGAGGAGGCAGGTTGAGCTGTTCACTACGAGGCTTGATGAGCCGGATTTGGTGAAGAGGAAGGAGGCGGAGGATTTTGTCGTCGAGATGCTGGAGAAGAGTCATATGTACAAGGTGTACCATAACTCTGCGGGCGGGCTACCGGCGCTAGGAGATCTGGTGAAGAAGGAGGAGTTTAAGGACGCGGATCACAGGCTGGGGACATTTGGGGAGCTGTATAGGTATGGTACGGTGCACTGGGAGTCAACGCGCGAAGCAGAGCGTATGCTGCCAGAGCCGACGGAAGAGGAGATGATTCACGCGACGCCTACGACGCCAGCGACCCGAGTGGCTAACTGAGTATAGAGGCCCATCGTGGGGTATAGATAAAAGCGAGCTTGTACTACTATATAGAGGAAGAATCATAGATCCCATGGTCGTATATCTTGGCATATTCTGCCACGAAATCACTAGAAGTGGCATTCACAAATTAATCAAATTATTAACAATCCATGAAAAAAAATTCAGAATTCAGCATTGCAAGAACCTATTCAGCTCTAGAGTAGCGTCGAAACAGCAGCGAACCTGAGCTACTGCAGATGTAACCGTGGCAGAGTCTATAACGCATCCCATGAGCCGTAAAAAAAAGTAATGCTAACGATCCCCGTTCCCTGACCGCCTGGTTATCCCCTTCCACAGCTGAGCCCTTTGCCAATGCTGTCTGTTCCAACCTGACGTCCTTAGGAATCCTCAATAAACTCGATCATCACCGTACCCTGCTTCAAACCAGCTTCTTCGATTGTCTTTCCGAGCGCCCCGATCAGGTCTCCGCCTGGAACAGCCTTTAGCTCGAACGTGACGCCCTGTTTGCCCTCCAGAGGTTCGGCCTTGAGCCACTCGTAAATACGGCGGACAGGGTCCGTAACGGAGAATCGGCGAATGACACGGCCGCCCGAGTGTCGGAATTGTATTCTGGTCGTAGTTGCTGGGTTGTTGTCGGGCTCCACATGAGGGTTCGACGACGATATTTGAGAGAATGCCGATGCGGCCGCGTCTTCGGATGTCTGGCCTGCACCGCTAGCCGAATCAACAGGCTCCTCAACAGCCTTACCCTTGCCTTTTTCAATGTCTGGATTTGACTTCGTCAAAGCGTCTGGATCTAGAACGCTCGGCTGAGATGAACCACCATCTTCGTCAAGACTGTTCTTGAGAGCCATCTCAAGCATCTCCTCCTCAGTCATACGGCCAATATCCTTGGGCTTTGCCTTAGGTTTCGTCTTCACAACGGGGTTCTTGCTGTTGGCCTCTAAGCTGTAGCGGTCTAAAAATTCGACTAAATCCTGATAGAATTCACCCGGAGAGGGGAATGTCTCTCCCGACCAGACCTTCACTTGCTCTCCCGTTCGAGGATCGATGATCGAGACGTGTGGATAGTTGTTCTCGTCTTCGTGACTTTGGTTGTGAAAGTAGAATGTCGTGTAAGACTGCGATAGAGGATCGTCTAAGGTGTATTGTAAGAAGATAAAGTGCTCGCGCACTAACGAGACAATGTTCTCGTTTTTCCAGTGATCTCTGTTGAGAACCTGGCATCGGAAGTCGTCTAGCTTCTGAAGATTCACGAGAATCCATTTCTTCTCCTCCTTTCCGACGTCTCTTGCGGTGTCTAAAGGTAAACGGCTAATTAAGCTAGTGGGGGGCGCGAATAGATCTCGCAGTCTTCTTGTTGTTCCGTCCGGTGGGGTCATGGCTGATGGGCCTCTGGATCTTGAGCTGGTGCCCGTGCCATCCTCGACGTCGAACCAGTCCACCGAGGATTGATTGAAGGGATTTGCACTCGCACCTAGGAAATAAAATTAGCGAAACCTATGGAATAATGAGGGGAAAATATAGCTCGTGATATTTACCGTGAGCTCTACGCCGTCGTCGCAGTTGTTCCATGACAGCAGCTTCCCGGTCGTCATCTAGACCCCACGATGGGTCGGGCGCAGCGAGAGTTTCCGTAGTTTGTGCTATTGGAGCTCGGACTCCATCTCCGGACGCGTGGTTCTCTGAGTACATCTCTTCCTGCAATCGTCTTGCCATAGCTGCATCCTCTTCCTCCTGGGCATTTCTTGCTATCGCCGCGACATCGTCGTCCTCGTCATCGGGCACCCCGAACTCATCATCTGCCATCTGTACATCGTCATCGTCGTCATCATCGATGTGAATGACTCCTCTGGAATCTTCGCGACCGGTGAAGGTTCGGTTTCCTGATGTGGCGGTGGGGGGTTGTCTCGTCGGAGCGGATGTGGAGGCAGAGGGGGCGTTGAAGCTTGCTTCAAGCTCTGGATTCTCGAAATAGAGCTGGATAGCTTGCATGGGGTCACCGCCGGATATCTCGAGGTAGCCGCGAGCTACGTGCTCGCCCGCGACACCGGTAATGCTCATGAACTGTTCTACCTCTTCGTCCATCTTGAGAGAGTCGCGAAATTTGACCTGTCAAGATGAATTAAAGTTGGTTGCGTAGAGGAATAAATCGTTCGAAGTTTATTCGTGGTGCAGTAGAATATTAATGCGTAATAAGTTTAGGCCACGACGTCGGGTTACTATTAAGGTGTGGACTTGAACGGAAACAAACGAACGAACGAGCTCGAAATTGACAATTGTCCGACCCAAGTAAACTCGCCCGACGTCTGCTTGTGATAAATGCGGAAATTGTAGAACGATCTAACCTGTCCGAAAGTAACGCCTAATAACCTGAGGCTGTCGAAGACAAACAGAAGAATGAGGTTGTTAAATTGGGTTGTTAATGCGAAATGCAGAATGCGGAATTGGTAAATGCTAGACAACCTTGGATGACTCTGGAAATGGTTGAAAGGCGGCTATTGTGACGCAACACAAACTTGTGGGGCCGACCACCGATAGGTTAGATAGGGCTGATAAGCAGCAAATTTAGTGGGTCTCACTCTTTATCTTTTTACCGGCAAATCTCCGTCACTCCTACTGTACCACCGTCAGCACCTTGCTGACACCGACACAACCGGGAAAGAGCTGTGCGAAGTTGAATATGACGAAGTTTTCGAAAGCTAAACAAATTTTCGTGAGGTTAAACTTTGATTATTAAACACTACTCAATTCACAGACCGGGCAGGAAGCGTCCAATAGATGTGGTAGGTACATGCGGACTATTTATAGAATGCTATAACTTACCTACCACTGGTTGATGATTGGTTACCTACAAATGGAGATCTACCAGCAGCAAACACGCCCACTCATTCATCACCGAATAACGTACTTGTTCTATTATCAATAAGATCAATGATTGTGTGTCTATGAAACCATACAATCGCTCTCAAACGTCATCCTTCTCAAGACTTCCTTCATGAATTCAGGCGGCCAGCTGTTGAGCGACCTGACCCAAGAGCTTCTGAACATCTAGAGATCGATCCGCCTCCATCATCGCCTTCAGCTTCTGTTCCATCTCTTCACGCAGTGGGCCCTGTTCGCTAACCGAACCAAAAACGCCTTTCTTCCATGCCTTCACGAAAGCGTCTAGCGCTTTAGCTCTGCTTGACCGCTGGCTCTCAAGGGCGACGTCACTCTCGTTCGCCACCAGTAGTCTGAACCAGCAAGTTGCTACTGCTCCAGCAGATGGATCAGGGGAGCCTTCCGGTGTAGCTGCCTGATTCATGATGTCGATTGTGCTGGTAAACCACGTATCCTTAGCTAGCGAAACTGCTTGCTTTGCCCCTTCCATAGTCGTGATTACCTCACTCAGTACTGAAACCGGATTAGATCGCATCTTCTGGCGGTTGTGAGCTGTCATGGCGGCTTTTAGTGCTGCTTCAGCCGTTCTTTGTTCCAGCTCCGTGACTTTGTGTGCTTCGTCGTCAGGTTTAAAGTACTCTGAGACAAGACTAACGACCTCCGCATACATGTCTAAGTCTTCCCGGGCGCTGGCAAATTTCGCGAGTGCTTCAAATGCATAAGGTCGGTATTCATCGTTATTCCGCTTTGCCTCGCGTATGGCTATCTTCTTCAATTGAGCAGCAAAGGCCGAATCGGTGTTCCAAAGCTTCTTTCCGTGGAGTACGAAAAGGGGATATGCCGTAACCAGCTTTTCCTTCCCTTTGAATGTCTTGAGCGATAGAGCCTTGTCCAGTACAGGCCAAATCTTCTGTAGATCTGCGTCACCAAACTGGCCATCTTTTCCGACAGCACTACTGAGTGCCGTGATCATAGATGCGACTGTTAGGGCCGCTCCGTGTTGTAGAGCCCACTTTGATGTATTTAAGCCTCGAGACACGATTTGCGTGATCTCGTCAACGAAACGCTTTACAGTATGGCTACCTCCTGCGTGTTGGCCCCAGGCGGCCTCGAATTCTTCGGATACGTATTCGTCAGTGTCATGCTTAGCAAAGTATGCGAAAGGCAGGAGACGAGCTTCGAGGTCAGTGAACGCGTCCGGAGAAATCTTGGCAATAGCCAACACTGCATCAGCAATTTTCTGGCGTCTAGTATCGTCTTCGGCTCCGAAGTATAGATCTAAGAGTCTGGAAGTAAATCGCTCCCGGACCTCTATATTCGCTGATCTCAATAGGTACGCAGCGCTTCTTGCGTATCCCTTGCTTGTCTCGTGGTTTCGATCCAAGATCTGCGTCTCCATTGCCTTGAGAAACGTGGCATTGTAGGGCGGAAGAAGAATACTATGTCGTAAGGCTAGGGTATTGAGAACTTCGCTACAGCCGATCTTCGTTTGCATCCCGACAGCCGATTTAATAGTCGATATCAATTGTGGGGCCAATTCCTTCATGACATCTTCATCGACAAATCGCAAGCAGTCGACGACACATTCGAAAATAGGCGATCGTGTAGCAAAATTACTTCGTAGCTTATCGAGGCCTTCGCGGTCTTCCTCGCTTACTCGTTGATAGTAGTAATTGACTGCTTCATGCTCTACGGTACTTAGTAGCCCGAGAGAATGAGTGATAATAGTGGGGATGAAGGGCTTCAGTGCATCACCGCCATGTTTGACGACCTCAAGAATTGTGTGGATCGACACGCCTTTCACTTCTTTGGCTGAATTTTCAATTCCCTTGTCAGATAACAGGAATGGGACGACTTGGGTAATCATTGCCTTGGCGGAAGAGGAAGAATTGTTTTCCTGAAGTTGTGTGACCAGTGTCTTCGACAAGCCTAAGCACAGCTTGAGCGCAGCCTCTCGAACTGAGCCTTTTTGGTCGTCTAGAACCCGCAAAGTCACTTTCCAGATGTCAGTGTAGTACTTTTCGTACTTAGGAAACGGTTGGCCGTAAATGAGTTCGGCAATTGCCGCGCAGCTCGCTTCTCTTACTCGCCACTCTCTTCCGTCTAAGGTACTCTTCAGCAGATCGTTCATGATGGCATCAAAGTGTGTGTCGATTACGACTGTTTGATCCTTGACCACCGCCTTCCAAATGTCGTCCATCGATCTTCGCACGTTGGAATTCGGATCAAATCGATATCGATATAATTTCGGGTATATTTTGGGGTCCAGTTCCGCATCAGACAAGATGTTACTCAAACCGAACCGACCGAATGCCGAACGAGCAGTCCATGTTGCAGCATTCGTGGCTAAAGCCATAAACTTGTATATAAGGCTTTGATCGCCGACTTCATTAGCAAGGCTAATGATATCTTTGTAGGACGTGATAGATTTGCCCTCGCCCGTCGGTAGGGCACCAGCATCGAAGAGTTCGGTGTCCTCGTCGACTTTGAGTTGCGTCTTAGTACCGGTGAAACTTGCGACCAAGTCCTTAACAAGGTCGCCTTTCAGTGACTCGTCACCCTTTTCATATACTAACGCAAGGCCACGCGACGCGGTCTCCTGGACGAGCTCATCACGAGCGGTAAGCAGTCGCATGAAAGCGACCTGACACTCGCGTAATCGTGATTGGATCTCGGGCAGGTTTGAGCAGTATTGAATAATACAGAAAAGCCATATTCCAGAAGCCTTCAGCAGCGAAGGCTTTGTAGTCTTGCAGTCGGTTATCAGTTTGTTGATTGTGGCATCAATTCTGGAAGGGCGCTTGCCCAGTGCCTCAATAATTTCAGAATTTCCAGATCCTAAAGGCTCCACGTCTAGACCAAGTCGAACGGATTCGGAATCCCAACGAGAAATTGCGCAGGCAATTGCTTCGCCTGTAGCGAAATGGACTTCCGTCCTCTTAATTTCCGATAGCTCGTACAACTTTTCCAGGATCTTCGCTAAGGGTTCTGTCTCACCTCCCGATGAATCGGCTGAAGAAGGAATCGCCAACCTTCCGAGGGCAGTGATTGCTTTCTCGTTAGACGAAGCGGCAAGTTTGGCAAGTGTGTCTATAATTTTAGTCGGGTCGCCATCATTAGAAGGAAAATGAATGTTTGCAGCCCATAGTTGAGAGATGGATTCCAGAGCGGCGGTCTTGACATCCGTGCTTCCTTTTTGCAATGCGAATGAGACGCTCTCATAAAGGAATTGTGCATGCTCGGATATATCTTGAGGCTTGACTTTGCCATAGTAAGCAACTCGAGAAAAGTAGCTGCCCAAGCAAGCAAGCGTGCCTTGATATTCTGCAGATTGGGCTGCAGACGGCTCTTGATTGGACTCAATGAAGATTCGTAGCTGAGAAATAAGAATGGCGGAGTCGTTACTCCATGGTGCGAGTATGCCGAAAACTTTTGAAGTCATTTGCCTAATCTTTTGATTATTTGATTTGATCAAAGGAATCAATTCTCGCGTCCTTGCGGATAGGGGCGATATGACGGTTGTTGAAGGCGCAAATGACAACATTTCTGCTACACAGCTGATACATCCTTCAGCGCCAACATCAGGGTGATCTCGTAGACCATCAAGAGCTGCGTTGAGGACTGTTAGAAGGGACTCTGGGTTCGCACTGGTGAAATACTTTCTGATATTAGCGCGAGTTGCTAAGTTGTTCTCGATATCTCGTTCTAGTTGCGATTCCCAATCCACTTCGAATTTATCTTCGTTCAACGCCGCGAGGATGATGATTTGTTTGACGAAACGTATAGCTATCGGGAAGGCTTGGAGATGGTTATTGGGGAATAGGGTATACTTAGATGTCTGATCAACATCCATGCGATTCTCGTCCTCTTCTTGGTTAATATTGAAGAGCATTTCTACCAATTTTGCCCAGTCAGGCAATATGAGCACATCATCGGGATGGAGTTTGGTTGCCCACCAAGGATCAAGTCCTCGTTGTCCCTCCTCTAACACGTCACGTCGTTCGGATGGTCCACCACTTAATGCGAGAATACCAATCCACCGAGCTTGGATATTGTTGTAAGGGAGGCAGTTGTTCGCAAAGCGTGCGGCTATATGCCGTGCAGTTCTTCTGCCTTGACTCTCTGTCAAGGTCATGTACTCCAGAAGCAATATCTCGAGGTCACGAGTTTCTGCTACATTAGTTGGCTTGAAAAGGCCCATCATGCTAGATAAAGCGCTCTCGATATAGACGACGATGTCGGGGGTCGGATCAGAAACCAGTGAGTCAAAAAGCCATTTTAGAAGTGAGTCCTTCGCCTTGTATTCGAAGTGGCTACCCCTAGCTAGGATACCAATAGTCTCGTACGCATTAGCTCGTAGCTTCATCTCATCCTGCATCTGTGACATAGTCCCCTGAAACGCAGGCTCTGGCCATCCTTGTCTTAGAATATAATCCTTTAGGATAAGGACGAGAGAAGGACCCATGCCACGCCCATCATCAGTAGAGGTAGAACTGTTTCTGGCGATCCACGCTAAGAATGCCAACAATACCTTGTTCAATCGCAATGCCTCGAGGCCGTAAGCGGAGGGGTTCATGCCGGATCCAAGATCGAAATCCTGCCTCACAGCCTCCACTACATCTTCAGTAAAGCTACAGGCGATGACTGATTTTGAGAGTAGCCTGAGGATTTGCATTCGGTGGGGAACTGAGAACTTATTGTGCGCATTATAAAGAGCCTTAACTACGCTTTTGCTTTCAAGATCAACATCCGACCGTTTGAGGGCGTCATCGGCAATTGATGTGATTCGTGAATCCGCCGAGCCAGCAGCACATATTATTGGGATATGTCGTTCCGAGTCTGTGAATGCTCCACTAGCTAAGAAACCGACGGCCTTGATCTTACACTCTGGTAAGCTCAAGCTGGATGGGTTATGTGGATACCAAGTCATAGGACTTTTGTTCCTTAGGAAAGTAACGTCCTCCAAGGAGAGTCCTGAGGGCAAAGCTCGTAACTTTTCATCAAGGTCTTCATCTTTTGCTAAGGCTAAATCTTGCCTCAAAAGGAAGAGCTTGCCAAGCCACTGCGATATATAGCCGGCATCAGCTGGATCTGATAAACCAGTTTGATCACGAAGCGTGATATCCTCGTTGTTACCCCGGCCGGGTATCTTTATATCTAGAAGTAAGCGTAGGAAAATGTTAAAGAAACCAGCCGCACTGGCCGGGTTAGTTTCTTTTGAGATGCCTCGAAGGACGATAGGAAGAAGTTCCCGTCGTTTGAATTGGTCTAGCCTTAGGATCCCCTGTTTGATAAGGCTCAGATCTAATTGCTTAACCATAGGTGAACTGGTTTTCTTGTACTGGTCGACAAGGGCAGCAACAGGCAGCACGACGCTGTTTTGAGAATTAGAAGAGGCGCAATGGGGGTTTGAGGAGAGATAACACATACCCCACGGGTTTAATAAAGTTGTTGACGCTGATGAATGCTTGAAAGGTCTGTATATAGAGTTTAGCACTGTTTAAAGCTCACATGGGAAGCTAGATCTCATACAGCATCTCGGACAGCCTTGTACTGACTACCAGCCTTGCTAAGAAGGGGCACAAGTTGAGAATCAAGCGCCTCGCTCAATTTCTTTTCATCGCCAGATGTATTGGCAAATTTGTAACGTATAGAAGATACGAACTTAAGCTCGGCTCCTTCGTTGGATGAAGCCATGATCTCCTATAGTGACTCCACCTGGGGAAAGAGATGGAATGCACTCCAAAGTGCAGAGAATATGTACCGCGTTAGAGCAAAATCAGTATCGCACGTAATCCAAATTTAACGATTGTAGCAGGTAATAAATTCGTGAATGGTCGATTATTAGCTAAGCAGCTAGGAATCTGTCCGTGGGTATTCCGAACAGTCTGGGTCTGTTAAATGCGAGATGAACGCTGGCAGGGCACTGATTTGTATCCTCAATTTCCGCTAACTGCTCGGGGAGTATGAAATAAAATGATCACAAGAAAGACACTGAGAAAACGACAGACTTGTGACTCTTTAACGTATTCCTCTTCCCATATCTGCGATTTAGCCAGCAGGATGAGCACGTCAACAGCTCAATCACCTGGCAATTGAGTAGAAACATGAAGAAGGTGGCGGTCGCTACACACTACAAATCCAATTCGCTTAACGCCGCAGACTGGGCAACCGCTATGCACAGCCACATGTGGCTTATTGTCTCACGTCGGACTTGTCGCCTAGCGGGAGGCAGCTGCGAGGTTACCATGCTTACGTATGCCATTCTTCAATCAATCATTTCGTCAAGAACGATTCAGATGATCCATTTTTGATGCTTATACTACGACCTACCAAATACCTATATTAATATGCGTCTATATTCCTATCGGTCTTATTGAGCTTATCTTCTACGCATCTTCTTCCCAAATATTCGCCTACGATTCCCCAGAGATATGCATAATACATTCCACAAGACATGCCAGCTTTTGTCTCAGAGGCGGCACGTTCAGGAAAAGAGGCGTCCTACGAGAAATTGATAGCGAAGAACAATACCATATCAATCGAAATGTTTTCAATCATGGAGTTCTGGACTTGTTGTTCCTGGACAACGACGCGCCTTCGACAAATCAAGACTGACTATTCTTATGGACACAACCTTACTCATACCTCGAGCTCTTTTAGCTCGAGGTGGTCATGGTAATAAGGTACCAAGGGTTAAGACGTGTGCAACAACCCCTACATACGTCTATAATTGGTCGACTTGAAGAGCTACTAGATAACCCACGACTCCAACCTTCATGGTGAGGTTACCTTGATAGAACTCGATCCTATGAATAAATGCGGCCATACATGCGGCCCTTTAAAGTTACAAAACCAGAATGGTACTGAGCTCGGCCGAACCTTTGTCGGGTTTGTACCATCCTGTCGAGTCGGTTGACTGATAGTAGGACTGATTCCTTCATCAAAGCTGCGCACTGACAGCCAACCAATCAATCAACATAGATTCCCTCGACAGGGTTATGCACATGATAAACTCTACTAACCGACGAATTTAGTGGTAGTCTCTAAACACGAGTAATACCTAGTAGCTTACTAGGATTGAGCGCAATTCTCATGATCGAGTCAAAGCCTGGTTATCTAGTACTGGATAGGTATTGTCAAAGTGTTTAGCTCAACGACGCGGGACACATAGTTACAGGGACCTCAATCCGCCCACCTAGGAATATGATTTGCTAATCCTCTAGCACGATTCAGTAAGCTCGTGCGTTAGGATCTGCCTAGCAAGAGACAAGCTCGGAAGCCCGGAAGATCCATCAATCACGAAAACATAAACCTAGCCGGGTCCCGCCAATTTTTGATCTTAGCGCAACAACGCTACGAGGCCCTCACCACACGCACACGAGTATTGTTTGAGCAACCCGGATATATTATCGGCATATAAAAGTTTTAACCAATGTTCAGCTGCATTTCGAAGCCATGCCTCGAGGCTCGTACCGTGCCTGAATTCTCAAAAGACAAGTAATGCAGTGAGACTTACAGTATTAGGTATCTCGTGTCGAGAAAACCTGAACTTCTTAGTTTACAGAGGTTAGGTTAGGTCGGGAACACGAAGAAAAAATCCAGATCTTGTGCCTTGCAGCAGTATCTTGTACTGTGTGTACGCATGTACGTACCTAGGCATCCAGTATGGACGAAAGAGAGGGGTATCCATGTCCGTAAGTATATATACGACGGATCTTTTACTGATTTTTATTTTTCTACAAAAAAATTGACCAAATGGCTAGTCGCAAGCGCGCAATTGCTGGCAGACCATGGAATCAGAAAGGAGGCTATAGAAGGAGGAGGAAAAGTTTGCTAGTAAACGAAACGGATAGATAGGGAAACCCCCTTGCTTGCTGTAACTGGACAGTTACCTGGGTTGGTCGCGTACCACTCTGACCCCAAAGGCGACGCGACCTAAGACACTCCCGGTCATTTTTCTGCGCCATTGATCGATCTCAGACATATTCATATCAGAGTCGTTATAGTCGCGAGTATTGGACAGCAGGTCTTCTAAACATCTGATTTTCATACGTGTCAAGTACTCGGCGGTCTGTACATTTCTCGAGCGTGGCCAAAGTATATTATTTACTGTATGAATAATACCGTACGCACATGGCCTCCGTCATTTGATGCTTGTCATTTTGCAATCTGCAAATAGGCCACCAACCAGACAGGGGTCGTGCAGATCGTCGCATTTCCCGGGGTGAGAGCTATTTTCTGATTCGAGATCGGGTCCCAGATTTTTTGGCCTTCCCCCCCTCGTACACACGTGCTGTTACGCCGTCTCACAACCAATCTCACCTCGTTTGCGGTAGTGCCCGAACACTGATACATACATGGTTGTTTAGAGGCTGGTTTTCAGACTCCAATCAAGTTGTCACTAGCAGGTGTCATAGTGGCATCTAGATTCTCTGCATGGAAACTTTTCTCAGGTTTCTATAAAATTCAATCATGAGTGGCTAGAGTCTTTTTTGTTTGAGCAGAGGAGGCTTACTAGTTACCCATTGGCCTCGCCAATCAACACACGGTTGCTCAAGAGTACCTCGGGTACGACTAGCAAACGTACAATATCCGAATCAAGACACCCGGTCGGTTACATAGCTGCATGGGTAGGTAGCTGGAAGAAATTAGGCGTTGCTTAGATCTAAAGAAACGCGTTTCAAAACGAGACCTGCGGGACAATCTCGAATTATCGATCCCCGACTGCCCGACAAGACGGGGTGGTTGCAGCAAGCTTTTCTTCATGAACAAAACATGGAGAAGCATCCAAGAAGTAAACAGGATAGGTGATATGTCGTATTCCTCAACGGCATTGTGCCATGCACCAGCTAGGGATGATACAGGACGCCAAGATCCTTGCAACCTGGAAGCTTAAAGTTATCAAAGCGTTTTTTTTCTTTATTAAGAAACAATGAGGTCAATGAGGTACCTTGAGACTTACCTGGGTATAAGTACCGTTTATATACCTACCTTTCTGCCTGTACACACACATTTGAAAATTGTGTGACATTGCAGCATTGAACGACATATTATGAGATAGTAGGACTTCAATAGTGTGGGAGTCCTCACTTGCGTTGCCCTTGTTGCATAGATGTCACTTGATACCTTTGGCACTTTTAACTACAATGAGCTGACATCTTACGTTTGAATTGTACTATGTGAACAATGCTGATAGCTTGAATAGAACTAGCTTCATATTCACAAGCATACCTCCCAACTTCGGGTTAGGTTGATTTGGGTAAAGCCACAACGATATTATTGCTTTCAATCGAAATTTTTCCAATTTGGGTTAAACACACATACTCAACGACAGCCAATTGAAATATTGGTCTGGCAGTTGTCAATATAAAATGAGATTCAAATGAAGCCTGTGAGAGTTAAGGTAGTTACATGTAGATGACCTACATATATGTATATTCAATATTATATTAAGTACAATAGTACATGACACATCTCGTACATGCCAAATTCCGTTCCGTTTACTTCGATGTACTTCGCTGTATTGTTACGTATGAGAGTAGGGCTTTCCCTGAGTGTGGGGCACTGACCTCACCTGCATGTACATTGCGATACTTTTGATGGTGTCCCTCTGATCGGAAGCCTGAGGTCATACCCGTACATCCAACAACAGCCAGGCACGGTACATGCTTAATCCCTCGGCTCACGCCAGCCTAGAAATTTTTACATACACCATCGAACATTTGAGGAAACATGGACCATACAAGTACATGCATGTGCAATATGTACAATATGTATTATATCAAATGTCAGCTTGAGCGACGGGAACATCGACGCGCATATGGTTGTAATTCATCATTTATATACTTTGGACCAGTAGAGCTTATTGTATTGCTCATACGTAGGTTGCATGTCATGTTGAAAAAAACAATTCGACACTGAGGAGCAATTACGTACATAGGTGGCTCGCGGATGCTGTACAGTACATCCTAGATCTTACTGGTTAAGCTGGCCTGACTGGTCAACTGGTAGATGAGTTCGTGGCGCCGTCTCTAAGTAATTTTTTAGTTGCAGCTGCTAAATATTACTTAGTACTAGTAGCCCGTTCACGTTATTAGCGGCACCCACAGAAGAGGGCTTTTTTTCCAATTTTTTTTTTAAAAGTTTGAAATCGCAGGTGCGGCCGGGTTCTTGTCAGCTCCACTTCTGCCACTCTGGGCACAACTGATTTCGTTGGAGACTCCTTCCTTCCTCCACCCCAAGGGCCCCAACCTAAGCACCAAGTCCCAAATTCCACCTTTTTTTCCACTCACACACATATCCACACTACGCGCAAACCAAACCAGCACTATCGTTGTCTGCTTTTGTGTTTCTTGCTTGCTGTTTTAATTCTTCTCTCTTCTCTCTCTCTCGCTCTATCTCTCACTCTCCACACTTACACTCTCTTTTTTCCTTCTCTTCCTCTCTTCTCTCCAAACCCTAATTAACGTCGCGAGCACAATCCTTCATCTTGCCTGCTACGCGAATTTGTTGGTTGCGTGCGTTTTACCTAAAAAAGCGTTTTCTGTGTGCGCGCGGCCTGTTCGGTATCCCATCGTACACTTCTTTGTCCATCGCATCGTCGCAACGGTCTAAGTGCGGGTTTTATTTCCCAATTATCACGGTTCACCCCAATTCTTGTTGCGGCGCAATTCGAGCTCTAGGTGTCTAAAAAAGGAAAATAGTCCTGTCATTTTTTTAACGAGAAAAAGACATTCCCGGTGCCCTCGGATCTTGCTGGAGTTCGCGAAGGCGCTACATATCTACTGCTTTACTCGGAACCAAAAAGTCTCGTTCGGTGTCTAAAAGTAAGTTCATCTTTTCTTCTTTGTGTCTTTTTGCACGTTTGTGCTCTTCAGCATTCGAACTCCTTCCGAACCTATGGATATTCCGGAAGTAGTCGATGTACAGGGTCTGCAGCCTAGAGATGCCACTCTTTGGTGGGCTGTTCGGCCGTGAGAATGGATAGATGGGTCCCGTACTGCACACTTTTGCTACAGCGACTCGATTGACCCTCGGATCCTTCGCCCCCGAACCGAAGCTGCGTCATCGAGCCAAACTTTCCCCTGGACAAACAATAAACACCAAATCAGATCTTCGTAACAACGAAATAATTGCTAGTGTCATCGCGAAGCCCGTTGAATATCGCGGTTCGGTTTTTAAGTGCCCAATGCCCCGCATTGCACAGCATCTAGCTCTGCGCGCAAAGCCTCGATCGATTTGAGCTCTAGAAAATCTTCGGCGATCAGCCCCACCTCTCCCGCCAGGCCACCTTTCCGCCTCTCAACGACGACTACAACCTTTTCGCCATGTACGAACTCTTTCATGTGATGTGGTCATCGAGGATGGAAAATGTTCGCGACCCTTGCTGTTGTATAGAAGCAAGGTGCCCGTACACAATGGATCTAGTCGTTTTTTCTCGAATTCCAGTCTGCGCCTAGTTATTTCGCGTCATCCTAACGCACCATGGGATCTCCTCGTACTTAATCGCAGAGCGTCGATAGCTTAAATAGACAACATGTTCCTACCAACCGCCTCGCCGATTCGCCTGTATCAATCTACATTATTGAAGAAGTCTCGAAAATTTTACGTGGATAGAATGACGCCTAAGAGCTGGCCGGAGGAAACGATTTCGATCGATGCTTGCTATATCGAGCACTATCGAGCACGAGCATGTCGTATACGGAATGATATCTTTGTTGAGAGCAGCTCCTGCTACCGCAGGCTGAGTTCCTGAAGCCACGGACATCCGAACCACGATTCATCCATGCGTGCGTTGCGCGCTCAGTGCAACCAAGGGTTTCAATTCCTGGAGGAATATTCGTACGGGAGCTTTGCATTTCCGGATAGGTCGACCAAGACTCCATCCATCGGCATATGTCATCCCACTCTGGATAGGCCTACTGTATGCGACCCGAAGCCAAGTAATTGCGGATTTCTGGCAGCTAGCTGACGCTAGAATGTCTGAGAGAAATTCTTGAGACGGTGGGTCGCGCTATGGTTTGCGTCGGAGGCGACGATGATCACACCAAGGCCATTGAGAAGTTGGTCTATGTCTGCGTCACGGTACGATGTTTCTCTTGGGTTGTTGGGAAGGTAGAAGCATCGTCGAATCCTCATTTCCCTACAGCTCAGACGCTATTCGAGACCTGGCTCTGTAGGTGACGCTCCGTCTCTGTCGCTTCAAGTTTCTAATCGCATGTCGTGTCATTCGAACGCAACTGTGTGCTTTGAATATTCGTCATTCGATACTATCAGAGTCTGTCTGCGTTGGATAAATTGGCACCGATGATTTTTCTATTTGCTCTTGCTATCTGAACTGGCGAGCTTCTGGTTGATTCTATCCAACTTCAACTTGTATGTTACACACTCTATCCACTCTAATACGACGGTCTTTTTCTGTATCTAACCATTCAGTAGACCCAAAAGTCTTGCCGCAATTCATCGTTCTATACAATTCATTCTCCCCAATGAAAGTTGTCGATGTTTTAGACCGACATTCTCATCCGCCTGAGTCGAAATGTCTTACTTCTAAGCAACATATGTGCTTTGTCTCTATCGGCGACAAGACCACTTGTTATGGCGGCTGCCTTACGGACCGGCTCAATACCTGGAGACTTGATTCTGATACCCGATATTTTTATTTCATTTAGAACCGGCGATTCTGCTCAATGTCCTAGGCGCTTTAACAACTTGGAGTTCGAATGCTGAAGACACCATTTTTATGGCTACCTTTGATACTCCTTTTTGCGATTAACTAATTTTGCGAAATTACAGGTTTTCTAAAATCTTGACCGTATCATCATTAGACCCTGTCACACGACTTCTAGGCTTGACTCCATCTCTGTTGATCAAGCGTCCATTAATACCACGGCCGGCGAAAAGGGGATTTAGGGACACGACTTCAGATTTCGACGTTTGCATTCGCACCTTCATCCGGACAAGTCCGAGGCGTTGGCGTTTGGTCCCTGGTCTCTCTGACTTACAGGATCTAGATATTGGGTTGGTGTTTTTTACAGGTGGGTTTTGATCGTCTTCTTACGTCCCCTGCATATTACATCTGTTTTTATCCTCAACGTAACCTCCCTTCCGCTGCGAAGTCACATGCTCTAGTTCGAACACTCGAAATTCGATACTAGAAGACACGGTCTCATAGCAATGGAGTCACTCTAGTGAATGACTGTGTACCTTTGCCTTCCGGCGTCCTTCTCCTTTTCCGACATAGCTGGACTTCTAGGTTTGGTTGGCATTCATCTTGCCATCGGAGAGTCTTGGCTAGCAACAAAACCGGGGCTTTGATGCAACGAGCCGTGATAACAGAAGTGCTGTGTCATAAATCCTCGAAACTTCTCTCGCAGAATGTTTGACTGGTTGATGGGAGACAGCTGCCTAAAGCTGCGCTTCTTATTACTGGGATGAGGCTACAGTCAGTTTAAACACTGTGTTACTTTGACATCACGGTGCTTTCCCAGGGGCGAGTGCCCTAAATCACCTGGATATATGCACCGAGAAAAAAAAGGATGGGCTTGTGCATTCGCAAAGCCTTCAAAATACGGGACTGCTCTCAAGTTCAGGTTGGTTCTGGAGATTTAATTATCCAGACTATAGCGAGGCACTTGGTTGGTCTCGATACTCTTCTACCAAAGTGCAAACATCTGCATCCTTGAGTCATCTTTCTAATAATAACTTACCTTTCAATTATACAGTGGTCTCGTTTTGTACTAATTCCTTTTTTTCACTTTAAACTTCGACTACCTTTCATCTGAGCTTTTATCTAACCTTTTCTTAGAACTTCTAACATCCGACAAACCCCCTTAACTTCCTCTAACTTTTACTCTATCTGCCTTACTTGATTTGGATATCTTATCCAAAAATCAATCAACTTTAATCGGTACGTCATCTTTTTTGGATTGCTATACCTCTCGAGCACCCCTGGTTTACTTCCCATATGCAACATTTTGTTCTGTACACTTCCACGCTATGAACATCAGCATTTGACGTATTGGTGGCTGCCCTGTCAACACTAGATTTTCGCACGCGATCTATCTTTCGCACCCAGTGTGAACTCGGTCGCATAATCACCCAAAGAACTATGCATCGAAAATTCCGCTTTATACCCTCGAATCCTGTCTGTGCAAAATTGAGTTACATGTTCTAACTATACAGTTAGGATATTTACGCTTGGTCGCGCAGTGTCCACCGAATAAGGTTCTTAAGCTGTCACTATGTGAGTTTTCACTTATTTTTTCTGTTACCATCTTCAACAACTTGTTGTTGTGACCACTGAGCATTGAGCACTATACGCCACAGCCCTCGCACTTATCATACACAAAAAAAATTTCACTTACAACCTCCATATTTCATCATTACCTATTACCACTTTTCCCAATTGCTTCATGACAAGAATCTGGGAATTGAACTTTTCCTTAGCAGTTGGTTTATTCTTTCTGCCGTCCGTTCTTTCTTAGTCATTGATTCATTCCTCATAGCTTGTCCCTTCTGCAACAGTTCCATTCATACTCGCAGCACCTTTGTGTCGGGAATTTTCAACCACATTCATTAATAAGGGGTCATTGCTAATTATCTATACACCTTACAATTGAGATAGAAACCCATTACGATACAAACTTGGTGCGTTTGGTCTGTGCTCATATTTTCATCCCACTACCATATGCATCATAGATTATCCCGCTTACACTTTTCAACATCCCATCTTCTAATTAACCTACCCTTTTCTAACATACTATAGATTGCTATGGAGTCCTTCAATCCGTACAACGGCAAGCCCCCCTCCAACGGATCCGGCTCCCAGGGAGATGCCGGTTCTCAAGGTCCTGGCGTTGCCCCCGGTGTACCTCAACCTGGCCTTCCTCTAGCCCCGACCAACGGTCAGGCTGGCGGCGAAATGGCCCAGAACTTCTCTTCTGACTCGGCTCGACAAACCCTTTGGTATGCAGTGTCCCACATATGCCCCTAGCAATGACATAATGCTGATTAAAGAATCTCAGGATGGGTGAGCTAGCTGGCTGGATGGATGAAGGGTTCATCCGCACGCTCTTTCAGTCAACTCTTACTGAGAACGTTCAAGTCAAGATCATTCGAGATCGCCACTCTGGGTAAGAGAAACCCCATGTTCTCTCGTTGCTAGCGACCTTTACTATACTGCAAGTGCAGTTCATGGTCCTTGCGATTTACAATAATCTCAATCCCTAAATATCAACGATGGCTGATAGGAGAATCATAGAAGTGCTGGGTACTGTTTTGTTGAGTTCGGATCTCCCGAAGCGGCTCAGAAGGCCCTCCAACTCAACGGAACACCCATCCCCAACACCGATCGCGTTTTCCGATTAAACTGGGCTTCTGGTGGAGGTCTCATTGACCGCCGTGACGACCGGACTCCCGAGTACTCCATCTTCGTTGGCGACCTTGGCCACGAAGTCAATGAATTCGTTCTCGTCGCCTTATTCCAAGCTCGATTCCCAAGTTGCAAGTCAGCTAAGATCATGACTGATCAGCAGACCGGGCAGTCGCGAGGATATGGTTTCGTCCGATTTTCGGATGAGCAGGACCAGCAGCGTGCTTTGGTCGAAATGCAGGGTGTGTATTGCGGTAACAGACCCATGAGGGTCTCGCCCGCCACACCTAAGAACCGGTAGGTATAGTGAATCCCCTAGACGCGAATTAGGACTAACGATATCAGTAGTGGTCATCAAGCTCCTCAGTTCAACCAGTTCGGCCATCAGATGATGCCTCCTACCCAGGTTGCGCATCACGGCAACATGGGAGGCCAATGGATGCAGCAGCAGCCCCCCAACTACGGCTATCAACAGCCGGGCACGTTCAATCCTCTGACGATGAACCAATTTACCGACCCCAACAATACGACGGTGTTTGTAGGCGGTCTTTCGGGTTATGTGACCGAAGACGAACTACGATCATTCTTCCAAGGTTTTGGGGAAATCACCTACGTTAAGATCCCTCCCGGAAAGGGATGTGGCTTTGTTCAATTCGTCCATCGCCACGCAGCAGAGATGGCCATCAACCAGATGCAGGGATATCCTATTGGGAACTCTCGAGTTCGTCTGTCTTGGGGTCGTTCTCAAAACAACTCTGGTGTAGGTACTCCTTATCGACCCGCACCTCCCCCTCCACACTATTTCCCTCCAGGCCCCCCGGGTCCCCCGGGTCCTGGTGCTGCTCCTTTCGGTGGCCCTGGCTTTGGTGCTGGTACTGGTCACCAAGGTCCTCCTCCTAGCGGCTTGGGTCCTCAGGTATAGTTCATGTCAACTTCCTCGCGCCTCTGTTTCGAATGGTCTAATCCGGGCTATAGTAAACCGGAACCGGCTCGCAAACACACGATTCAGCATACCCGGCATGATTTAGCATAACCGGCGTCCCGCGTTTCCGGCGTTTCGGCATGCTTCTCCGTCTTCTGCATCAGTCTATCAGTCTCTGGTTTCGGCTATTTGGTCTTCTCGATCCGTTTCCCTTCCCTCGTGCGGTACTATCCAGTCATGGCTATTCGAATGACACTTATCCGCGTTATGACACATCTGGCGTTAGTGAACTCGATATGACAAATGGACGGTGCGCATTGGGCGTTGGGGTTCACATGCGGTTGGTCCTCGTACCTAGCGTTGGCTTTATGATGATTCTGTAAAGTCGACGCTTTAGTGAGGGCAGCGGTGTACGATTTGCATTATTTGCTACGACGTCGATTTTTCTTTCACGATTTCTATGCCTCGGGCTTCGCCTGGCCTGACCGACAAAAACTCCTCTTACCTCCACGCGATATTACGGCATATACGTTTCATGATGCCTCGAAGCTTGGCGATTGATTGCATTGTGTTTTCTGCAGATGCTTTCTATCCTGATGCCTTGACATTTTGAACACTAGTGCTTTGTTCGCAACTTGCGCACGCAACTTCGTTCGCCTTGGCAATGTCTTCCGCGCCAGATACCCCTGTTCGTCTAAGTCTTTCAAACCCCAGACAAGATGATTCTGCATCCACGCCATTCTAAGGAACCGGACAATGATACAGTTTGGGTTGGTCACGACTCCTCCCATAAAAAAACCTCCTTCATAGCCAACTTGAAAGGTTCTAGAAGCGGTGGATCAGATTTCTACTTGGACTCGCCATGGTGGCGTTCTCCTCACTTTGCACCCATAAAACAATTTTCATAGTCGGTCAGTTTTCCTTTAGTCAATACATTGATTTCCATATATTGTGTGTCTGTATGCATGTGAAGTGTGTAAAATTGGTAAAATTGGTAGATTTCGTGATGTAAGATCAAGCGTATTCATATATGTTCGTTGTGTATGACAATCTTCCATAGCTTTTCAAAGCGACGCCACTCATTCTCATGCCCTACGGGTAAGTTATACGCACATACCGCGAACGATCATCGATATAGTTCAAATGCCATCCGTTCACCGCCAATGCGGCAGCATCTAAGACGGCACCAGTGGCTCATCCGCCACGAGCTAGGAGTGCGGATATCTGGTACAAGTAAATCGCCAAGAGATCTTACTTAGCACGTAGCATGGCTAGCTAGCTCATACGTACGAACCTATTGAACCTGTCGTATAGCTGGCGTTTTTTAAGTCGATGAGTGGGAGTTTTGGTGATACGGTGGTACGGTGGTACGGTGCTAGAGGGCTGGAGGTGCGAGGTGCGGTTAGGTAGTACAAAGCAAGCCCGTTTACGCGTCACCCTCGAGGCGGTAGTGACGTAATGCGCGACGGGGGCTTTTTGGGGGGTGGACCGTGGACTGCTTGGCGAGGGGACGCGGGAGAGGGGGGTTAGTAGCAAAATAATTGACGGGTACGCACATCTGGACTTGTTTTAAGGAGAGGTGCGGGTGGAAGGTAAGTGGGAGGTACAGGTTTGGCGTTTGTAAAGCATCTGGCGGGCTGCTGGTTGGCTGCTTGCGGCTCGGTCCCGAGGACCCTTTGTCGTGCGTCGGTACGTCTGGTTGGGGCGTTTGGGGCCGGGGATGCCACGGGCGGCAGGGCGGGGCGTCCCCAGGCTAAGATCCGAGACAAGAAGATGGTGAATCGATCGACGTTTTTACTTACCTGCGTACGGATGGGCAAACAAACAAAGTAGGTACATGCCTACTAGTTAGTCATCGGGGTTTTGGGAGTTTTTGTTTGAAGGGGTGGAATTTAGCTGCGGGATAGCATGGTGTGACGGGAGCACAGGAGTTTTATTTCTCTTGTCGGGCTTTTTCGGCCACGGTTTTGCGATTTGATTTTCTTTCGTTCTGATAGGTACGTAGAGGTCGGCATGGCGTCGGTGGCTCGCGGGGAAGCTGGAGCTTGCGTCTCTTGGACGTAAAAGAAGATGGAGGGTCGCCCGTCTCTTTTTTTGTCTTTCTTGTCTTGCTTTTGCTCTTGCATACAGGTACCGTCGCCCTGTTAGCTTTTCGAATTGAAATCTTGCTCCCAGAGCTTCCCAAGGTTGGGCTTGACATACACATACATACCACCCATATGAGAGAGCTTCGTGAGTTGCTTGATGTGGTGCTGTTTAGTATCGAGCTCGTATGAATGATCTGATCTTATCAGATCATATTATTTAGATTGGGTTGGTTTGATTGACATAATTAATATTGTCGGGGAATCCCACGCCGTTATGAGGGCGCCAGCTGTTTTGGGCTTATGTCTCGCTTTGGGTAAGCAGGAAATGCCTATCATCTTACGCAATTCGCTTCTCCCGTTCCTCCAACATAAACCGAGACAAGTGAGATAGCGACGTTATTAACCACATCTTGATAGCGGTTCGAGCAAACGCCCAATGGCCGTACTACGAGGCCGGCGACGACGGTGAAGGCTCCATATGGGGAGGATGGGGTAGCGGAAGCGGAAGTGGAGGCAACGGGGGCGACGGGGGCGACGATTCGGGGCCGTATGGGTCCTCGTCTGGGACGGATAACAGCGGGTTCGACGTCTACCCGGACTTCGATCTCAACCAGGTGATGAACTATGGGACAGCCCATGGAGTGATCGCAGCTCTATGCTTCGCCATTTTATTCCCGGCGGGCGCGATCCTCATGCGCATTATTTCAGGCCGTCATGCTTGGTGGATACACGGTGTGTTCCAGGTCACCGCATACCTCCTATACGTCGCTGCCGCAGCGCTCGGGATCAGGCTTATCCAGATCATAAAGATTCCTCCAAATGGAACGAGTTTGGTGAGTTTCCCTTTTATATGCTTCTCCATCGTCCCTACGCAAGTGACTTGGTCCTGTTTGTTCTGTCGTCAGTGCCAATCAACCAACTCCCCTTGCATATCAAACTACAACCCGCTACCAAATCCTCTGCTCCTTCTTCGCATTGCTAACGAAACGGTATCAAACAGCTCGAAATATCTTCCACAAACGCACACCCAATAATCGGCATCGTCATCCTCGCAGTCCTCTTCCTCCAACCCCCTCTCGGCATCCTGCACCACCAAAAATTCAAACAACTAGGCCGGCGTACCGCATGGTCACACTTGCACCTGTGGCTAGGTCGTCTGACCCTAACCCTAGGCATCATAAACGGCGGGCTAGGCCTTAAGCTCGCGCGCGCGTCCCAGGGCGTCATCATCGCGTACTCCGTCGTCGCCGGCATCGTCTGGCTACTCTGGCTCCTGGTCGCGGTGCTGGGGGAGCACAGACGGCGTAGCGCTAGTCGCGGGCAGAATAGGGGCAGGAGTCCCAGGGTCGAGACGAGGGCTTATGTGGCGGATTTGCCGCCGCCGTCTGGGATGGGGATGCAGGGGACTTCGGCTAGGGAGAGTAGGAGGAGGAATAGAGATGCTGGGGTTGGGAATGGAGGTGGAGGTGCGGGTGGGGGGTATGAGTATGGCCGGTATGGCCAGGGACACAGGTATACTGGTAGCTCGGATGACCCGAGTCCCCCGTATACGCCGGGGGGGTATAATACTGGATTACCCGGGTACGCTGGCGGGATGGATGGCGTGGAGATGAGGCCTGTGAAGAATTCGGTCAGGGGGAGCGGGTCGATGTCTTCGTACTCATCTGGCATGCCGAGGGATGGGGAATATAGGGTGTGAGGTGGAGGGCGAGGAATTAGGATTTCGCATTTGTATGAGGGTAGGTAATGGGAAAAAAGTCAGTAAGTCTAGAAAAGGGAGTAGAGTATCAGAGTTATAGTAAGAATACCTATAAGGAATACATATCTAGGTATTGGCAGGTTTGACGATTTGGCGTCTTGGAAATAACAATTGAACATTCAAACTTGAGTTATCATAGTTTCAACGAGATTCATGGTACTACCTATGATGGACATCTAATAAATTCAGAGATAACCCCACTATTGGAAGGAGTTTGTGTATTCGTATGAATGGAATAGGTGGTTGCTTTGGACAACATAATACCCAAACCTTGACATCTAGGTGGCAATCTTGAGGAGCGGCTTCATGGTTTTCCAAATGTTTTTCTCTCTGAGATTAGTAAATGGCGCACTACCTAGAAGCCGTTGGGTCACGGTCGGATTACTTGTGATCTGCCTCCCAGCATGTTCAATATTACGGCTCTTTTGGTCTCCCAAGTACTTGCTCCTATTTATCGCGAGGGAATCGATTTTCAGTCTCATCCCTTGGATATAAATTGAAATTACCTACTGATCATCTTTGAAAAAAGGGGGACTTCTATTCTAAAATCTACCTACTTCACATTTAGAAACCTCGCTCTCCCACATATTACCTAGCCATAGGTCGGTCAAACTATCTATCGGCCGAATTTGGAGTTATTTCTCCCGTCTACACCTCTTTTGTAAATAGTACACGCCACGACAGCCATATCAAATGCCAAGACTCCCTCGTACTACTCTCATATCACTTTGCATCGGACTTTCACGCCATCCCAGCTTGGCTTGGCCGGCGGGGTTTTTCGCATCGTCAGCCAGCCATCTCTCAGCCACCAAATCTCCGGCTTTGTCGTCGAAAGCCTTGAAGTCCGTCCAGATGATTCCTCGCGAAGCGCAGGCTAGTAGATCGTCTAAGCATCATCGCTTGGCTTTAGACAAGCTGGCAGCTAGGCTAGGAGGTACTACCTACCTAGGTATCTAGGTATATAGTGAGCACAGTTACACTCTTTTTTTCTCACGCTTGAATGGCGTATACCTCATGATAAGAAGAACTCATAATGATTGTTTCCTGCGGCGCCTCCCCTAAAACTCATACAAGATGGCGGACAGAAATGAAGTTGCATTTCATACCAGCTTAGCCGCTATACCCCCTTATCTGAATTACGACATCCGATCCCCCTAATATGGGATTGATTACTCCTTACATATCATAAGAGGGAAACAAGGCACTTGAAGGAATTGAGCAATCTTTTCGTGCTGTGTAGTAGCATTCGGTTTGCTAGATGCTTCCTGGTTTTGCTAAATGTTTCCAATCAGAGAATCCAAACGCGGTAGCTAAGATGGCATACTGGCATATGGAAGCAACACCTCAACAACCAAAGCCGAAGTAATGTTTCCACTTACTGTTGCCATCTAGGGATATACCTAAAAGAAATCGTCGCGCGGGGGGAATGGAACGATATACGAACGGGCCATGGGTAGTAGTTCGCTAGGTTAGATAATCCATCGAATTTCACTGCCTATGCGCGTGTCAAATAGCGCTATTCCAATATCCACTGTTCTGTCCCTCTATTATCATCGGCACACGGTTTGGCTGCGCACTTAAGTAGGTGGTCTGAAATGTAGAATGCACCAATCAAACAAAAATAGATCGATTTAACTATATATGGATACCAACTGTGGGATTGAACAGTGTACGGGAGCTAGTTATTATGTAACCTTGGAAGTCCTAATACACAGTGAATGAGTCATCCCAGTGTGCGTTGTGTAACCTATGCGCCCTATGCGTTATTCCTTTAGTATATATATAGGAGTCCTCGCGGCAAACCAGATCTTTCCCATAATCAGACATAATCCTAATGAGGCCCCGTAACCGGAAACCTCTATACATAATATAAGTTTTAAGGGTAATTCGGTAATTCTCCAGTTAAACTTTAAAATGGAGTATATAAATATTTTAAGGTATGCGATTATCCCTATAAGACGATTTGATGGGTGCGCCTACCTCGGGTCCTAGGTACCTAGCTAATAGAGCATCTATACAGGAAGTCGCGGTCGTGTCTACAGTGGAAGTGGGAAGTATACCCACCCAATCAGGTCACATGGAATTATGGGTCTGTATAGTATTCTGGGGTGCCTAAGTACCTAAGTACCGAGGACGACCGCCTAGATATATGTCGAGGGCACTTCTCGAAACCAAACCTCCCCTCTTCAACATTCTTCGGTCATCTTCATTAGCACTTTTCAGAGAAACTTAGATGTACAAGATGTTACCAGATCAATTAAAATCTACCTTCCGCCAGTATAAACAAGATACTAGCTTTATAGCTACCTGGCTAGTGAGTATCCTACTACATGATACTTCCATGATATCTGAGATGAGCAATGTTAACAGATTCCTATAGGCAGTCACGGCTAAGGATCACGGTCGACAGATAGAACATCCCAACTCGAACAAATCCGGCCGTCAAAAGGGAAAGGCCCGAACCCTACCTGAACACGCCAACCGCGATTATGTAATTCCCATTAGAGACTTTATACCTCTTGCGGAATTTGTTCGTGACTGTGAGCCTGCGATCGAAGTTCCAATGTCACTTTCAGCAGCCCTCAGACGTGCTATTAAGTTACGCGGCGAATTTAGTGGTCTACTTCGAGAATCCGGTTACGACCTGAATGTTCTTGCAACGAAATCGCATGAACATTTTGTGGGCATCCTAGCAAGAGTCTGCAATATACTACAGCCAAGGTACGTGTCCCATTCTTACTCACACCTGTATTCACTACACTAGATATGTCATTATCTGCATGTATCATTCTTTGTTAGCGTGACGCTTCTAGCACATAGGACCATCCGCAAATTAGGATTCTGGCACAAGAGAAAAACTGTTGCTAACGCATAGCGTTCTTATAGAATGACCTTTGGCCGAAAGCCTAGCGATGAAGGAGAGACCGCTCCGGAGATCGACAATGGCTTCGAGAATTACTTCGGTTGCCTATCGTGCGAGGATCAATCACCCGAACAGTCTGACGACAACACTTTTATTCCAGACTCGGATTTTAACAAAATTAATTATACCGCTAAAGAGGATAACAATATTGACGACGTTTTATTTGCCCTTTATCAGGTAATGGGCGATATAAACGAAATAAGAACACAACTCATCGAAACCTGGGACCAGGTCTTCATCCATAATACAGCATACTCACCCTATCCACTAACTAGCGCCGCGATGTTGACCAGTTTGGGAATTGAACTCGCGCGAGACTTGATGGAGGGAGTTTCACAGATCTGTGAGAAGCATGGTGGTATCCACCGTCTGATAGGAATTTTATTCGCAGCAACCGCTGCCGCCTCGGGACTTCCACAAGAATCCATGCAGTGCTACAAAAGCTACTACATGGTTACACCTATCGATTTCTTATCCCTGTATCCGAAAGACAGCAATCCCATTGCATGGGAGCTTGTGCCGGAGAAAGTTTTTCCACTCGGAAAGAATAATTCCGGTCGTGGAACAGATTCAACAGATGTTGAATATATGTTACTGGAATATTGGGTAAAAGGGTCAAAGCTACATGCTCCTATATGGGAGAAATTGATAAAGGACCACATATCTGAGGCAACGAGTGACCAGCAGAAGCTGCGCCGAAATCCTGTGCATATCGCATTGGCAAGTCAAATATATTTAGACTTGCATCACCGATATGGCGAAAAGGTCATAAAAGCCTATGAGACCATGACATCGCAGCTTGCCTTCATGCAGAAAGAACTCCAGAATTGCAGAACTTTTGAGGACGCCCGGTCTCGAAGCAAACGACAACAGAAGAAAGCTATGTCTCAGGTAACAAATATGCTAGATCTCTTAGATGGCATCATGTCTCCGCATCCGGGCCCTAATGACCAACGGGAGTTCTTGAAAAGAAACCCTCTGGTTTGTGGACTAATTTTGGTCCACTTCCAGTCGGCGTTAGCAGAATATGGACTCGGCATATTGAATGCAGATCCGACTGTAATCTCGGGAGTCCATTTATACAATGCTCTCGGAATGGAGGATATGCTCCATGGACGGTGGCCTGACATCGAGCTCCTACTGACATTAATGTCTAAATCGGCATTCTTCATAGGCGAAGACCGGCCGTCGAGCAGAGCTCAATATGAGAAAAGATACCTCCTACAGATTGGAAGCCAGATGTCAGCTTTCGCTCCGAATTACGAAGGCAGAAAGAAAGCACGGTTGACTTTAATTCAACGAAAAGTTGAAAGCAGAAGCAATCTAATGCAATTGATTGTGTTGAGGCGCAAGAATGAAATGACGTCTGGTGGATGGAGCAAAGATTTGCTCGAGAGCCTTATAAACACCACCACGTACAAAGAAGTTTATAGCGAGCTCAGGGGTGAATCAGGAAATATAGCGAGCTGCCAGGTTTCAATGACGAGTGATGAGGTAAGTGCTGGCCTTGGAAGCAGTCGAGAACATGGTCTTTTTTACTAACGAGTATGCGACGTCGATAGATCATGCTCAGAGACAGAGAAACCACAAACTCGAAGAAAGCAATGGGAGATAAAACGAGCGTATCGGTTAAAGACTTGTTACTTTCATTGCGCAAGGTACTTGTTATTGAAATGCCGTTCACAGTATTCCCTTACTTAACCATCCTCCACACAACGGTATGTTAGAATTCAAGCTCCACAGACGTCGATATGAAAATGGCTCGACGTGCTAATTTCTATTTTCTACTTAGCGGACGTGCTTAGAAAAAGTCAGGGCCGAATGTGAACCCCAACTACAGAAGAGTCGTTTCAATTACAGTTGCGAGCCTCAACAAAACGAGCACTTCATCTCATACCTCTTCGGCGCAGCGGCAGAAAGAAAAGCCTCGACAGGTTCGTTATCACTTCCCCCAGTTATCGCGTTATTGAAATATCTTGCTAATTAGAACATTCTTGTGTGTAAACAGGACCGGATTTCGACATTTTAGAATGTGCCGCTCGAGTGGTCAACGAATTTACTAGTTCGGAGCTGGCCAGCAAGGCTCGCCGTCAGCTTTCAGAATCTTTAGGCTTCACGTTCACCGAGACGAATGGTTTTATGGCATGCGAATATCACAACCCACCCCGCCCTAGCGAAGAGGACATCATACGATTAAGAAAGTGGACCCAGGTGGAAGAACTATTCGCGGACAACGGTGACGATGGCGGTAACAGTGGCGGTGACGGAGATCAAGGAAAACAGGTCGAAAACGATGAGGTGGCCTAAGAAACAGAGATTGACATACCCAGAGGATTGCTCTAAGGCCGTGCTCATGAGATTGGTAGCACATATTCATACCAAGGGGCTAGGCAGACAAGTAAAGGGCTTCTACGTCGACAGTAGTTGATGTTGCCCGCTGAGTTAATATAGCTAACACAGATTGTGACCCATCACATCCTCATTCCCACATTGTGATCCCCTTCCAACTTTCTTACCTACCGAACGTATATTCCTACATGATTGAATGCCTAATTAGAGCTCGGAGATCTCGATAATTTTCCAACCAAGGTGTTTGATTAGCTCCTCCACATAGTAGTTCTCTTATTTCGTTACATCTAAGCATATACGATCTTGTAGGGTGAAGCAAAGCTTCGAAATTCAAGGCTAGATTGCTTGGCTATTGTGAAGAATTAGCTTGTATCATCTCTTCCGGGTCTAAGAATTTCTGCTCAGTTTCCCCATTTAGATCGATAGACGATATATCTCGCCCGATGGACTAGAAGAATGATTCCCGCGGACATTCGTTTCTGTACCATATTCATCGTCTTCTACATTTTTGATCAGCCTTCCTTTTCAATATATCTATTTTCTGGTTGATAATATATGCTGAATATAAGACATATGTTTCAACTAACTGATGAGTTCTCTCGCCTTCAGATCCAATAGTTATATATGATTGGTTAGCTTCTTAACTGCGAACTAGCGGGGGAATGGGTTATAGCTCGCTTGAGTCTGATTGGCTGTATTGCAGTGTCACATACTGGAAAGAGTATGTGCTAGGTTCAAGCCAGAGCCTAATTGGTTACTGTCAGTGGAGCCTGCTAGCGCTGCCAAGCAAGTGTTCATAGGGTGGGTATAGAAGTCAATTACGAGATAATTCATAGCGATACGATTATGTCTCAATAGATTAGTAAGATGGCGCGGGTTCAAGGAATATATAATGATGATGACGCTGTCTTTTAGGTCTCCTTGAAGGTTATGTCAACTTATTTTGTCACGTCATGAACACAGCGACGTGCTATTAGGACGCGATGCCCAAAGCATAAAATAGAAAGACATCCGTTCTTTTATTTTATAAATCCTAATTCCATCCGATATTGTTTAGATCATCTGCAACCTCTAGACGCTAATTGCACCCCAATCAAACGAAGGGCGTCTCTGCAGAATCCTCTATACCAGCGCCCTACTAACGACATCGTATCCATGAATTTGTAAATTGGCGGAAAAATTGGCTAATCCCTTATTTTTCTGGTGCTTGAGGTGGCTTGGCGGCCGCGGCATCGGTGATGTTTAGATTCTGTAGTTGTTCCGTGGGTGCCTTTGCCGAGTCACCCCCAGCCGCAAGAGCCAATTTCTTGAGTCGCTTGCGCTCCTTCTCCTTCTCCTTCGCAGCCTTCTTGGCCGCAGCCTTCTCTAACTCAATTGCTTTTTGCTTTCGCAGCTCCTCTCCACCGAAGGCTTCGCGCCACTCGTCGGCCTTCTCCGTGGGGATAAGAGAGAACAGTAGTTTCGGCTCTCCAAGGGCTTGTCCAGGAGGGATAGTGTTGGGTGTCCATGTATCCGGAATGGCGAATCGTTCATTACCAGAGCCTTGGACACCGAGTTGGCGCAGAATCGAATCTGCTGTCTCTGGTAGGTATGGGAATAGAATGTTTGCGAGGAGGTGAAGGTGGTTGAGCGCAACACCGATGACGGCGTTACATCGCTCCGGATCCTCAGTGAGCAACTGGTTGCTTAGCTTGTTGTCTTGCAATAGCTTGTTGCCAACGGCTGAAATGCTACAGAGATATCATATTAGCATATTAAATAATAAAAGAATCACGGGTAAATTGAAATACATACCTGAGAGCCGTGGAAAGACCAGCTCGCAGCTTGGTAGCATCAAGGTGTGATATGTAAGTTTGGAGCAATCCGTTGATCTCCTCTGTGAATTGTTTTATCCAACCATCCGAATCCTGGTACTTGGTGTAATCGGGTACCACGGCATTGAGCTTTGCGTGGGCAAACTTGACAACGCGGTTGCAGAAGTTGCCAAGATTCTTGAGTAGGTCGTTGTTGTTGGCGTCAACAAACTCTCGCCAGCTGAATTCGGAATCGCTGGTTTCCGGACGTCTTGAGAGCAAGTAGTAGCGCCACACGTCGACAGGTACACCGGTATCCTTGGCGCTGTTACCGAAGACACCAACGCTCTTTGATTTGCTGAATTTGCCACCTTCGTAGTTAAGATACTCCGTCGTGGATAATTTGTGAACCTTGGTCCACTTTTCTCTGGTACCAAGCTGAGAAGCCGGGAAAATGATGCTGTGGAATCTAATTTGGGGAATTAGTTATAATTCGAGATATTTAATCATCGCTGGGTAATTACTTACGGGACATTGTCCTTGCCCATGAATTGGTACAGGGAAACGTTGTCTGGATTCTTCCACCATTGCTCCCAGTTCTTGCCTGTGGTGTCGTCTCTGTCGGTATAGCATTTGGTGATCGAGGGATATCCAACTATTCCGGTTAGCACATGTCCGAAAATATGACAGAAATCTGCGGGATAATACATACTGCATGCATCGAACCAAACATAGAATACCTTCCCATCGTAGTCACCTCCTGATAGTCCAGGAAGACCTGTGGGGACTGGCACACCCCACTTGAGGTCTCTTGTGATACTTCGTGGTTTCAATCCGTCATTGAGCCATGATTGTGTGATAGCTATGGCGTTGGAACTCCAATCTTTTATGTCGCCAGCGTTGTCGAGCCAAGACTTGACTTCAGGCTGTAGCGCATCTAATTTGAGATATAGATGCTTCGTTGTCCGTCGTTCTGGGGTCGCGCCGTCAAGTTTGCAATGAGGGTTAACCAACCAGCCAGTGGCCTTTCTGTCTTCGCCGGATTCTGCTTTAGTATCCTCGGTTGGCTCTAGGGGGTCAAGGAGATTTCCACATGCGTCGCACTATTAATCGCATTAGCTGTGTAATTAGAGAAGGGCGTGGGAAAAGATTATATACCTGGTCTCCACGGGCTCCGGCTGCATGGCACAGACTGCATTCACCTTCCACAAAGCGATCAGCCAGGAAAGAGTTATGCGCCGGACAGTAGGCTTGTTCAGTCTCTCGCTCCTCGATGAAACCATTCTCCCACAACTTAGTAAAGATCTGCTGGACGATTTCTGTGTGCTGAGGAGTCGGGGTGCGACCAAAGATGTCGAAATCGATCTTGAACCAAGCATAGATATCGCGATGAATGGCATTGTACTTGGTGCAGAGGGTGGCAGGATCTACACCTTCAGCAAGGGCCTGAGTCTCGGTGGCCGTGCCATATTCGTCTGTGCCGCAAATATACAACGTCGGGAAGCCGCGTGCTCTAGAGTAACGGGCAAACACATCTGCGGACTATTGAGATCAGTATATTAGCCAGCGCATTCGTTAAATATCGAGTCGCATCTTGATTTCACTTACCAGAACACTGCCGATGATGTTGCCAAGATGTGGGACGTTGTTCGCATAGGGCAGGGCGCTCGTGATCAGGATATTCTGCTTCCCCGGCTGGGGGAGCAGCGATGGCTTTGTATTCGACTCGCTCATAGTCGTGATTGTGTTTAGATCTTGCTTGCAACTATTTTTTTATCGGAAGGTGGATCGCAAGCGTACTAAGGGAAAGTGTGAGAAGATAGGAAGTTTTGACAGGATTAGGCGTATTGACGAAAATAGAGGGGGAGGGGCACTGAGTCACAAAAATGACAGCGGAAGGGCAGAAAGTCGATCGGCCAAGTGCCGACGGAAAAGGAAGGCGGTGTGGTTTGTGGTTGCTTCCAGGTTAGGTCCACAGGCCGCTTGTTAGGTTGCTTGCTTGCTGTGTTTTAGGTACCTGCTCCAGTAATAATTTCACCTAATAATTATTTGAACTTGGACGGAAAGAAGGTTAAACAAAAACATCCATGGATGTTGATTTACATCTGCAATTATGTATTTAGTATTATATATATCTCCGATAATAATTAATGACTAACAATAACGTTTTATTACTTAAATTCTGGCATAAAAGGCAGGACATTATTAAAGTTCAAGTTAAAATGGGAATAGTTGCGTTTCGCATGTCGAATGTTTAATGAGGGTTCCGGGGGATTAAGGTTGCGTGTTCCAGTGTGGTAAGGTTTGAACCCAAGCGGTTAAGCCTGCCGTGTTCGTCAACTTAGGTGCCACCATTAGCGCTCTTTCTACCTTTCTGCTATTCACAACAATGCAATTCAATTCAAGCTCTACAACACAAACAAAGGACAATTGAGCTTCAATCCTATCAATCATTCAAAGAGAAAATTCCAAGAATTATCCAATTATTCAGTTATTTGCGACATCGCCATATCCTATTCTGATGGGAAACGTCGGCGTATGCTAGTGTCTCTATTTGCGCTGGCTGCGCGAAGCCGCCCGTGGTTTGAGCTACCCTGGACCTGGATAACGCGCGCGAACCAGCACCAACGCCACAGGTGCCAAATCTTCCCCCATTAGAATTGTTCCCGAGTGGAACACCCTCAAACCGCTCCCATGGATGGAGAGAATACGCAAACCTCCCGAATTCAAATCCCCCTACCCTCGAAACCTCCTCCCTACAGACCTGGCGACGGTCCCCCTTTGGCGCCACTGAGATTACAACCTGAACGGGACTCAACCGCGTATATAATTGACAAGCGCGTCTTACCTGGAACAGCTCGGAACGGTGAATTGCAGCTTCAGATGTACTATGTCGTTGCATGGCAGGATGTCCCAGCTGCACGCGTAACAATTCTTGCGACACAAATACTCGACTACGTTTCGCCTGGAGAGTTAGAAAGCTTCGAGTACAAGCAACTTTTAGAAAGAGACGAGGAGATTGAGAGACAAGAGGCTCTAGAAAAGGAAAAGTTGGAAATGGCAAAACAGAAGAAGGCGAAAAAACCTACAAGCGCGACCAGTACGCCAACGACGCCGGGTACACCAACTACCACTAGCCGAAAGCGACGTGGCCGACCGAGCAAGGCCGAGCTTCAGGCGCGTAAACTCTCGAAGCAAGCGAGCGTCACCAATTCCGAGAGTATAGAAGTAACGCTACCTCCTACGAGTACATCGGGTCCGTCGTTGTCTACGCCGCAAAAGAAGCGCGCAAGAGAGATAGTCACCGATGTGGAAGAGGTTGATGATCCTGATCCGGATGATGCGATACACCGTCAATTGTGCGGCGAAAATGATGATGACGACGATGCTGCCGAGGATGAGGATATGGAGGTGGACGAGGCTACTGAGAGTAGAGGGACAATGCCAAAGGACAGAGTTCCCAGGACCATGTCCTCGGGTCTCCAAATAAGCTCGTATGCTAGAAGTTCATCGCTTAATCAGGACTCGTCGACATTGATCAAGAGCGCTAACGCCAATCTTGTCTTGAAGTCATCTACGAGTTACGTCCCCGTACCCAAGGTCCTTCGATCCAACAAGCAGCCTTGGGAACTACCGGCCATAACGCCTCTTCCACCTCCCATTCCCAAGCCACGGCCATCCCTACCTTCAAACAGCAAGCCGCGCAAGATACCACCTCTTCCGCCCGGCAGAAAACAGTCTACAACTCCTGTTCCGGTCCCCACGCCAGTGAAATCTGACAAAAAGATTCCTTTACAATACCCACAATTCTACTCGCAAGCAAGGGTTGAACCACAACCCGTGAAACCGAAGTCAACGGAACCTAAACAATCCACAACTCCTGTTCCCATACCTCAATACCCGCGCTTGAAAAACGTCAAGAACATCAAACCTGAAAAATGCGAGCCGTCTTCTTCTGCACCACCCTCACCTCCACCTACTCAACCTCCTAAGAGTAGCCCCCAACGCCCCCAACACCACGGCTTTACTCCTGCTGGCCGAAGCTCCGGTCGCTGGCCTTCTGAGACGCCCCAATCCTCTAGCGAGGTAGCCGCAGAGTCGCCTCTCAGCGACCATATTGGCAGCACGCACTTGAAAAAGGCCACTCCCAAGCCTAAGCCTAAGCCCGCAGCAGGCACCGGCCAAGTATGGGTAGTGTCGCGACTTGAAGGTGACAAGCTAGTGCAATCCCGCGGGCGACGCACCCGCTTTTTCAAAGTGCGCTGGGAAGGCGATTGGCCCCCCGACGAGAATCCTACCTGGGAGCCCGAAATCAACATTGCACCCGAATTAATCGCGGCATACTTTAACGGCAAGGCTAAGGGTGCGGCAGGCCGCCGTAAGACGACCGGCTCAGTGGGTAACAGATTTGACCCCCCAAAGATGGATATTCGCTCGGAACCCCTGACGCTAAAGAGAAAATACTCGAGTGTCGCGGAAGCGTTCGCGGGAGACACGGACGATTTAGATGAGCTACGAAACAGCGCCGATAGTGGTGGCGAAGCAGACGTTGCCGTCTATGCCAGTGGTAACAGGGGCAAGAGAAGGGAAGTAGTACGACACAACTATTATGAAGATGACGAAGGAGAGGATGAAATCCTAGTCGTAGCTACAGATCAAGATCCGAGAAAAAAAAGACGAGAATCACAGCCCGGCGAGCAGATGGATGAACTAGGCGCAGCTTTTATGAGAGACCTCGCTGCGGCTATCCACCGCAGGAGTGATCAGAATGGGAGCTGAAGCTAGTAACAGATGGCCCAAGTTCACCATTGACTTCTTAACATCGTCGCAGGCCTGTGTTCTATGAAAGGACGTTGCCGAGGATCAGGATCAGTGCTGGGGACGTAAGGGGTGGAAGAATGACGCCTAAACGCCTCTCTTACAGGGACATGGGAATAATACCCTACCCACCATCCGACTTATAGGAACTGAGATCACAATGATGCTAGGTTAGCAGACGCGTTGCATCTTCAATACCAAGAAATTTTAGTATGAAAATTGCCTTGCCAGATTTGAATTAGAAAAAGTGACTCATGTATTAATATTATGATCGTACAGTAAGCAATTGAACTATCCCCTGAATTACTCGGTCACCGGTGTAGCATGTGTGCATTGCCTATTTAGATAGATGTGGGGATAAGTTGATACAGTTCAGCACAGTAATATCAATACAGTGAGCATATTCTTCAACGCCATTTTGCGCTGCCTAACCTACCTCGTTGCTTGTCTCTCCTCTCCTCTTCTCAATCTCAAATGAAAATCAGGACATCATATTAGCACGATCACAGCATATCATATCACGTAGGGAATAAGTCGAAGTTTTGGTCAAATGCAAAGGTCAATTGATCGAGCAGAAAACCTCCATACATCCTTCCCCATGAAAAAAAAGCCAATTGCAAAGAAATGAAAAAACCCCCTCCAGTCCGTACGCCGAAAACCTGCCCCTCGTGTGAAAAGATCCAGAACGCCACTTCCCACCTGCGTTGTAACTCCGCGAAAATGCAAGGTCGATTTGTCGGCTGGACGAGATGAGTTGCTCCTTTGATCTGAAGTCGAAAGAGGATGAAACGAAATGAAACGAAAATCGGATTGAGAGCGAAATAGGGTCGCGATCTTGGGGGGCGTTGGCGAGGAAGATCGGATGTGGGGCCCTGTCGACTCGGTTCGTACGACGTGGGGTCGTGCAAAAGTTGTGAGGAAATGAAGAAGGTGCGTGTTGTACGAGTACTTGTCGTCGGTGTGGTACACGCGGGTAAACCTTCATCTTTTTAAAAGGGTATCGTAACTCGACCGAATTTATTCGGTGTCGAGACATGCGAGAAGTACGATCTTCTTGGTGTCGATGATAAGGTTATCTCACGAGGTTCATTCGGAAAACTCGATGAGAACTAAGAGAGATCGCGAAAAGTAGAATGTGGCAATGTGGAGGCGGATATGGCGGATATGGCCATGAGTATATGTCGAAATGCGATGTAATGTGCTCGGCCACAGCTCAAACTTCGATCGCATGCCTAGAGGGACGCATGCTTCACGGAAATTTGAGGAAAGGATCGCATAAAACCGATATACCGAAAAGCCGAAACCATAGAGACTATTTTCAAGACCGATTTAGAGGATGGGTGCGAGTCACTAGTCAGCTCGATTACCATACATCCTCTTCTTTCAGACCGAGTTCCTTTCGCTTGCGAGCCCTCTCTTCATCATTCAGGCGCTCGATCTCTCCCTCGACAGTCAGAGGGTACTTCTTGCGGCCGTCCCAAAGCTGCGGGGCCGAGTAGGTGGCAAGCACTTCGTCGTAATTCTCGCGCTCCTTTTCGTCGTTCGCGTAAGAATTAACTCTCTTCCAAGGGACTACGTTCGACTCATCTTTAGGAACAGGAGTGTCAAGGCGGCTTAAGCGCTGTGCCTCTTGGAGCTTTCGAAGCTTTTGTTCGTTCTGCCACTTTCGGAGATCTCTTACGATAAGGCGTTTTACGCCTCCGCCGGAATCCAGCTCGAGCGTCTCGTCTTTCATCTCAGTCTCGTACTCGAGACCGTTCTTGGTGGACGTCGTAGAGTGATCGGTGTGGTCGAGGCTGCTAATTAAAAACGAATTCTCTGGAGTTGTCGAATCGGTGTGCTCTTTTCGGAGTTTCACTTGTTCCTCGCAGAACTTCTCGAGCGCTCCAGGTTCGTCTTTCGGTTTCTCGAGGTACGTCAGGCTGGAATCACGTCGGTGACGTCGGGATACGTGTCTAGACTGAGATCTGTGACGTAGAAAATCGTCCACTTCAGGGTATTCACCATCGTCAGCTTCTTCCATTTTGCGCAGTGTTTCGAGGAACCAGGGACGCATCCACATACCAGCTCCGAGACCGGGGATCTCGCGAAATCGTTCCTCATTTGAAAGTTCAGAATACTCATTGGGGGAATCACCAGAGTCGGAATAGTTTTCGGGGCTTGACGAACCCAAGGGAGCAGTAGCCTCCTCTTCCTCCGGAGCAGCCGGAGAAGCCCGGCCGAGCTCCGGAGATTCCTCGTCCTCTTCTTCCTCGTTTTTGCCTGCAGCATCTTCTAAACACCAGTCCCATGCATCAACTCTTCCCTTGAGATGTGCATCCAACATACTTGGGTTTGACCCACGCGCCATATTCACGAAAATATCTGGGCCGTTGAAGTCATCAAGTTGCTCAACCGGTGCATCGCACGGGTCTGGAGCAAACCGCCAGAGACTCACATCGAACGAACCGGGACTCTCATGCTCAAGTTCTCGAATGGTCTGTTTGTAGAATCGACCAGCTTGAAAGACAGTCTTGAAGAGAATCCACAGTCTCCCCTCGTTGTCCGTCCAGATGTCTTCTAAGAGGTCCTGAGGCTTGCTGAATCGTGCTTCGAAGTCTAATAAGAAATCCTGGCACGAATGCTTAGAGAAGTCGAGGTACACAACTAATCGGGTGAATTTGTGGTTCAAGTCGTTCTGGATCTCCATAGTGATGGGATAGCTGTGAGACTTCAGGGGGATTACCTTCACGCCGGGTCTGAAGAGATCCTCGACCTTGCCGGCTATAAAGGTCACGTACTTCTTAGCATCCTCGGGATGCACAAACTCGACGATAACAGTGTGGCCCATAGGCCGAGGGCTAGTAGCGGACGTGACCTTGAGGATCTTCCCGCCACGAATGCGCGCCATGATGTCCGCAAGAGGTGTTCTCGTTTCCAGACCGGTGATCAGGACCTTTCGTGATGCGGCGCGCTTATCGCTGCCGGGCTCGGGGGCGTACTGGATACCGTATGTGAGCATCAGGGGCGGTGTCTCATCATATCGGATTTTAGTACCGCGGTGATAGGCTTGGAAGATCTGTGCGCGCTCCTGCTCGCTCTTGAAGATCTTGCTGATGTAGTCGCGGTTGACCGTGGGGCCCGGATCACCGCACCTGCCCACCTTCGTTAGGACGTAGGAACCGTCCGGCTTGATAAAGCTAGGGTCATCGTTCTTGACCAATTCTGACTGCTCAGAAACGTCTGACTGCTCGAAAGCATCTGGATATTCGGAAGGCGCATACGAGGGTGCAGCAGGCAGTTCGTTTCGGCCAGCACAAACCTCCTTCTCCTGATCGACTAGGCACCCAGGCTTAAGTCCTAGGCCAACGCTGCCAGGGACGGTACCGGTGTCCTCTTCTCGGCGAATAGCTTCGAGACTTCGTGAATAGACGCTGTAAATGGGGCGGTACGATGAATGCAATCCACAGCCGTCGAGTGAGCATAACTGGCGGGGGTTCTCTGGCCTGTATCCGCCGACTTTGTGCGGGATGCGGGCTGAGAGTTCCGCGTTCGAGGGATTGCCGTGGATTACACACGTCTTGCGAGGACAAGGGCTTTTGTGCAGACAGGTGTAAGTGTTCATCGCCCTCAATGCTAGTTGGGGACTGGTGGGCCGCGGGAGGTTTTCTGGAACCTTGATCTTGCAATTGGCAATGTGGTCGGCGAAATCCGCCGGGGGCTCGGGGGGGAACTTCGCGGGATCAAAGATCTCGGAAGGAGACATCTCGGGAGAAGACACCTCGGGAGACATCTTAATTCCTTCGTTGTAAGCGGGGATGATCTAAAGTAAGAGAGGATATGATGATCAGGGAGATGGATTATCGATAAGAGAGAAGTTTGATGATGATCTATGATAGATCGAAGGTAGAGGAGATGAAAGATGAGATGAGAGATTGATGGGAGATGGAAAACCGACAACAACGCGTTTCTGATTGACTGATGTCCGCGTGATGTCAGCAATCTAGAATTGCTTGTCTCCTTCGGAGAAGAAAAAAGGATGGAAGTGGTTACGAAAGGATAGTGGGTGAGGTTGGAGGTAGTAAGTAGGTTGACTAGAAGTCGAGAGTTGTAGTTGGAAACTTAGGGATTGTTATGTGATTACTTAGGAGATCTGGGTAACAGGACCAAGTTTACAACGCGAGAAGAGTGGGAAGTGGAAGATGAAAGTTGATGAAGAAGAAATGAATTTGGGTGAAGAAGAAAATGGATTTGGGGGAAGAAGTAAAAGAAAAGTGGTCAAGTGAGGAAGAGGGTGGTGGGAAAAGTTTAGCAGAACAAATCGATTTCGAAATATCATCCAATAGTCCATTCCAGTAGTTGTTACTTACTACTTAGGAAGGAACAGCTATGAAAAACGCACTGCTATTGGTTGATTCTAAGAAATCGTGTGCACATTATAACAGGGTCCATGCGCCAAATGAGCCGACTAACCGCGACAACGACGTCGACGAAATTTATCAAATTTCATCGAACCTTCATTTTTCCTAGATTCATTTCATTTTAACATCAAATAGGCGTCTTTTTTCATGAATTTTGAACATTTTACGTGAATTCTGGCGTGGAGACGTTCACTTGTTGTCGGAACCCGCTCATAGTCGTCTTATTGGTAAAACTCTAGATGAAGTTCCATCCTCGCCCTAATAATTAATTCTCACCTTTGACAGGGAAGAACAATTAAAGTTACTTTTCAAGTAACTTCCATAGGTACTGTACTTATTTGCTTGAATTAGGAACACAGCAAAAATGTTGTTTCTTTGGAAAAGTTAGTATTCAATCCGCAACGGCTGGTGGATGGTTCAAGTACATACGCCAGCTCTGGGGCTACCAAAATATTTCATCGTGTACTTATATACTTCTAAGAACCTCTATTGGAGAGTACTTATATATACAGCAGTACAAACTCATGATATCTGGAAGTAACTAGATCATCGTCGAATATATAAGTAGATACGTATCTTGTTTGTTTTACACACAACATTGAAATGGAAGGGAGGCTGCTATACATAAGTCACTTAGAGGGAACACTCTTTCCTTTCCCATTTTTCCTAGTATCAAGTGCGGTTTAAACGAAAGATTGCTCTTGCTAACGCAATCGGTGTCTGCCATTGCTATACCTATGTTAGACACTGGACCTTCCTGCGAAGCCCTCCATGGGATTCCACGAGTGCAACTAGTCAGCTGCCAGAGCCTTAACCAGGGAGCTGGGACCGGCCTACGAAGGGATCGAGGTAGAGATTACTCGGCAGCTAGCCCTGGATGAATAGACAAAGAAAGGTTCTTGCATGTATCGGATGCCTCGTTCTTCAGCTTGTGGGGGTTCAAATTTCCTTGCGCAACAACATGGTTATTTACTACCTATGCTTCTACGTCCGTATCGTGACACCCCGAAGGGTTTCTTGACTACTGGTTAGCTGGATCAGTAAGATAGCAAGTCATGTTGTCATCAGTATCGAAAAGTTTAAGAGCATATATATATATATATATACAAGCATAGCAAAGATTGATCAAACGTCCCAACGTAGAATTGCGTGAGGATGTACGACTATTTAGCCCAGGCCCCGGGATATGCACCAACGCAATGTCATTATGGTCAAGCAGGATATCAAGCCAAACATCTACCTCGTCAATAAGGCTCATGGTTTTGCTTGTTATAGCCTAATAAAAACGGAAGTCTGCAAGTACAAGCCGAGAAATAAACGAGTTGACATGTTCTGGGTTGTGTGAGCATATATAGGAGTAGGTATGATTGATGATTATGTAAGCAGACCAAGGCAGTTACATTGACAACAACCCCAGGAGTTTAACGTTCAACATTTAAAATGTTGCCTAGAATCAGGGGACATACGTACCCGGGTGTTTCACTGATACTGAGGTACTGAACAACAGACTATGGGGCCGTAATGTAAGAAATATGTTTAGAGATGCTTTGATTCGAGTATAAGCTATGGAATTATAGTTCGACTTGTGGCCAGAATTGGAACTCAAGCGTAAGTGTCGGATACGAATTTCCATGATACAGCTACAAGTACTTGAAATCATGTAATTCTTGCATGGGGATGCTCGACATGAAGAACGAAGGTATCAGACCCGAGCTGCGTTCCATAGTACCTATGTGAGCCTCACTCTTACCTCGAAGGATAATATCCAGGAGCTGTATTTCTTACTGGCATATGTCGGGGCGTATAAGCAGAATTAGACCCAGAGCATAGCCAGAAAGGTCCGATATCCGTGGGGTCAGATTGACAACTGACGCTGCTGGGCGTCGCATCTTATGTGACACAAAAGCCTCAAGTGGTTTTCTTCAACCAAACATTGAAATTTGTGATTCGGAGTCGGGGATGGCGCCTTATCTACTCGAGTGACCGTCTTGTGGTACAAGTGAGGGATTTCGGGAAGCTCAGCAATGATCAATGAGACTCACGCGATAGCCGATGCCACTGCAAAGGTATCACAAACATAATTCTGACCGACATTCGTTAGCACAACCCCTGTAGGATTTTCGCCCGGATTGCCCATCCTCTGAAATGTCAATTGACATTTTAATGCGCGTCCATTCTCTTGATATCCCGCCTCCCCGTGTTAGACATGTTGCGTTTATTCCGAATGATAGAACTGCGCATTAGTCTTGTTGCATTTCGAATAGGCAACATGTCAGTAGCGCCTGTACTGGTGCTTCAGCAACAGCTTGTTGTGTCGAAATGACTTCCTAGATTTTTACTCCACTTACTCACTTGACTATGCCATGTGTTTTTAAAACTGTTAGCTCGCGTATTTTGAGAGAGTCCGATCCTAAAGTTCTCACTCAGGCTGCGACTTCGCGCGTTGGAAGTCTTTCCGGAGTTTCCGGATTACGCTAAGACCTCTTACCACGCATACACTAAAGCTTGAATATTGGGTTGAAATTGGGTCATCTCGTGATGTATAGCCAATCTGTCAATCTGCTGCATCTAAGACGGACTGCTATACCGATGCTCTACTATAAGACTTGTTAGCCAATCGTTCTGTATTCGTTGAGAATATTGAGGTCAACTTTAGGGTAGACCCAATTGCCTGGCAGCAAAACAGTGATCCAAGATTCAAAATGTCACGAGAAGAACCAAAAGAACCAATGACCGTATTCTCCCGAGGGACAGGATCCTGGGAATAATCCATTCTACCCCCTGCGTCGATCGTACCGATAATGGCTCCTGACCCCCACCCTAAGGGCGCCCTAAGAGTTCTCACGTGAGAATCGTTTCTTAGGAGTTTGTTCCTAGTCAACCATGTCTTACGATACGAGACGAGAGAAATTCTTTCTTCTGCGGGGTTTATCGTAGTGCCGCAATTGAGGTAATCGATGCCGATTAAAGGACGGACGAGACGAGACCCGGTTGTTGGAGTGAAGTATCCAAGGGTCGAGAATAGAATTTGGCGAATGGATCGCCAAGAACTTGTAGCACGCGCCCATGCCCCTAAAGGATGGATGGCTTGAGCCAGGCCGCCGGGTTTCATCGCAGCGTTGTGCAATATAACTCCGCGGAAGGCCGGTGTGACAAAATTCTCAGTCAACTTCGCTTGAGTTTACGTCGGGCTGTTCGACCTGCTCGAACATGGCTGGGGTAATGGAACATCGACAACAGTATTTGGCCTTGAACGAAACGCAAGCGTTACTTACCTAGTCAGCTATGAGCTGCCTGCCTAGGGAGTGGTGTCGAGTTGGGGGTACGGGTGCTAGTTCACTAGTATTGAGCGGCAGATTTCTTGACCAGGGTGAATTCCGGAGTTGACACACACGTTACCTACCCCAGAATCCTAAAAATCCTGACAACGGCGCTCATGAGCGATGATCACGCAGACCAGCTAGAGCGTAGCCTGCCTGCCTGAGTAGGTAGCTTGCGTGGACCTACTGCACGATGCAGTTTGGACGTGTGCATTGCTCGGTGGATGGTGAGATATGTGGCGGTCGTGTTTGTCGTTGATATGTGCGTTTCTCAGAGCACATGTAGGTTGAGTATGTGGGAGCAGGGCACGAGATGTTACCCCCTCCTTTTTGCCTCCCACGTAAATGGGTCCGCGGTGAAGCTATCGACCTGGACACTGGGGCATATCCCGCACAGCATCGGAGAGTTGGCTTGGCGGGGAGGGCTGGACTGACTAGACCTGTTAGCCCCGTTTAATCATCGTAATGGGAGAGGTATGAATCGATAGAAAAATGTTCTAAATTCTAGTCCTAGTCCGGACATCAAAATGATCGGAACAAAAATGGACCCGGAACATGCGCTAGGACGTTTGCATGTTTTAAGTTCGACATCGCAACTTTGGAATGGAAGGTTCAGTAGAACTAACGGCGTGGGGGTGGGTGACGCTACAACGGAGTGAGTATAGCACAGGGCTTACTTGCTTAAGATTTCATAGGCTAGCCTAGAATGGGAGGCGATTTCTCCAGGTACTACTCCAGGTATTGTAACTTCCCCGTTTACAACTGTCCCCCACGCACCAGGTAGCCCTAGAGAGACCCATTAAACCTTCTTTTACCCTTGACTGCCTAGAACAGCCCCTCCTTTCTAATTTCTCTCTTCTCAACTAAAAGAGAAATGAGAAAAAAAGCTTCACCGCATCTCCATCGCATCATACTCATTCAACATGAACCAGACTGCATGGATTCTTCGCCCCGTAACTCACCCAGCAGGACAGCCTGCTTATCTGTTCATCAGTTTCGGATTGGACTCAGGATTGGCTGCGACCCTGAAAGATTGCGCAGACTGACAGAAACAAGCATGAGGGCTAGAGCATCAATCTGCAGTCCTTTGCGTCTACATCCCCGCGTGTCAATTTCTCATGCTTGTCTGCCCGAAATAGACCAGAAGAACCAATCAATTTTCTAGAAAGCAGTGTAATGAAAAAGAACCCTGGGGCTTCCAACGTCAGAAGCACATATCCAAGCCACTTACAAGTCTACGGTGGTACAGTCAATCATTCTTCGTCGTTCCTTGCCAGGGGAAAAGCTCGAATGCACGCGTGACCCCCCACCAATCCACCAACCAAGGTCAACCAAGCTACGCCATCGGGCTACCTAGTACCTCAGGGCAACACGTCTGGTCTACGTACTTGCCTTTGTTAGTAGCCTCTTCGTCGTTGGCCAGTTAAAACACGCCTACCTATTCCATCGAGGGTCATACAAGTTACTACTAGAGGCTCTGTCGGGCAAATCCCGAATCCTCTGCAAGCTCATTGGATTGCCTTAACCTGAGTAGGATCCGATAGCTGGCCAGTCGAGTCCCGTGCTTAGTCGTCTTCGCCTTACGCCTACCTAGCAGACTACCCAGTAGACTACCTACCTAGTCGACCTAGCCTACCTAGCTAAGGTACTAGGTAGTCTCATCGGCTATGAGCCGTGAATGACAACTTAGATGTGCACAACGAGAAAAAAAGGACATAATTTTAAGATAATAGGTATTTAAACCGTTGCTACCCCCCTGCCCCTTCCTAGTAGACGGTTTACAAGTACTTCCTTCATTGTCTCTACCCCTTACACTTGCTTCAACCCCTTCCAAGGTCTCCATCTCTGTCACATTCAGTTTCTATTATATAAATTCACGTAACTCGCGTGGGTCGGAGTTCTTTCTCCGTATTTAATTACTTTATAAAACTCACCCAACGATAATATACCTCTACATCTTTTCTTCCTCTTCATTAAGTTTCTTCCACTCGTACACAATCATACTAGTATCCAACCTTGCTTTGCCACATTAAAATCCTTTTAAAAACAATCTCGATGACGGAAACTCTGGACCAGTCTCGCCCTCTCCCCGACGGGGTTTATGTTCCAACAGTTGCTTTCTTCAAAGAAAATGATGAAATTGACGTAGAAGCAACCCAACGCCATGCCGTTCACCTTGCCGAAGCAGGCGTTGCAGGTCTCGTTGTACACGGATCGAACGGAGAGGCCGTCCATTTAAGTCAGGATGAGCGTAGCCTCGTTATTAAAACTACACGAGCCGCTCTAGACCAGGCGGACCACCATCTTATGCCTCTTATCGCCGGATGCGGAGCCCAATCAACCCGAGAAACCATCCAGCTATGCCAGGATGCGGCTGAAGCAGGGGCTAACTATGTCATTATACTTCCTCCCGCGTACTATGGCGGTCTTCTCAACACATCAAAGATCGTTAAACATTTCTGCGATGTTGCAGATTCTAGCCCCATTCCAGTCATGATCTACAACTACCCTGGAGCTTGCTCTGGTCTAGATCTCTCTTCGGATGCGATCATTGAAATTTCAAAGCACCCTAACGTTGCCGGTGTCAAACTCACCTGCGGAAACACAGGAAAGTTGGCCCGCATCGTTGATGGCGCTAAGACTGGTTTCTTTGTCGCTGGTGGCAGCGCAGACTTCATTCTTCAAGGCCTCGTTGTAGGCGGAAATGGTACTATTGCAGGTACTGCCAACCTAGTACCTCGAGCGTGCGTTCGTATCTGCGAACTATACCGCGCTGGTGAGCTGAAGGAGGCTAGAAGGCTGCAGGCAATCGTTGCCAAGGCGGATTGGATCGCCATCCAGACGGGCTTTGCCGGCGTGAAGGCCGCCCTACAGCAATTCGAGGGCTATGGTGGAGAACCCAGGAAGCCCTGTGGGTTGCCAAGTAGCGAACAGATGGACATGATTACAAATGGATTCGCGGAGGTGTTAGCTTTAGAGCAGAGCTTGGCTTAGAGAAAAATCTGGGGATAAAATCCTAGTAAGGATCATTGAGACCCAATGGGCCAATGCTTGGCGTTACGAGATCAAACGGCGTTAACAGGTCGGAATAATGAAAAAATAAAATATGGAAACAGCTTGATTTGCTAGCTACCTCAACTATTGGTGCAGGATGTATTTGCTGGAAAGCTCTAAACACAGAACGTCTCTATTCGCTAACCAGCTAATTGTCAAAAGGCGAGACCGTAAACCTTCAGTATGAGTATGATCCTCGACGATTTCCAGACTCACATGTCGCTTACACGATATACAACCTTCACATGACACCACGAGAAACGTTACGAGCTGCAGGTGCCGGCAGCTGCAGTAGGTAGGTGACCAGTCTGGATTTGAACATACGTACATACAGCACTATGTATGTATACGGGCATACTTCCAAGTTCTCTATCATTTGCACGATTAGAGCATCGCGAAGTTCGGACGACGGCTACTATGGCGGTTAGAACGTCGGTTATCATTGCCCCCCTATTCCCGAGAAGAAGCAACGCCACCTTTCTTCTATGCCACAGCAGCACGCATGATCCATGCTGCCACCATTACCCCAACCCAGCTTCACATCATGACGGCACATCGCATGCCGCGTACTACCTGGTCGATCCTCGCGATATCCATCCATTGGAAACACGTCCATCACCCGAGACACTCGCATGAAGGGCAGGAACACAAGACCCTTCTGCATCATGTACTTGAGTCAATCCACGGTCGATCGCCAGTCGGTCTGTCATAAAATGTCGGTCGTTGCAGATCAACCCGAAGTTTTGCTCTCCCAACCCTGTACCCCGCAGTCTCGGACCTGCAGAGGCCATGCCGCGCTAATCCTGTAAATCGGGCATGGTCTGGGAAACCTTGGAAAATTTGGGGGATTGGTGTTGGGGGTTAAGAGGTTGATGATCAGTGGTTGGTTTGGTACGGAGGTCGAATGCAAAGAATTACGCACGAAACGATCCTCGCTCTCTCGTCAGCGTCTGTCGCGCTATTATAATCCCCTTACTTTACCAACCCACTAGCCCAACTAACTTACCAACCCGCAACGTATATTTACCCGAGCTGGTCGATGTCATGCAGCGAGAGGTAGCATTCTGTTATGTGCCTCGGGTATGTATGTAATGTCAAAGTACCACATACCTATTTTCACTAAAGACGGCACCCCCGACCTCAGAAAAAAACACTGCCCACCGCCACCACCACAAAAGAACCACCACATACGTACGTGCGGATGGGAGGATCCTTCGGTAGCTGCTCTCCGCGACCTGGTTTTTTCGGCCACTCAATGGGACCTTTTGGCCGTCACTCGTTCGCTGACCCAATTTTATGTCGGATCGGTCTGGCCTCCAATCTTACGAGCCTGGCATGACTGCGACGTAGTTTTAGTAATAGGACGACGTCCTAGGGCCCCGAAACCCAACGAAGCCGCACCCGCATATTGCGATCACGGAGGCTATAGCGAAAAGAGAGAGTGGCAAGACACTTGTATGTAAGGGAATCCAACGTCGGGCATTTTCCCCTCTTCCGTCCAGCTCTGGCTAGTTTGGTTTCAGACTTCGCTGTTCAAAAGGGGCCTCCAAAAGCCGTCCGGAGGGGCATAAGTGGCCGTGATATGATGACACGGATTATGTGATGCTGAGCGAATAGGTATATCATACGGCACAGTTGTCGGGTTAGTCGCGTGACGTTCATTGGACAAGAGGGTCGACGAATCCGAATCGAGTAACTCGAGCAGCCTAGGGCTTACGCCGATGAGTGTTAAGCAAACAAAGTCCTCGCATCATCGGATCCTCTTAGACTTTTCTTCACAACACGGGAGCGCGGTTTCTAGTTTCTCCAGACTACCACGGTCAGATAATCATGCAGTAACCAAGCGATCTAACCCCCCGAACCCGAAATAACGGACAGGAATCATGACCCCCACGACCAATCAGGACGCATACTTTCTCGGAGGTTTGCTACCTTCTTCCCCCACGTTTCCCTTAAATGGACTGGGGCCGTTGGGACCACTATGTACGGTAGATTATCTAATTATAAATGACAAATGGACCCTCTTCCAGCCCGTGTCTGCTTTTGATCGTCAAACATTTCCCCTCCTCTCTCAAGCCTCTACCACCTGCTCAAAACGCTCTCACATGCGAACACGAGAGAAAGGTCTGATACACAGTAACCGAACACCTTGCGTTACTTTGAATCGCACCTACACGTTGGGGGCCAGCGTTGAATGCAACGCAATACCCATGTCGGCACCCGGCAAACGAACTGCTGAGCTACCTAGGTGTGCATCCCTAGCAGCTAGGTGGTAGGTAGGAATGGCGTGGGGTTCGCGTCTGCCTCGGCTGCGCTGCACTGCGTGGCGAAGGAACCTGGAAAGAGTGCGCTGGAGTTATGCAGTCAGCACTGAAAAGGGGGTCTGAGACCCAAAGGAACTTTTTATCCCACGAGGCGACAGCGGTTAGGTAATAATTCGCCCAAGTCAGGTTTCGTTTCAGTTTCATTCGAGCGAAACAGAGAACGTCAAGAAGATATGGCGTGTCTCCCTCGCTTGTGGTGAACCGAAGAAAAACTACAGCGCCACTCTGTCCGACTTGTACGAAATTTTCACGAAATGTTGACGGAAGACCGTTGTGCGTCAATGTGTTACCTAACTTTGAAATCATTCCTTCCCTTATCTTTCGCTTAAATGCAGCAGCAGACAATATTTTGCTTTTTCGTCGATAGGGGCTGGTTGGAGGCCGCGCAATCTTTCAGCTCCTGGCTCTTTTAATCGTCGGAGATGCTGATCAGGCCGCTTACATAATCCATACATTTCGTTATCGAGGGGTCGAAAGTCCCTATCACCACTTGCGTCATGGACCCAAGAATAAAATCATCGGGTTTGCTACCAATCCGTTCACTCGGTTATAGCGGCATGGATCCCGTATCTAGTACCATGCCACCGGCGCCGACGAGGATTGGCAGGAAACGTGCTGGGATCGACGACCCCTGATACCGGAATGGGAATCCGGGCGGTCGAGGCCTGGGTTTGTAGGGCTTGGAACGACGGATGCTCCCGTCGCGTGTCTCGAGCAGCACGACGCATACGTAAGGCTTCTCAGACCGCGAGTCGCGAGCTGCAGGGCCGACGGAAATGTCAATTGGATATCGCAGTCTGACACTTCTCGTGCCGACAAATCACAACAGCGGTCACAATTCCCTCGTCAAGGGCAGAATTCCAATTACCAACTGCCTAGGTATGTACCTAGATAATAACTACCTGGGGACAAGAAAAGGCGCATTCGAGACTACTCTCCGCATCAGCTAGGTGCGTTTCAAAGCCGGGGTTCCATGTGGCTTTCCTTTTGGCTGGGCTTTTCGTGCCCGCCGCGCGGGAGGCGAACCCCGCGAGAGAGGACGAGAAACCCCCACGCCCTGGTGTTTCTTCGTCTGACTAAGGTCAGACTTGGATCTGCAATGATAACTCCCAGCTTCTTGGCTTATCAAACTCGCACAAACGCCACGTTTTTGGTCGCCCGTGCTTTCGGAACTGATTCCTCGTGAAACCATTGGGTGGCGAACACCGTGCGTCGACTCAAGTCCGCGGCATGCGTTCTGTATAATAAAGTCGACTAACCCCTATCTCCAGATCCGTGCTGAATTGAGGCTCTGTAAAAAGATAACAGACCTCAGGTCATTCTAATCATATTCCAGCACACCGCTAAGACTGATCGCTGCAGAAATCAAGGAAATAGGCAACTCTTGCGAAATATTATGCAGCTGTTTTCGCCGGTCATAGTTCACAACAACTCTCCAAATCACGTCGAAGTACTATTAACTCCGGAACAGGAAATGCAGCTTCATAAAGTGGGATCGCCCGCGATATTCCGCTGACCTTGCTCAATTGCATGCACGCAAGATCTGAATCGGGCAGATCCATACACGTATTCAAGCCACAAAACAATTTCCGCCAACGAGAACTGTTGAGTTTCATAACTTATTGGAGAATCCGCAAAGCCTCCAGATAACCGGGAAGATTCATGAGGCGGACGCATGTATCGTATACGGACTTTTGAATCTAGGGCGATATTTATCAATCATTTCTGACGCGCTCTTGCAGCCTCGTCTTCATGATATCATCCATCATTCGTCTGTCTGTGCATGTATCATATGAGTAGTTTATCAAAAAGCATCTGAGAGATCGGTTACTGAATTTCTCTGCAGAATCAAAGTATTGAAAGGTACTTAATGCCAAAACCCCAAGGGGCAAATTTGCCCCTATTCAACTCCGAATGATTAGTAATCAATACTTTGTTGATGATACACACCCTCGTGGCGTTCAATAACCATACATCTAAGTACCCACACACCTAAAAATAAATTATTTCAATGGGAAGTGATTTATTCACCTGTCTTAATAATTCGAGATTCTCGTCACTCCAAAAACATATTAACCTAAGTCAGTCCACAACATTGGTTCTCCGTGATGATCAAGTTCGAATAGGTGTTTATTATTGGTATCAGCTAAAAATTAGAAAAAGAAATCAACGCTAACGTAATGAGAGATCCTTCAAAGGCACTGTGAATAATAATCGTTCTGGAACTTGCAAGTCGTCCCGGCAGCACAGGCGGTACATCCATTCCACGTCTTTCCGGCGCATTGGCCCCACTTGGCCGCAGTGCAGGCCCCTGGAGCACCGGGAGCGGGATTACTGCCTACGAATTGAAATAGAGTTAGCATCGATCCGATCGTATATCATATACGGATACGACATGTAGCGGGATCGATCTCATACCTGAAGGTCCAGAAATCAGGACCGGCGTACCAGTCTTCGAGGTCAAGTCGATACTACAGGTGTTCGCACACGCCCCTCCGGCTCCAGGGTTCAAAAACGGGTTTCCCGGAACTGGGTCTGTGCTGTTGTACACGATATCGATCCACTGAATCTGCATCTCGGCCGACGCGCCAAGGCTCATATTGCCAGTCCACGTGCCGCCATCAGACCAACTGTTGAACATGATCCGACTCGCGTCCCTCGGCGCCTGGAACTGGATAGATGACATCAGCTGCCCATCGACGAACCAACTGGTAGACCCAGGCGTCCAGTCCATGCGGTGGTACTGCCAATCAGACCAATCCCCGTGATTCGGCATCGACACGTTCCGCGTGGCTTGCGGGATATCCCCGGTCTCGTTCCAGGACGGCTGGTTCGTGTACTGGATCGAGTTCGTCGGATCCACGGTCCGGATCTCCAGATCCGCCTCCTGGACCAGCGCGAGCTGCGGCGCCTCCCGGAACGTGAACATAGCCGTGACGGCGCCCGGGGCCCCCTTCGTGCGCGCGTACATGCGGATCGAGATGTACCGGTACCCGAGCGAGACGGACTCGATCTCGGCCGCGGACTGGAAGGCGTCGTGGCGCATCGTCCGCATCACCATGTAAGTCTTGGACGCGGCGCCCCGGTCCTGGTTCCGGTCGAAGTAGATGTTGTTCGCGGTGTTCACCATCAGCACCGTGGCGTCGCTTCCCGTGACGTCGGAGCTGCCGTTCATCAGCAGGCTGTTGTTCCAGTTCTGGATCGACCATACGCTCGTCCACGCCGGGTCGTTGAAGTAGTTGTTCGTCACGGGCGCGGCGGTCGCGCCTTGCGCGTCGTTGATGGGTTCTGGGACGCGCACGTACTGCGTCATGTCCCTGAAATCGAAGAAGCGGTGGTGGGTGAAGTAGTGAGATGTCGACGTGTTGGTTCTGTAGCAGTTACATCTTGAATCTGTGACTAAGGGGTAGTTCTGCGCGCGGATGGCAGAGAGTACCGATGAGATGACTACTAACGTAGCCGAAAATCCCCAGTTCTTCACCATAGTCGAGTCTTTCCAACGGACGTTCTCTTACACAAATTATCGGTTCAATAAATAAGGATGTCTATCTCCTAAGTTCCATCTGAGCAACCGCCTCGCAAGAGGATGCAAGTCAATAGGGCCGCAGACGGGTCATATATAGATTCAGGGATAACGCAATACCCCTAGAACTAAAATAGAGCGTAGCAGGAGAATAGAGGGAGGGTCCATGTTGGGATTTGCATGCCGGACTTAGCTCTTTCTTACCTCTCGGTCGAACGTTCGATATGAGGCCGACGACCAAGATCACGGCTCAGGAAAATCTAGAACTGGTCGGGAAAAGAGGTTCTACCGTATAACGCCGCGCGGCTATAGGACAATGGAAATGCGCAGCACAATTTAGCGACAGAATAAGCTTTTTCTGCAGGGGGCAATATGCGGGGGATAGCTAGATCCGGATCGCCGTCAGGGGAAGGGGTGGAAGCAGAGTGGACCGGATAAATTGCGCTGGGCTGGGAGGTTTGCGTGCCAACGTGCTGATATTGATTGTACGGACGGCATTTCTCCTTGTCTCAGAATAGACATCTTGCATGATTCGCAATATGGAGACGTGATTGCCGAATTCGAGTCCTATCGAAAGTTTTCTTGCAGAGATGTTAATATAAATATGACGAATCCTGCTTCTCGGCAGGCTTGTACAACACCGCGTATAGGATGGTATCTTAGGATACCACCTCTCTATGATGCTACAACCAGCACTACCCAAGGAGATCTATCAGATGTGGATTACCAGTAGGACCTCTCTGTGAAGGCTAGATGAAGTGGGTGCGATGCTACTGCTACATGACGTGCCGGCCATGTAACAGCCGAGAAGAGTTCGTAGATTTCATGTCCCCTGTATCGGATGGCCGAGATCAATATCGAGATTTCATATGTTACGTAAAAGCCAACCCGGGACGAACATGACCACAACCCTTCGGCCAATTTGTTATTTTGACAGCCTTCGATATATATATATTACATATTTGCTATACTTTAGATGAAATAGACATTAGACATAAAATGTAGAAGGACCAAATTTACCTGTTAGAAGATTCCGGAATATTTGAATATAAATGCCAATCAAGATGTTTGTTAAAAGCACGAGTCCCAGGCTCTACATACTCAAGTACTCGTATGTTACCTCAGGTATCAAATAAAATAGTGATTTTCGAAGACCAGATTTGGGCTTTTGAAACTGTGGCTAAAAATATGTACCAAAGTATTGAAGAGTTTTTTTCCAATTTTGTTCCAAGACCATTATATGTGTGCGATTACAGATAATAGATGTACTGTATGAATATTCATATAAACTATCATCGGATGAAAATATTTTCATTGATTCGCACCAACCATATAGTGTGCGCACGTACTAAAGCGTCCTAGGTAGGTACTTCCATAATGTGCACAGTACGATTTGGAAAGTATCCATAGCTCCTTCCAATTCTTCAATACATGCCTACTTAAATGTGCAAGTTCAATCGTATCAGAGGGCAAGAGCGCGGGTTGTTGAAGGCCACACGGAAGGTGCTATCAAACTCGAATGGCCCTTTCCCTTTCCACCACAATGGATCCACCTTGCCGGTAGGCTGATTCTCGTTCCCTACCAGACATATATAAACGTGCAAAATTTCTTTCCTAAAACCTTTCTTCTTACATTATATCACCACCCACTAAGATCCGGACTCGAATATTAACATTCGAATTTCTTAAAGTTCGATGAAAGATATTCGTTTCACCATCTAGATTTCCGGGTAGTTGTCAATTACTCGTATTCTAAACATACGTTGAAGACATTTCTCGGCACCACCACAATCCCGATATCTCCTACTTACCACACTCCACTCATCCAATTTTAATCCTCTTACATTTCCTCATCACTAGATCTCTATCATTTCTCGTAAGATTTCTTCCATTAGCCCGTCGATCATTTTACATAAAACTGACCCAACAGTAGGTAGTTACTAGAGCCGTCCTCGAGATGGATGCCGGTCCCGAGACTCCGGTCTCTTCGGCGGCAAACCCCGCAGCGGGACTCCAAATCCCGGCGGGCTACCTCGAACAGTTATGTGAACACAATGACCCGAAGATCCTCGAGCGAGGTGTAAAAATCGGATTAACGCTCCTGGACAATCTGCAAGATCCACTCGACGGTTCGGAGCAGCCATGCGCCCAGAGATGGCGCCCTACTATTGATGGATTTCGAAATGGGGTGGAACCTTTCGAAAAGCTCATAGTTGTTACCGGCGCACCTGGTTGCGGAAAGACCGCTTTGATCATGGCTATCCTGGACGAGCCTAAGTATGCATTCCTGGTTATACTATTTGAACTTTCCACTAACAGTTTCTCAGGCTCATTTCAACTGGCGTGGCACCTCCGATGCCGATAAAGTTTGTGTACAACTATTCGGATGATCCCACAGAAGCGTACCGAGCAGAGATACAATTTCTTGAACAACCAGAGTTCCTTAGTGAGATAAGAGAACTTCGAAGTCTGCTCGATTTTGAAGACGAAGCGGATTCTGCTTACGACAAACTTAAGCACCTATACCCGGGTGTAAGCAGAAACACTATGGAGGATAGCACTCCTGCTGAACTAGCAGATCTGTTGCCAGCCAAGGAAAAACTAGGAAAACAGATCAAAGTGACATCTGATTCTGCGGAATCTTTTTCGGACAAATTACGCCCGTACATCGAGTCAATATCGGCGGTTGATTCTGCGAACGCCCAACTGGTTAAGCAAATCAAGATATACACCAAATCCCAAGCCCTTTCAACGGGTGTAAATATAGTAGATCTGGTGAGTTCTTCTAGTTCAATTACAGAATCATGCTAACAAAGTACCTAGCCGTACAAACTCAGGTCAAATTCAGCCCAAGCAGCGGCTGCAGATGAATGCCTGAAATTGAGTGCTGGTGTATGGGTTGTCACGTCAGGCCCACGCCTTATGGCAGCCAATGGCGTGGACCAACTTCTTGATGATCACTTCCTACGTCAACTCAACTATGATGGTTTAGAAACGGAGGTGACCCTAATTATCTCCAAAATGGATAGCATCAAGGGACCTTCTGAGGTCAATGCTGACGAAGAAGTATCGGAGCTAAGAAAAAAGCTTCGTTCATTGAAACGGTCTGAGGAGGATATCAGGACAAAACTCCAGGAGCTTATAGTTCGACAGTGATCACTACGAGAGCAAGTTTCCGATCCAAGCATGAAAAATAAGCTAGCGACGAAGTCGTCAAGACAATCGTCCACAAGTAACGCAACCAACGGAAAACTCAGCACGGACGCGAAGAGACTGCGTGATGAAAGTCCAGATAAATCACGAAAGGTTTTGAAAACTACCGTGTCGACGAGAGTAGATGAGGAGAATATTTTTGATGCGTCTAAGAACGGCTCGGATGATTAGGAACATTCGCAGCCGCCTAAGAGCCATCAAACACTCCCTGAAGAAGGGCGAAGCGTAACTACGTCCCTCGAGGAGAAAAATACGACCATACACGACAAGATACGGGGAAACCAAATACGGATTGACAATCTCGAGAAAAAAATCCAAAAAATCAGTCTTCAACAGCAACAAATCGTTGATGAAATTAGCTCTCGGGGTCTTAATCAGATGAAAGATCGTCTACGACGCGAGCTTATCCGTCAGTACAAATCTGAAATTGAAACGTAAGTACCTATGTTTCCTACGGTCCTTGGAATTCTGCCAATTTTTTTATCGTATCTATTATTACCTATGCTTCTTTTTATACTAACCGGGTATAGGTTTCATATCAATAACGTCGCTGGATATAAGGTGAATTCTATGAAGGTTGCTACCCCTACGATCTTTTGTGTTAGCAGCAAGGTATATGGAACGTTCTATGGCAAACGTAAGGATACCAATTTCCGCAATCGTGGGTTTTTATCTACGCATGAAACAGAAGTACCACAGCTACAGGAATATACGAAGGAAACTACCCAAGCCGAAAGGATTGATAAATACCAGGAGTTTCTCAATGACTTATCACGGCTGATAAGCTCGATGAGCCTATGGGCTCTTCGCCATAGAACTACTACCACTGACGCAGACAACGATAAATTACAGCGTATTGAGATACAATCCAAGAAAGATTTAGAAGCTCTTGAGAAGGTACGTTAAACACTGAATATAACTCAAATGCATAGATCATCATTTTACAAATATATTCATACTAATACTCCATGTAGGGTCTTCGTGCTTGCAGGGATAGGATTCGCGAAAAGCTCCATGAACGTTTCCGTCAAGACCTTTTCCGCGTTCTCGAAAGGGCTAGTTCCTCAGCATGCGCCAGCGCCCCCAATGTCGTACGTCGTTGGGGAGCATCCAAGTCTGCGGGTGGACTCGCTTGGTCCACCTACAGAGCCACTACACGTCGAAACGGATGTTTCCGCGGTGCTACTGGAACCAGTGATTTTAATGAGGATCTTTTCGTAGCGATGTCTCTCATTCTAATGCAAAATTGGAACAGGACGTTCCAAATTCATATACCGAGTACGTTTCGAAGATTCTCTTCCGACACAAAGAAACTAGTAGAGCAATTTGAGAAAATTGCCAAGGCACAACTTCAACATACGAACACAGCCAAAGTCGCTGCGTTTCTCAGAAGTTTATCAGCCTTCAAGCGCACACTTAGCCAGGCTTCTATGCGCTGGCGCAAGGCAATCATTCAAGTCCAGAGAAACAGCATTCGCATAGTTGTTCCCAGCATCCGCAATGACATGATGCCTGTATACCAGATTTGCGCTGTCGAAGGAGGCGAAGGCTGTTTTGAACGTATGCGGGACGCTATGGAAGGGCATATCATGGCTATTCGTAATACCATGTTTTACAACATTGCCCAAAGATTGAAGGGCCAACTGCAAGAAATACGCGATACGGCCATAGAAAATATTGCCAACGAAACCGAGAAGCTGTTCAAGGTTATCTCCGACGAATATCAAGAAGTCCTTGGTAAGTTTCCGGAAGTCAGAGTTTACAAGCATCGGGTGCATCTAACAATTGTATAGCAGGTGAAAATATCGGTACACAGGGCGAACTATCAAGTGAAGAACTCAGTCTTCGAGTGAAACTCGACGACATCATCTGTGGATGTGATGCGACGTTCTCCCTTGCATTCGAGTAATTTAGACTGGGGAGACATTCAAATCCGACTCACAAAAGCCCTTTGACAGCTGACCTTGCTGAGCTAGGAAGTTGATATCGATTAAGAGACTCATCGATCGACCTCCAGCTGCTACATTAATGGGGAGCCTAATGCGGTATTCTATTTACTTGCGCTATCGCTGTCGTGTATTCTTTAGGCAATCTAACATCTTCATTAGACGATGGGGCAATTACCTGTTTAATGATAACGACAGTTTTACGTGGACGGAGATATTGCAGGGAATAGTATGGTGTTGAGAAAAGCTTAGTAAATAGATTGCTGAATAAACGATGGTCATCCACAATAATAAATATTCAACGTATGTGTGAGCTTGTAAGACGCAAATCGTTTCTCACGTGCGTCCCAGAGAAACGAAAATAGATGGAATAAATCAAGTACATTTAATTCAATTCAGTGTTATGTTCGATGGAAAAGGTGAAAAAAAAAGTTTGCAAATTATAGGTAGATTCGAACCTGCGCGGTTCGCGGTCAATTAGGATCAATCCTGCAATAGGGATGCTACCCGGGATACCCCCAGCTATTTCAGGGCAGGAAGCTAAAGTCTAGATCTTTCTTAACAACCGTGTAGCTAATACCATTGTACCTTTTAACAATACTTATAAACCTTTTGGAAGTCATGTGTTAGCTGAATGTAATTGGTCAAAGCAACATGACACCTGACTAATCAGTACCTATGCCCCGGTATCCACCCGGTGTTATCAAACACATTATTTAATCTGCGAAAAAAAAGGTTGGACAGTGTGAGAATCGAATCTACAAGGAAGCAAAACAAAAAAAAGAGGGCATCATTAGGATCCATCTCAAAGTAGAATTGCTACCTGGATATGTGCCAATTGGATATGTTTCAGCGAGGGCGTCATCATCTTGAACATCGTTGCTGTTTTGAGGATTTGGTGTGTTTGTTAAGAAGATACGTCTCATTGTGTGAGATTCCACATACATGATGAGGTATCGTAGGAGTCACTGCCCATTTTCCTAATTAAAGCGCAGTGCCGTAAGTGTCACGATGCAAATCTAGAAGCAAGGAAAAGACTCTATTCTTGCACGAGGAGCGCTAAGCTACCTCGTATTAGGAGACACGATATATATCTGAACACTAAGAGATGCCCTGCCAAGGAGTTCCGTTATAGGCCGACCCCAGCCCTGCGGCAATTACGGGATCTTCGTCGCAGGCTTGACAATAGGCACGAGGAGGCGTCATAAGCCAGCGCTAATTTAAAAAACCTTTCGGAAGTCAGGCGTCGATCAAATGCCATTAGCAGGTGTCATACAATTTCTCCTAGTAGCGTCGTCGGTACCAGCTTGTCGACGAACACTTTTTTAGAAATACCTATAAACCCTTTGGAGCAAAGTGTTGAATGCTATTGGTCAGAGCAACGTGACTGATGACTAAGTACTTAGTCACCCAGTATCTACCCAGTGTTATCATGTAATTTGCACCAAAAAAAAGTTTGCAAACTATAGATTCGAACCTGCGCGGTTCGCGGTCAATTAGGATTAATCCTGCAGTAGGGATGCTACCCGGGATACCCCTGTTATTTCAGGATAGGATGCTACAGTCTCGATCTTTCCTAACAACCTAGGTAATACTATTACGGGTTTTAATGATACTTATAAATCTTCTAGAGCTAAGTATTAAATGATATTGGTCAAAGCACTTACTTAGTCACCCAGTATCTACTCAGTGTTATCAAAACATATTATATAATTTATGAAAAAAAAGTTTGCAAACTCTAGAATCGAACCTGCGTGGTTCGCGGTCAATTAGGATTAATCCTGCAGTAGGTATGCTACCCGGGATACCCCAGCTGTTTCAGGGCAGGAGGCTACAGTCTCGATCTTTCCTAACAACTTAGCTAATACCATTCTACCTTTTAACAATACTTATAAACCCTTTGAGAGTCAACCTTGCGTGGGTCGAATGCAATTATTCAAAACAACGATGACTCATAATACCTGCCCTACCCACCCGTGTTATCGGACCAGTAATCAATCTATGAAAACAGGCCTCCTGCCTGCCTATTCTACTGTAAAGTGTTTGCCCTTTGACTCATTCTCTTTGTAGCATGATTGCTCCTCTCCAATATCCCCATATGCCCTCTAACCAAAGAAGTACGGCGATATCCATAAGGTAAGCACGCCACTTGCGATACCGACGCCAAACCTCTTTCTTCCCGGAGCAAAGCTGCACTCTTTCAACGGACCCTGCCTTGCTCCCTCACAAGGGGAGAGACTGCGACCGCACAACGCCGAGCACGAACCTAGAGGACGAGGACAAGGCAGATGTTTTGACTACCATGTATGTCCTCAGGCTTGATTTGTGGGATATTTTCGCTAGGATTGTGCGTACATACCTAGACAGCAATGATAGATATAGCCTCACACGTCGCATGTCTCAAGGGGTGTCAGATAAATACACCAATCAATAAACCAACCATATTCCCCCCAAACCCAGGATTCCACCGCACCTCAGTAGATATGTTGACAGGTTGGCTAGCGCCTATTAGGGGTGCCACCCACGATGACGAAGAAGGGAATTGAACTTCGACGCACCAGCTGCATCTCTGCGGATCACCAGTCACGGCGGCATTTAAGGTTGCCGCTGCCCGTCGCGTCGATACGAACGTAATATCATAAATAAACAAACATATGGACAGTGTGAGAATCAAACTTATGCGAAAAGAGAACAAAAAGAGGACGTAGTGTAGGATCCATCTCGCGGTGGATATTACCCAATTATGCTTCGAGGTAGGAGGCCAAAGTCACGATCTCTCTCAACACCGTTGTACCAGCTGGTCATTAGGAAAACCTTTTAAGAATAATTATAAGCTCTTTTGAGGCCGTCAGGCGACAAGCACCGGGCACTGAGTTGGCCAAAGCAACTGCAATTACATACATAGGTACCCACTCTTCGCACCTACAGTGCCAAAATGACGAAGCTAAGTAGTGTACAGCATATTTCGAGCAAACAGCAATATTTCATAGCTTCCCATGCCCTCCAAGCACCAGGAGACACATTCGGCTACACCTGGAGATGCGCAAAGATGTATTCGAGTTCATACGTCAGACGCTGCTTTACGAACCGGCCCGCCTTATAATCATCATGCTCTCAAGCCCTCAAAGTGGAACCCCTTGTAACCATCCGAGACTACGCTCTTGAGCTTCGCGTGGTAGTTCGGCACGCCGCCCAGGTACATCTGCGACCTGCGAGGCTTCCCGGGGATATTGTCGCCCATGTACCACTGTTCGCCCGACGCCGTTAGCCATGCTCCGACCAAAATTTCTCGCGACATAGACGATCTAGTATCATGGGGAAGGATAGATATAACTTACCGACTTAGCCTTGGGCAGCAGGGAGGAAGCCGCCACGGCGTCGACATGCTCGGACCAAGCATTCTCGCAAGCCTCGTCCGCGACAATGCTGCTGATTCCGGCGCTGCGTAACCGGTTCATTACGCCGGCAATCCAGTTGCCCTGCAGCTCGGCGCATGTGGGGCCGTTGCAGAAGGACGCCGGCGCCTGCGGTCCTTGCGAGAAGAACATGTTCGGGAAGCCGGAGACGCACATACCGCAGTAGGTCGTCGGGCCGCGCTTCGCAAACTTCTCCCTCAGGCTCTCGCCGCCGATTCCGCGGATGTCGATGCTGGTCAGGCCGCCTGTGACGGCGTCGAAGCCTGTGGCGAGAACTAGGTATTGATGTTGTTAGCATTTGTTGGCGACTGCAGTGGTTATATTTAGGCATTTGGAGTACTCACCGATTATGTCGAAGTTAAACTCCTGCTCCGTTGTTCGTATACCCGTCTCTGTTACCTCGACGACAGGGGTGTGGTTGACATCGACAAGGTGAACATTTGGCTTGTTGAACATCTCATAGTACCCTTGCTCAAGTGGAACGCGCTTGCAGCCGAAGGGGTATGGTTGCTCTGTAGGAGCCAAGAGTTCCTTGAGTTTCGGGTCATTGATTCGAGCCCTAGTTCTGTCACGCCAGTATGCATACGCCTCTTTGTTCGCCTTAGGATCAAATAGCAAATCTGCATATGAGCCGAGCCAGTATTTGAAATCGCCTTCTTTGTATAGGGCGTCATACTGGGCTCGCCGCGAAGCTTCGTCGTCGTCGAAGGTTTTCTTCTGCAAAAGCTCGAAATCGAAACCCCAATAGCCATTGGAGATAGTATCGAAGAATTTGGCAAGCTCGGCCTTGGGAATCTCTTCTTCTTGATCGCCATAGTTGATTTGTCTCATTCTCAGCGCCAGGGCGGGCTGTCGCTGAAAGACGACGAGCTCGCCCGCCATCTCGCTCAGAGCATGGGACATTTGGACGCCAGTGGAGCCGGTGCCGACGACTGCGATCCTCTTTCCCTTAAGATCGATGTCATCGTGAGGCCAATACGACGAATGAAACATCGTTCCCTTGAAGGAGGAGATTCCCTTCCAGTCAGGTACCGACCTACTGGCTGCGACACCAGTGTGTGGTAGGAAAAACGTTGTCTTGAAAGTCCGACCATCCCGAGCCTTGATGATCCACTTATATTCAATCTCATCCCAGGTAGCTGAACTGATATAAGTGTTGAAGTAAGTGTCCCTTCTCAGGGACCATTTCTTTGCGACGAATTCAAAGTACGCCCGAAGCTCTGGGCCGCCGGGGAATCTTTGCTTCCAATGCCAGTTCTGCCAAAGCTCAGGGTCAGAGAACTGGTAGTGAGGAGCGTGGCTGTCGACACGAGCGCCCGGGTATCGGTTCCAGTGCCAGACGCCACCGTAGCCATCACCGGCCTCTACCAACTTCACGTTGTAACCTTCATCGCGCAGCTTTTTTAGCTGGTATACGCCACTGAAGCCAGATCCGATGATGAGGGCGTCTAGCTCTTCGATGTGAGTCATGTCGATGGAACCCATATTGGTCTCGGCTTAAACTAACTCGTAATACTATACGCGATGGTTCACAGCTGATAGTTGGGAGAACTGCTGATATCAGGAGCTTTGTTCAAAGATCTAGTGCGTGGGGAAGACACGACGGATGTGGTGGCGGGTCTTCAGAGTTCTTCAATCATCCCTAGGACTTATATACTTCTTGGTCTACGTTAGAATCGGTTAGGAGCGCACAATTGAAAGTTCAACCCAAACTAGACTACCGAGCTAAACCCATAAGAGAATCTGCATTGTTGGCTAGAAGTAGGATCACAAGGGTAGCGCCACCGAGATACCCGGAGCAACCGCGATCCATAACCATATAGAGCAGGTACTACGCATCAACAAAGGTAAAGGTACTAGGTCAAACAGATCCATGATCAGGTGGCTCAAGTGCTCTATATCGAGTCGCGCTTTCACACTATACATGTGCCATGTCGAGGTATCAGACCGGTACAGATAATGGATAGTTTGCGTAAGATCCTTGGCTGGCCACGCTACACTACAATGCTTTTAGCCCACACTTTGCCAATTCAGGGATCTTTATTTGCTAGGTATTTCCCTAACTCAACGATGACTGGTTCAACAGGTGCATTGCTTGTTTCTTTTTGTGCCACCTACGTTAGTACCCCTTTCTGACCCAAATGATTGGGGTTTATCTCTTTATATCAGCAATTAGTAAGTTACTAGAAACGGTCATTATTGTTGTAGAGAGGTAGACAAAGACTAACCAAGTCCCAAGAGCACGTATCAAAAACATTCTAGAAGGCGACTTTTTTTCTGTACTTTTGCTCCGTTGGTGGGATGCCCGACATCAAAGAATCTCACCCTACAGTCCTCCAACTAGTGTTCGTATTATCGCCTATTGCAATTTTCATTTGGTATCTATAACTACCATTCCGCTTGCCCGTAGTAGATTTGCAGTTCATGGGCATTATTCTAGTGGCCTATCTGACCAACGAATAGTATAAACTATTGACAGCGAAATGCGACTTGCACTGACGTTCGAATCAAGACCCAGGTCTCTTGGCGAACAAAATGATCACCATCTCCGGTGAGCTTTTGCGGCTTTTAAACATCCGTAGATATTTCGGCTACAATGCCCGGCGCTATATGAGATTGTCAAATTGCAGGGACTAAAAGCCGAAATGGTTCTATCTCAGCACGACGTTGAATTGGTCTTATTGCCAATGGGAACAATCGGCAGCGTTTATGGGGAAGGGTTTTCAGTTATACCGCCCGACTAGGGCTAAAATCTGACTTGTGATTGGTCAACAATATAGTGATTACGTGACAATAAAGGACCGGCATTGATCGAGGAGGCTCTTTGTTTGGCTGACGAGGACATTATTGTACTACACACCTGCGCTTAGCCTCTGACAGCATAATTTGCTCTTTTGAAAGTATCATGAGCCGCCGCAAGACTCGGATAACTATTAACTAGAACGTTCATCTTGACTTATTGCCGGAGATACCCAATAGTCGACATCTCACAGCCACACACATCCTTTATGTGTGACGTATAGTAGAGTACGTATTTGCGGAAATATCATAAAATTATTTGTCAATTGTGAGAACACATTTGATGACAAGCACCGGAGATTGCAGCGGTGTACGTATGAATGATATTTTTATTTCCCGGTCGTATTTTTCTTACCCCACTACACGAACTCTACAAACCCTTATCAAGCTTCTTAAATTAGTTAAGATGATATAGAATCGACCGTGAAGATCGTGCTAAGCCCGTCATATTTACAATTGCTTTTGTAAATGAGTAACAAATGCTAATGCTTTATCAGCACGAAATGTATAAACGTTACATATAGTACTTTTTCTTAAATCATAGTGAAAGTTTTGAAACATCCTTTTCATTAGGTAGATATAACTTAGAAATCCAAGAAGCAGGAGATCGACGCAAGATGTGATCATTAATGTCATATGGCTGCATGTGCGTATTCCTTATTCGGTATACGGACGGTTACACAAATGTTCTTCATCGAAAATCAAAAGCAAACGTAGATAGGTTACATAGTTGTTGAAGAAACGCAAGTGCTTAGTCGCTTACGCAGAGGTTACATGTAGCTGAAAAAAAGCAACTTCGCTTACTTTCGGTAGATAGTTTAACCTCGTTATGCCTCATTCAGAGGAACTTTCTGACTCGAACTATATCCATACGCGCCTGATGACAAAGTGAAGAAACTCGGGATTTTTCTTCTAGGTTGGTATGAGCTCTCATCCTGTCGGCGTTAGGCGTTTTAGTCATACTTCTACCTTCCTACGCAACCTATACGTATTTCAAAACTCGTGGCATATCCAGGTGTTCTCGCTCGTTATTTCTTCTTTTTCTCTTTCCTTTTCTCCGTGCGAACCACCGAATTATCACCGCTCGCCTAGTCAGACTCACTTATCCTACAGGTATCGTACATCTACCCATCTGATTCAAGCCACGTGTATAGGTACCTAGGTAACTAGTCGAGGTAACTAAACTTTACTCCTTAAAAGATTAAAACACAAAGAACCCTTTCACCGGCTCTAAGGACCTTGAACTTACCTAAGGTACGATTTTACTAATCGTTCAGTGAGTGAGATTGTCAAAGGAAACGGCTTGAATTGGATCAAAACCTCATTCCAATCTGCAGAATAACGCCACAACGTTAGCCGGAGCCGGAGCCGGAGCCGGAGGTGGGGGTCTTGAGCTGAGATCTAGAAAGGGGAGGTAGAAGCGGAAAAAGCATTTGTACACGAAAGAAATTAAAGATTGAAAATATTTTTACACTTCATAACCAGTTCGTATACATGCGTATAAGTATCGGGGCGGAAAAAAAAAGCAAAGAGATGGATAGTAGATGACGTTCGGATGGGGGCCTAGATACTTATGATCAAGAAGGAATTCCAAATTTGTTTCAGCTTCCATTACATGAGAATTGTTCCCGTGCGAACGAAATTTCATAGAATATTCATGTCGTAAATAGAAATACACAGCAACACAAGAATAGAGATATGTCTAGTAGTCACATCATCGTATGTCGTCAGTTTAACCGTCGCTTCCTTACTAACACCGGTTAGTTGAGTACTTAGTATGTACCCACATACCTAGTTAGGCAGTTGATGAGGTAATCAGGTTAAATGGATTCTCTTAGCCATAGCCACATTAGCCACATTAATCAAACCACATATCGTAGCCACACCACGTATCCATCCGTATGTGGCTAGTGATGTTCAAGCCGAAGTTTAGCCACAGCTTTACGATGTGAACAAGGTTAGCTTACCTAAAGCTCCAACTTGCAACGCGCAGCTTCGAGTTGCCTAACGAATGAAGCTCCCTCGTCAAACACCACCGAATCCCGCCGAGCTTCATTCCATCCCAATTCACCCTCCAAACTAACAGAACACACATAGTTAGCCTGAAACTTACATAAGATTCAACATGGCGAGTTTGATCACCCAGAATTTGAATGTCCTATAGCTAACATTAGCCCCGAAATAGACGTCGATAGGAACAGGCTACGATCTCGCCAACTCCATCTTTTCGCCCGACGGACGCAACTTTCAGGTCGAATATGCTGTGAAGGCGGTAGAGAACGGCGGCACATCCGTCGGCATACGATGCAAGGATGGCGTCGTCCTAGCTGTCGAGAAGGTCGTCACATCCAAGCTATTGAAGCCCGGCGCAAACAAGCGGATTGCGACTATCGACAGGCATTTAGGAGTTGTACGTTGCCTCTTCCACGCATGCTCACGTCCTGTTCCCTCCCATAGACTTTGCACTGCTCGTAGGAAAGTTCAGGAGGCTAATTACTTCTACGTAGGTCTACTCCGGCATGGTCCCCGATGGCCACCACTTCGTCGACCGCGCCCGGGACGAGGCCCGCGCCTGGCGTGAAACCTTCAAGACACCCATTTCCACATCCGACCTCGCTAGCCGCATGGGCGGATACCTGCAAGCGTACACCTTATACCAATCCGTGCGGCCCTTCGGCATCACCGCCATCATCGGCGGTTTCGACTCCGAGCTCGAGGCGCCCGTCGACGGGCAAGTAGGGTCCGGCCCCTCAGTAGGCGCCGGCGGCAAGGTTGAGGGCAAGCGGCACGGCGGTCCGGGCTTGTACATGATCGAGCCGAGCGGCATGTACTGGGGATACTACGGCGCGGCCACAGGCAAGGGCCGGCAGGCCGCCAAGGCCGAGCTCGAGAAGCTGAACCTAGCCGAGGGCGCCCTGGACCTCAAGCAAGCCGTCAAGGAGGCCGCGCGCATCATCTACGTCGCCCAGCAGGACAACAAAGACAAGGAGTTCGAGCTCGAGATGAGCTGGATCAGCGGCGTCGACGGCCCCACCAAGGGCCGCCACCAGGACGTCCCCAAGGAGCTGCTCGAGGAGGCCGAGCGCCTGGCCAAGAAGGCCATCTCCGAGGACGACGAATATGAGGACGAGGATGATAAGATGGAAGGATGAACCGCGGGATAAAATAAGTGTCTAGGCCGAAAAAGATTAAAGGGTCTTGTACTTTTACGACGAATACGGCGTGACGAGGCGCTAGTGATCGGGCGGCGGCGACGGTTATAGATTAATTTCATCTAAGAGCCATGATCCCCAATCGAAAGTCGTGTGGTTATGACAATTCGCTCCATGTCGCTTTGAAACGAAACAGTCGTGAATTACTTAGTTGACGAAGTTGGAGACTCGGCAGCATGAACCATTTCTTCTATCTTACTCTAAGAGGCTAGTTTTCAACCCCTTCTAACTTGGATGACCCCACTCACGCTTTTCCCTACATATCCATGAAGATCATACATACATCTGCCGAGTTATGGATTTCGAATAGGCATATCGAGCATCATTTGACAACATTCGCCTCACAAGTACTTGCAGCATGCTAATGTCAGCAGTGTGAATATGTAAGACTATTAGGTGAGAAACCGAAACATTGGTACATAAAGTCGAAGCCTCCTTGCCCGAGATACATACGACACACACAAGAGAAGCCCTTTGTCCACTTTTTCTAAAGATAGTTAGCCGCTAACAAATTGACAGTTCGAGCTTAATGTCTTTTATTTGTTTGTCCTATCCCTATTCTAGTTAACCGCCTCAAGCCCTGACATAGTCATAACTGAATTCCTTCGCTCCCTAATCTGATATCCGTTCCATCCTGACCCATTCATCCCCCGACCGGCGGTAACTATTGTAAGGCAGACCAGCAGCTGGCCTCCCTGTATGGGGTGCCTACGCATGTAAGACAAAGAAGGGAGTCGAACCCAGACGCACCTACTAAGTACTTAGCGGATCATCGGTCGGTCGTGGTAGTTCAGTAGGGTACTACGGCCCGGATGTCCATACGATCGTATCAATTAGAAAAATAGACAGTTCCCTTCATTGTTTTCCAAGATCACCATGAAATAATCTTCAGTCTTATTAGACCTCTGCTTACTTGTACTACAAGAGACTAAGCTTCTGACGCATGCTGAGAACATATTTTGCTATATCCCATAGTCAACTATCAATAAATCCACCAAGGGTCAGCCTGCAATATCACTGCAATTCAATCGGACCTTAGGGGATCATGTAGGCGCACGACTATCCCCTTTTCAGCACCAACGCAGTTCCCTTAACCCTGGATGCTGGCTAAGGCTAGATCTGTCTTGAGGAAATGCAACAGAGAACGCAAATCGCCAATCAGGACCATACTTGCCGCATCTGTTCCAAAAACTCTGCGAGGTTCTATCAATTAGCTTTCTAATTTCGTGATGGCGTCATATTGTATGGCCTAGTTGTGGATGTTTGGATTTCTGTATTGGGGATCTACCATGTAGTTAACCCACTCGTCGAAGGGTTCGCAGCACGGCCTCATCGTTCTCGTGCTGCACACCTTTCAGGGTGGTATTTATCCATACACGGAAATCTTCATCCCCCTCTAGTCTTACTTGCAAGCTTTCGATGGTATCTGAGTTAGCATTCTCACGTTTACGCTTTGTTCTTGTACCACCAGCCCGAATGAGGTCTTCCATGAAGCCAAGCAACTTCGTATATCTAAAGCCCAGTCTTTCGCAGTTAGGAAAGATGGGGTATAGGCCCCAGACATGGAAAAGGCAGTCGCCAGGATGAATCTTCTTGGCTATGTTTACTCGAGCCGAGAACCCCCAACGATACTTTATAACGATGATATGCATGCAGTTGTTGGTTAGCCCATTCATACTAAGACTTGTGGCAACAGTCCATAGAAGCTCCATATCACCATTTACGCCCACTGAAGTATCACTCATGTTATCGAGATCCAACAACTTCCTAGTATAGCGCCATTGGATGATCTGGTTTCACAAAGCGAGCTCCTAGTCATCCCTGTGGGCGAAGAGCTTGGGCTAAGAGCAGCGGTATATACAGGAATCCTTCTTTGTCCTTAGGGTTGCTCTGCCAAGGAATTTCTTCATGGGCCGATCCCAGCCCTGTGGCTACTGTGGCTATCACGGGATCTTCATAAAAGGCTTGACAGTATTCGCCATGTTGTACCATGTCAAATCATCATACTCTACTTCCTGTAGCTCTAAAGGGACGTATTATTCACATTTCCACGACGGTTTAGGAATGCTGCTGGTGCATACGGGCGAATGAACAAGACTCTCGGCAACCGTGCGTGCATTTTTCACAAATGCAGTGACTCAATAACTCAGAGTATCCAGACATGTTAAATCGTGATGTTCATTAGAGAAGTTAGTTCGCTTAGAAAGTGTCAACTTGGCCAACTCTATGGGGGCTAGGATGAGCTAGACCTGTGAATGTCTCCGAGAGGCATGGGTAATCAACTTCAAATACCACAAGTTTACGAATTAGTACTACGGAACTCAACCACTCTTCGAAAATTTTCTACTGTGTTTATCTGATATAACTGCAGATGGCTGATCGGCTTTTTGCCCAGAAGGGGTGGCAAAGGGAACTTACAATAGTAAGTGTAACCTTGAGGACAAATTATCTTAGGTAGGTTAAGCAGGTGATACCCTCTAGTTAGTCTCACTGCTTGAACAAGGGCACAATAGGACATTCTGTTTGATTGGATATATGAGTTCACTAGTAGGAGATACTCATCAGCCGGGGGCTACAAAATACTACAAAATAGAATCTACAACGACTCACGACTATTCCAGTTCATATTCAGGAATATTCTAGACTCTTATTCCTATTCCCTATATACTTGAGATGTAACAGCCCTCGTACTTTAACTTTTTCCTCCTGATCATTTGAGTTCCGCTATATAGTGGCGAACTGCCCTCTGCAATCCATTTACTCTATGCCGGCTTACAACGACGGGCCCAACCCCTGAGCCTACTCCCTCCGAAGTGCATCTTCCACAAAGCATTCTTCGTATTTCAAATACAATACTTCAATAGCCGCACAGATCGATAGAAAGAGTAGTTTCCCCCCATTTCACTCTTTATTGTTCTTCTCTGGTATGATCAAGCCCAGCCACAAAGCTAACACTAGCAACCAAAGAACTGCCACTCCTAGCCACAGTGTGGCAAAATTAGAGTTTCAATTTCATGATTATTAATAAGCCTGAAAAATATCACCTATATAAATGGCTCCCCCCAAGCCTTTGGACTCATCGAAATGATTATTAGCCGGTATCGCCGGACTATCGCAGCCCCGATTCGCCCGGAGTTCAGGGAGTGGCGCACGCGATGTGGCGCACGCGATGTGGCGCACGCGATGTGGCGCACGCGATGTGGCGCACGCGATGTGGCGCACGCGATGTGGCGCACGCGATGTGGCGCACAATAATTCGGCACACCGCATGCACATGTACATTGTACCATTTCGCCCCCCTAAAACCAGCGCAAATGCACAAATAACTTCCATTTGAAAAGTACTAATGAAGCTATCACCGCTTACTATTACGTATGATTGATTTGCCCCCAGAAGCCTGGTCGAGCTGACCCGGAAGCGTGGAAAGAACCACGTTTTACACCGCCTGCGGGACAGCCCGACCCGCAGTGGCCCCAACCAAGGTTTCGGCGTGGAGAACTTAGGGGCGCCCGGGTCACTGCATAGATACCTAGCATATGCAGCCTGCACTCCAAAAATGCAAATCACCTGCATGAAGACGCGGCACCACATATGCATGCACGGGAAGAGACATCATCATCGAGGCATCGCTAGACCGGTTTAAACTGGGTGCCCGTAAGATACGGTGCCGGATTTCGCGTCTGGTTGGGTCTGCCCCCGCTCACCTCGGTACCCGGTACCTATACCGATGTTTTCGGTGACCCTCTACCCCACCTCGCAGGAAGTACTGGCTAGGTGACGGTGAATGAATGTCTCTGACCGACAGTTTGGTTGCGATGACATGGCATCGAGCTAAGAATGTTCGATACGTGGTCGCTATTCTTAGAAGCGGTGAAGAATTTCCCGGTGTTTCTAGACGTCATGTCGGAATTCGTGATGTTGACGCCGACTATGATCGATACGGCCCAAGTTATGAATACAGCATAACTCTGCGAAGTAAAACTTCGAAGTCCATATTAAGAATCAAGTGGCACAAAGATGACATCAACTTGTTACGGACTAGGAATGCGACGGCTTCCTAAACTACCTGCAATTGGTCAGGAATCACTTGGAATAGTACTACCTACCTCCCCGTAATTACATCAAGACATCAAGCACTAACATTAACAGGCATCCGTGTAAGTCATTGGCGATTCGCACTTCATATTACTAAGTAGCTATTATGCTAACTTAGCCCAGAGGACTAGATGGGTATCACCCCCTCATTACCTCCGTAGCGCAAATACATGCGTTGCCCTAGACAAGGCGCAGACTCCCGAGATCAGGAGTGGCAGCAGTAGGAACTAATGTACAGGATGGCAGTAGGATGATCAACTGAATGACTCCGTATGCCCACACACAAGAGTAACAGGAAGTTGGGAATCTTGCCAGAGACCACGAGCCTAGACGCCAGTTACCGGTCCCAATACCTAGTACCCTGGATATATACGTCTGCCCGAACCCGGCCCCGTAACACAACCCCACCATATCTGCAGTCAATCTGATCTCTTAATAAAAAAAAACGTCTGCGACGGACGCATAACTCTCCCCTCCGAAGAACTCCTTCCTTTTCATTCCGGCCATAGTGCATCTTATCAACGTAGTTGTTCCTTTGCCGAGGTACGCAGACCAGGCGGTATAATCGGATACGTGATGCGTATTGGTGGTATCGAAAGGTTGTGGTGTTCATGTAGAATGTTAATGAAAAATCGTAGTGACAAGTATTTCGGGTCATAAAAGGACCGCGATCGTGTCGGTCATGGTGTCTCTCGTGTGACCTCGAGAAGACGTCGAACTCGTGAAATTTGGTGTAGTCAGACTCGTAAAGAAATGTAGCTCGTAAGGTAGCACTCAGTGTAGTAGAGGCGTAGAATAGGATCTCTGATCGATGAGAAGAGCGGAAGCTTGGGCTTCAATATTGCTCGAAGGAGATAGGTCGCGTGAATAATCTAAGAAAAAGAGAAAAGCAAAGTAAAACCCGAACTTCCTAACCGTACGCCATGCTTTTATAACACACAGAACGAGAAAAGAAAAACCGCCGGCCATTGAGCAATCAGATGCCGGATCCAACATAGCCCAGGGCAATGCAACCAACCGGTTTGCTATGCAAATGCCTGTCTAATGCTGAAATGAAAGAGAAACTGGGTATAATCAACACATGGTCTGAGACCATAAAATCAAAGAACGAGATGGGTATGATAAGTGGTGTGGGAGATGGCTTATTTCAGATGCCATCCTCCCCTCCTGGTTCTCTAGGAACTGTCGGATTCATTAATAGGAAGCCATACGTCGAGGTGATCGGCTGTTTCCCAGAATGGGAGAGTTGCCGATCATCATGATTGGTGAGTCGTGCTCGTAGCGTCTCACAGGAGCGGTGGGTGACGCGTCCACCATCGAGTCTCGATGACCAAAGGCGAACGTCTTGGCCCTGCCTAAGCCCTTGCGCTTCTGTTGCAATTTGCCCATCTCGCGTTCGCAGGTGTTAGCATGCTCTTCGGCGCCCATTGCAACATAGGCTTGAGGGTAGCATCGATCACGATGTTCGATGAAAAACTCGCTGTATCCACCATCAAGGATATACACCTCCGGATAAGTAAGACGGGGGTAACATTCAGCGTTAGCCATGCGATCAGAAGCACGGACATGACGAGCCATCATGGGCGCGCGGCAAGCAGAGTATTCACAATGGAAGATCAGAAGAGTCTTGCCATCCATAGGATTCTCAAAGAGCTGTCGAGTAAGCAACTCCTTGTCGTTGTAGTTGACAGCAGTCTCAATATGGCCACCTTCATATTCATACTCGAAACGACAATCAATGATCATCTTCTGAGTATAGTACTCGTTGAATTTGCCATCCATAACATCCAGGAAGGTTGCCTTAGAAATTCGAGGAATGTTGTCACTCTCACCATCTGGAAAGAAGTGAGGCAACATAGGATCTTGAGGCTCTTCTACATCCATAACAGCTTGCAAAGTGTTCAGAGGAACAGGTTCTTCAGAGCTAGCTTTCAAGACATCTTCCGGGCTATCGAACATGCTGAGAGAACGTCGGTAAGGTCGACGAGATCGAGCGAAAGGGTTCGATAACCGACGAACGTGGCTGGGAATCGGCGAACCATTACGGAGGTCTTGAGCCGCATTCGTAGCCGCGAAACGAGGCTTCGATCGGGACATACCCACGGTGGGAGTCGGGCTGTTAGCCGACTGCGGTCTTCGTTCTCGGTCCTGGAGCGGAGAATCCTGAAAGCAATCGCCAGGAGACATTTCAGAAGACGTGGATGCGCCGAAGCGCGTTTCAGAACCAAAGCGGAAAGACGAAATTTGGTTCTCCGGGTGCAAACGAGTAGTTAGAAGAGTACTAGTCGTGTGACCCTTGGTTCGCGTCAAAGACGGCCGACGAATTCCAGCTCGCTTACGGCTGCTATTACAACAATTAGCCTTATTACTTTTTGGTTTGCAGTTGTCAAAGCATCTTACTCAAACAACACCTTCGACGGCTCCAGGCCCGCAGAAGTTTGGCGCGTCATCAGAGGAGAATCCATAATCATCATGTCGTCTTCATCAGCGCCTTGAGGTGTGGGCGAAGCGATCTCGAATGAGCTAAAGAAGGGCTCCTTCTGAAGCATGGGAGACATATCCATCTCCATAGAGTCGTCTAACGGTGCAGGAGAAGACGTAACAGGCGGCGGTGTCTTAATACCTTGAGCTATAGAAGAATCAGTTACCAATATTCGTTTCTTGCCTTTCAGATATTTATAAGCGTACCACGTTTCTCAATCGCTTCCATCATCTTGGAAGTAAAGAGAGCACGACGAGGAGTAGGAAAACGCGGGCTAATCAGGCAAGTTAATACATGTTCTCTCTAGAAGGGGTTAGAATGGCTTAGCATACCTATCCTCGCTATCCAAGCGGAAATTCTGAGAGAGATCCGCGGCAAGACTGGCACCAGGCGAAGAACCTCGAACGGCTCCGAAGTTAAAGTAGTCGGGTCTGGTCCTCTGCAACTGTTCGCGAATACCTACATTGCCCGAGGCGAAGGGATTTCGAGGCGGTAGACAGTGGGAAGACTGTCCCCAAGCCGGAGCCGGAGCCGGACGCATGGCAGCTAACGGCGAGGAAGAATCCATAGTGACTAAATGATGTAAATGACGAGAGGATACTAGCCCAATTCCTCGATATTTACTTGTCTATACAATCGACTGAATATGTATTATACGATTGCTTAATCAACGCCACCACTAACGAGTAGTATCCAGTGTTCCTGTGGTGTATAAAAAGCTTCAATGTTCTAGCCCGTCTTGCAACTATTTCTTCGAATTTCCTAATCGTTCAACTAAATGCAGGCCGCATAACACTGCTCAATGGTCGACCGGGTCTAGGGAAAATAAAGTATCGTGGATGCAACGGTTGAGGAGGTATTAAAGAGCTCGTGTAATTCGTGTAATTAGTCGTGTTATAGAATTCAATAAGTTGAAGCCTTTAGTTACAACTGCAATCTCCATAATTTAGTCCTAAGCCCTCAACAATGTTTTAAGACAATAGCCCTTGATCACCAATGGAAGGCACAACTGGATGCTCCAAATTGGATTTCGGCGGGTGGTGGTGAATTGGGGTAATAAGAACCTGAAGCTATCGCGGGCTATCCATGACCCCTCAAATGCTCTCGTACGTACCTCTTGCAGTCGAAAATAAAGTTCAGCTAGAATTACCTAAATAGGAAGGCGAAGTTGGAAGAAAAGCCGTTGTATAGGTTGGGAGAGAAAGCTAAGCAAGCTAAAGTTAAAAACGTATTCCGCAATCCTATTGAACATTCGAAAGCCAATTGTTCCTCGGGTGGCAATTCGTAGTGGGTGGTGGTGGATATGTTCTCGTTATGACCGTTTGAATTTAATCGTCGGTACAGATCAGAGATCGAGTTGTTGGAATAACTGTAAAAATCCCAAAATCCAGCCAGTCACAGAAGATCGGGTCGGATGCGGATGGTGGGATGGTGGCGAGAGCAAGTAGGCAAGGTACTTAGGTAACAAACCAATGTGCACGAAAAAAAACCACTACAGGAAAACCCGCGAACCACGAACCGCGAAAATCGAAACCGGTAAATCGAAAACCGCAATTGAACACTTCGTAATGCCGAAACAGCGTCTATTTCCCCTAAAAACAGACGTGTTGTTAATCTTGTCCTGGAAGCGGCACGTAGGTGTTGTGGGAGAGGGAATGTCGACTATGAGAGGCCGGCTACGAGAAGGGAGGAGGTGAGAAGGTAAGGCACCCGGAATGGTTGAAGGGGTTTTGATGCTTTTTGTTCTGTACTAAAAAGTTAGCAGAGCTAAAAAGTTACAAGCTCTTCTAGCTGACGGTTTTGCGGAAATCAAGCAGTTTTGGCAGTGTGGAGCTTCAGTTACAACGGTGGTTGCGAGGTAACACAGCCTGTGCTAGCATTAACACCCGATCTCGTCCAATCCAGTCACAGGAAAAGCCTACTCCGTTCCCACTAACTGTTCGTCGCCAGGGCAATTCAGTGGGTGCTTGCCGTTGCCTGGGGTGCTGTGAAGCTGAAAATGGAAGCTACCATGTCGCTAGTGTACTTCCTCACTGTTTTAACCGCCAAGCCGCCAGGGTCCCTGAAAGGATTGGTAGAATTCATCGAATTCGTCGAATTGGTGGATTTGCGGGTCTGCGGGGCTCTCAATATTGCGCTAAGAGCGACCCGGGTACTCAGGTACATACTCCTTTCACTGTTTTTTTGACTTTTTCTTAGCGGGAAAATGCCCGTTAGTTACATCATAGCCTCTAAAGATTTTGGCGGTGAAAGCCTGAATTTTGTTACTCGGGTGCCGCAGCTCACGTTTGGACTTTGTTAAAATTGTTCAGGCAACCCTACACCTTGACACCTTGACGCCTATGCACCTGTTATATTACCTATTCCATCGGAACCCATACGCTGATCACGGAAAAAAGGTTGACAAACCGTTCACAACGTATTCACGAACTGGTCAAGGACGAATTATTACCAACTAGGTGCATACTGTGACACGAGATGAAATCTCCATACTTCGTACAGCGAACAATTATTACCAACTCCTACACTATGTACATACGCCATGTACAAGATTACAAGATCATCATCTATGATCCATTACATACTCACAATACTTGCTGCATATTAATACAAAAATAGGTAGTTCACCTCCTGGCTAGCTAACATTGAACTAGGTAAGCTACCTAGGTCACCCTATTTAGGACCTAGGTATGCTCTAATAATCAGGATCCGACAGCAAAGAGGCCGAATCCAGGTTAAGTGAGACAGTTCTTCCGAATGGATCCCGTCGTCAGAGACACAGTCATCCAAGCGAATAGAGAACCTGGAATTAAGTAATCATATTCATGACCTGTTCTGAATCCTGACAGCTGAGGTCCGAATATTCGAATAATTCCATAAGCTAAACGAGATTTTATACCGTCATAACCATTCTTACAACAGCTATCTCATTAGCTCTCATAACTCTGTATCTCACATTAAACCTACATACACAGCTACACTTCTCAACCACCTTGTCATGCATATCTTAACCTGCGGCATAAGGATCGCTGAATCAGACTAGCATCTGTCAACTCTATCGCCAAGTTCTGTATTCGCAACTGTCATTCATGCGTTTCGCAGCTCGAATCCTGCCTTACAGCCGATTCCACGATCATCTTGCATATCCAGGTATACATGGATCGCATATACATATCATACATATCGCATAGCATAAGCTATACACAAGCTCTAAAACGCCGAGGAACGTGTTCGTCGTCCGTATCAGGAAATACCCTAGCTAGGACAGGCAAATCCGTCATACAGGATCCACCAGCTCGTTGTCAATGTTTGGCTGTGAGCCCCGGTACGATAGCAAGGTTCCAGAGGCTGAGACGAGCTATTCGAACGGAAGTTTCGAAAGTCTCGCAAACATGGCGTGGTAGTCAGCCTTTCACGGAATACCGGACTATGCATTCGTGTTTTTTTTCTGCTTGCTGCCTCGGTCGTTGAACCGCTTTGTCGAAACCAAGCTCCCGGTGTCCCGCTCCGTCAGCCCCAGTAGTTCCAACTAAGCTTCGGCCATTGCAATGGAAGCGATATTTGCCCGGGACAAGTCACTTTGCAAGGGGAACGAGCTGTCTTAACCCAAGATTAGATAATTATTACTTGCTCCATATCCACCTGTATTGATGTCTTATTATTCCTCGAGGTTTCAGTCATTTTACGAAATTGCTGGATAGCTGCCGGGGCTAGTCGAGCCTCTTCTCAACAACGCGGCGAGATAACTTGTTTTGCCTCGCCTGAACCCTGCTTCCGCGGTAACTTTCTAGGCGTTATACATCGCTACATCACCTACGAGGCTGATTCTTCAAAAATTCTGCAACGACTTTGCCGGCAGTTGGTCCCGAATCACCAAGGTTCTTGAATCGCGATTCAATCCACCATAAACCTGCATAATTTACTTCCCCGGATCCCATAGGTCGTATGAAAAATCATCCCGTAAAAAACATGTTGACGCATGTTTCGGCGGGTACTGGCCTCGAATATATTATTTCGTCTGTTGCTTCCATGGGACGTGCATGCATCGAAGCTGCAAATGCTTACAAGGGCAGATTGCGTTACTCGCTGGTTGCTACAGTGTGTGTAGTAGGATTTTCTAGCGATGTTTTTTTGCTTTGTTACCCATCCAATGGATCGTGTCCACCTTCATGTCCGTCGTTGCTGTGGTGCAGCAATAATAAGCACCACCCTAGTACATTATCAGCATGGATGGCCGTCGTCCTCAATTACCAAACTTCCTGACTGCACAAAAACTTCACAAATTTGGGACCAGTTAGGACTATTTGAATGAGATTATTACAGGAACTTATTCCCGATGCTCGCCGATAGGTGCATTCACCTATGTATGAACAGGCTATCGGGATTTTTTGCATGCCGGGTCCTTGACTTCTATTTTTTATATTTGGTAATAATGACATCGGGCGGCTATCCTATGTTAGTTATAGCAGACCTCCTTTTGGCACTGAAATGACACTCATTATCAATAGCGAGATCATTGGTTGGCGTGTCCAGTGGTGATTGGACTCCTCAAGCGCATGCCCCATCAGTCATTTTATTTTACAGAGGATTAAAAAATTTCACACCTCACCGACGCTTCGTAGTCCCATGCTCAATCGTACAATCGTACTGTACGCGAACATATTTGAGATGAGCTAAGCTTCTAGACCTTCATCCAGACCTGAATTGACCTGGCAGAACCTGCTTGACCTAGCAGCCCCTTTTGATGGCCTTCAACCTTGACCCAGAAGCTTGAGCCTCATTCGGAGATATTTGTGTCGCATCTTCAATTTAATAAAACTCTAACTTACGAATATTCTAAAAATTGTTTTTTTCTAGCTGATCTTCAAATAGCCAAGCGGCGAGGTTAGATCCAAGTACCTGATCGACCTTGCGAATCTTCACTTGTCATACCAGAATAAATGAATTGAAGCGCCAATCCTGTGATGCTAAGCCTAGAAAGCGCCTCATTCAGGGATAATTCACAATTGATTTTTTGACAAACTGGCGACTCCCTTCGACGGCGTGTTAGACAACCTTGGAACAGCAATGGATAAAATTCGATAGTAAGTGGACCATCTTCGATCGCAGATGAGGAACACCGATATTTTTCCCCGTGGCAGACGTCATCTTCACGTTGCTATGGATAAAGGCGGGATCTTCGCGTTCTCCTTGCTTACACGCGACAAACTATCGTCATAGTCTGTAAATGGTTTCGCACGACCGAAACCGCCGAAACCCCTCAATAGAATCCAGGAAAACCAAACCCGACCGGAGACATACGCATGCTACGGTACTATGTATAGTACATATATATAGTAGGCCAGGTAAGGGACGCTACGGGCAGTACGGGAATAGCTCTTTTCAGCCCTTTCGCTGCAGGACATTTCTAGGAATTTCAAAGATCTCGATTTGATGTTGATTGTTTACATTTTGAACATAGTCGGGCTGCTATCACGCAGACCGCCTTCGGATGACCTGCATAATAGGGCGAGTCACAAGTCTCCTGGATGAGAAGCCAGCAGGGCCCATTGACCAATGAGATAGCCAGAATGGCATTTCCCAACCTCGCGCTTATCGTCGCCGAATTCATGGCGCCAATCTGTGAGACCTTCAGCTGTCCCAAAAGAAATCTGACTTCCGAACTCAGTAATCCCTGCGCGGAGTTCCCTGGATAAAAAGTCCATCCTTCGCCAGCATGCGTCGTGTACGTCGAGTACGGTACCTGAGCTGCTGAGAAAATTCTGGATGTATTCATTCCAAGCCACTAGCGAGTCCGAACGTAGGAGAGTAAGCGGCTATTTAGCAAGGACCAACAGGTAACGCCATTATCCATTCGTTTGACACATCCGACGGTACAATACAACTGTGATCAAATAATTGAGTGTGATTTAGATCGCACGGGCATTATGGATGTTTGATGTCTAACAAGGGGTCCGTAAGCGGGCGCCGAGATGCGGAGTTGGTAAGAGTTGGGAAAGGTGGGAAAGTGTACGAAGTGAGGGGGAATTGTTTAAAAGGTACAAAAGTAAACAAGTAATCCCGCGCCTGAGCGCGTGTCACTGTAAACATTTGTTCCCCTCGTCACGATATCACGAGAAGCGGCTAAACTCAAATTAGCTTAACGCCATTGGTCCATAAAAAAAGAGGTAGGGGAGCTTGGGGAAGCTCGGATCCCCAGGGTTACATTTTCTAAATCCTTTTTTTTTTCTAAAGTGCTAGCCCTGACCAGCTAGATGGGATCGTCAATTACGCTCTCCCTAACCAGCGATGACCCGATCAAGGGTCGTCGATTGGCCGTCGATTGGCCTACGTAGTATTTGCCCTGTTGGTCTGTGAAAAAGACCGGACCTTTTCAATTCGCACAGCCAGGCTAACTCACCTGATTGCCCTGCCAAACTACCAGGACTGCTAAACTGCTTACTACCACCGACGTTCTGAAACGAACCAGTCCATGCGAATTGGATCTTAGATCGTCGGAAAATCCTGATCAAGGAATCATCCCAAACGAAAACCACGCACGCACGCTCAGTTCCGTTTAAGCCGCAAGCAGCCATCTGTAGGTCTCATAATGCGATATCCTCTTTTTTCCGAACCCGGCAGCAAAACCGCATGTCTGCGGCACCGGGGCGGCTTGGTTGATACATCCAACGCCGGTCTCATCCAGAATACCGTCGAAGGACCATCGCGATCGACTAGAGAGGGGAAGAAGATGTTACCTGGCTAGTTACGAAGCTAGACAGTTACTCGCAGATGCAACTACTACTGCGTATGCAGCTTCGATCAAGCAACCAGGAAACGTTAGCCCAGTCTTGCCGGTGCAATCGCTCTCAGCTGATTCGGCTTCCCCTAGGACTTCGTCGCCAATAGAATTCGTGATCGGCCATGCGGGATAGGATTCGGTCCACTTTACGAGAGCAAGCTAGTCGAGCTAGTGCTCGTCGTGAGGCACAGATGCTTGTTGGCGGGGTACAGCCCTGATGGTGCGATTTACGATCTCTATAGCCACGCCCATCCGAAGCTCGATGGCTTAGAGCTGTTAGCCAATCCGAGTTTAACGTCTCTGGCTGCCTCATAGAAGCTTACTATGTTCTAATTCACCCCATACCTATCCAAAATTTCAGCACCGCGATATTGCCCAATACGAAATCCAATACTTCATTAATATCCCAATGAAGAATCTCTGAATTTGCATGTATAAATAAACAAGATCGTCTGAAGTCGACTGATGTTTTATGTTGTGCTGAAGTTTGTAGGGTTCCAGTTTATTTCAATTGCCAATTGCCCAATCAGATTAGTCGTAGCCATAACCAGAAAAGTGGAACTCAAGTAAACCTTAACGAAGACAACAATCACGAACGTCTTTGACTAGATCCGGCACCTTGTTGTTAAGCACAAGATTTCTTTTGCGTCGATCTGCAAGTGAATGTCATCATATAATCCAAATGAACTTCATTTGCTCTCCTTCCGTTGATCTCCCTATTAAGACGAACAACAAACTTAATCTTTAAAGTCTAGTAGTAATCAAATAAGTTCACTCACGATATTGTCAACTCCATCAGCATCTAAACGGTAGGTTGTTGTAGCACAGAATTGTCTTTTCAAATTCCAACCTCAAAAAATTTAAGCGGCAGCGTGAAAATTTTGATGAATTCTCTAAAACTCACGATAGTTACAAACCTAGGTAATAACAGTTCCACATACATCACGCCTTGAATAGCTCATACATCCATCATCATCTATGGAACATAACGAAAGGAGTTCACCATAGCCCCTAGCTCTCTAGGAGAGGGGTCGCTTCTTTCTAAGTGAGCATGTTCTTTCCAATCTATCATCCTTGGCAAATCTCTGTTAGATTGTTCCAAGCTTGAGTCGTTTATGACGTATTCAAGTTGAAAACTTCTCATATTGATATCATGCTCATTTTCCACGGAAAAAAAGTTTACTAAGAACTATATGGACACTGGTGCATTAGAATTGCATCAATTTCTGAGAAGAGAAATGTGACAGGACATGTACGACTTTATTTTTGGGATAATATCTATAAGACCTATACTAATATCTTGTGATAACCCATGACGCTTGTAGGCGTAGATGCATCATAGATGCTTTCATAGATCGCCCTTACCGAACTTGTGAGCAGTTTTATGTCTGTCGAAAGAGAAAAATCACTCAAATGGGCGCTGTGTCAATAAACGAACTCACGCTGCCATCACTGGACCCCTTGGGTTGAAATCGAACTCGAACTTGAACCCATCATTGTACATAAATACCCATCCTACCCCCATTCCCAATTTCATCTCCCTCTTCCCTCTTCATTACTCAATTTTCCACAACACCAACTTCACTATTCATTTCTCTGCTCTAATCCCACTACTCTATCCCTCTACTTTTTCATCTTCTGGTAAGTGAATTCTCTACTAACTCATTTGGATATGCTTTACATCAATCATTCCAAGATTTTATTATTGTGTTGAAGAGGTAATTCTGCCTACTTCATCATGCACCCTATCACTCTGCTGTTGAGGACTCTAGAGATATCACTATACGTTTCGTTCCTAAATCTCATACCGCGATCCTGAAAACGTTCTGCGTAATTCTTCCAAACAATATTTATCCTCTACCCTAACTTTCATCTTCAATTGATCAACTATCCTAACCTATACATACGGCTTCCCTATCTTATTTACTATGACAGGTCTAAGCAACATCACAATTATCTCCATTGGTAATCCTTTTCCTGTGTCATTCCTTATCTGAAGCTTTATTATATTAGCACCCAGTGGTACTGGGTATTTCTTGCTTCCCATCGTTCATAATATCGCGGGCAAAGGTTTTATACTCATTGCTACTTAGCTCCGACTGCTGGCAGACCGCATGCACGCCCACAACTAGAGTTTGATCAAATCACAGCAGCACCAGCACACGGGAGAGAGCATCTTTAATGGCTCTAGACAGGTTATTGACTATAATATCACTTCGCTATGCGATGGACAACTTAGACTCAGTAAGTTCCTGAGAACTAATAAAGTTAGTATACTTGCTTACTTCTGAAACTGAATTGGTTTTCAAAATGCCAGCTCTAAGGTCGTCTTTAAATATGACTTGTCACGAGGCGGAACTGGCAGCCTGAGAACCACAACGTTCAACAACGAGTCCTATTGTATGGAGCGTGCGGAGGCAGCCCTCTTCTGCCTTAGGTTGGTTGCCAATACATCTCTACGGAGAACTCGGGTCAACATTGGCCGCATTAACACAATATTAAGTCGCTTTACCCCGCATGGCGTCTCTTTCATTAGTCCTCCTTGTTCTTCTCTCTACCAAGAAGACTTCTCTAATCCATGGCTGCCCCTTGCCCCGTCCCATGCTCTCGATATCCGAGGGAGAGCTTCGGTAGTAATGGCTGGGCCAGAGTAGGCTCGTTGCACCCATCGACAAAACCCGTAAGTAGGAGCAACGCGGGCATGTACTTGGCTTAGATGAGCAGCTGACCTTATTTTTTTAAGTGACCGACGATGACCGAAAACACAAGAGGGCCCTGCCCTAGTTCGCCGAATCATAATTATCTTCGGGGCGAGCCTGATCGCCGTGACGTGCGCGCCTACGACCGTCGCCCATCATCCGTCATCGTCGTCTATCCTAGCAGGATCAAGGAACCGACCAAGTCGTTAATGTACTCGCTCAGTCGGTCTGGCGTAGGAAGGAGCCCGTCGCTGCCTTCATCATCACTACGGACAACCTCGCAACAATGCTCGGAGAGGAGTCGCGAACATTTGAGATGGGAGCAGTCGTGAGAATCGAGGAAATATTCGAGTTTCTTAACACCCTAGACGAACTAGGAGAAAACACAGTTGCCGACAAGACCCGATCTACCTGTCATGATAAGGACCTAAAAGTACGGGACATTACTATGTTGCGCGAGGAGCTCTAAACATCCTTACGCTAGGGAACGCGATATACATACAAGAATCTTCTTGCCTATCCATCTAGGGTTGTCTGCCGAGGAATCCCTTCTTGCAAAGGGGGCTAGAGCTAGCACATCTTATCGGATTCAACGGAAGGCTTAACACTCCCCAAGAGGTGAAGGCCTCAGGCGGTTCGGTCGCCGTTGGGTTTGACACAGGCGAATGGATGAGGACGATTAGGAGCACCATGTTCCCCTGAAAGACCTCGAGATTTGGGTTCAACCACCACCACCTCATCTTCCGAGCTTTTGGTTTGCTACCTATTAATCTACCTACCCACCTAGCAATTGGTAGCTTCACTCCAACGTGCGGCGGGTATGGGTATAGGATGTTAGTTATGTGCGTTTCCTACACAAACACGCCACATCCCATCTCTATCAACGTTGTCCTTCGACCCGTCGTCTTTTGATATATAGCTTGGGGGTTCGCCGATCGTATGGCATATAGCCATAGCCTTCTCAGACGCTCTGGCTTAAGGGACAACGCGTAAACCGAAAGGTCGCAATCAGCAACCTACTCCCGAGCTACCATTCCTTATCCATGGCCTGGGGCTTGTCGACCGACTCTACTTCCACCGCCACCGATGGGTCTATGGTTGGTGTTATGACGCTTACCGTTCCTCAACGTTGCCAGCTACCTAGTCCTCTTGCCGCCGTGTTCTGGTAGCTTCACTTTCGTGAGCTCCTGTCTTTTCGAGGACGACCCATGCCATGTCCTGCCGCTTCTCCGGAGTGAAGACCTATTCTAATTATCGTTTCCTCACGGTCGCAAACAGGCCCCGCATACCAAAATCTGTTGTTCTTCATTCACGACGGGCCATTAGAGAGGGTGCGAAGGTTCCTTCAAGCTAGTCTAGGATTTCTCCCTATCACACAGAAATCTTCCTGGCGACGGCTCTGGGTCTATCGTGCTGGGGTTGGTATCACAAATACTGTGCCACGTGGACAAGGATTGTTCCCTAACATCACCTTAGGCCAGTTATTAGACTATGGAATTCGCGGAGGAGGCTGACGCGACCTCTAATACAGAAGATGGATCAAGCGAGGAACGGACGAACGGGGCCTAGCTTTCTGCGAGGATGAAGTAGTTTACCAGACGGACGAAGAGGACTTAGATGCTACTAAGGCCGCTCTACTACGAGACGGTTACTTTTTTCTAGAGCAGTATGCATCGGACAATGACATGAGTACTTCTTATACCGTGCGTTCCCATCTAGAGGAGCTAATACGCATGTTTGTAGAAAGCTTTCGCATTGGTCGATGAGCGCTTCCATAAATATGTCGCGGTGTGCGGAATTCAAACATTGGGACCTGGAAGAATGGGGAATGGTTCAAGATATCGACAGTGACGCTATCGGCTAGATTTTAAGTACTTGCAGGGGCTTCTAGGGAAAGGGTTGTATTTGTATTTTAAGGTTGCTCGGCTATTGCGATATCTTGGATTGAGCAAACCTGGTGCCCAAGAGGGAGTTAGGATATGGCTTCTTAGATATGAGACACTACGAAATCTCCGTTGGTGGTTGGTTCTAAGATAGGAGGGAGAATATAGCTTTCAATGACCTAGTAGTGGACTAAATTTTAAGATAGAAGTACGAATAATTCATGATTTTACACCTATGTTGCCATCGTTGCGCTCAGTTGATTGAAGTGTATCGTGAGTAGGTAGGTTGGGGATGTCCGTATGTCGTCGGGATTGGGGTCCGTGCGCACCGCACCGTTCCGCCCCCACGTCGCGTTAAGACGTGAATTCTGTGGGGCAAGCTAAAATCTTAACCGCTTACCAGAAGTGGATTAAGGCGGCAGAATTTAGTTTTTTTTTTCCAGTGGTACAATCGAGCATCGTTAATTCATGTGATTTCTAGCGCGATCAAAATAGTTGAATGGTGATTCGATAAGTATTCTTGCGAATCATTCGACGCTTACTTCAGAATTGGAAATTGAATTAGGTTCCAATTTATTCGTGATGGGTAAACGAAAGCGCGGTGCCAACAAGGCTGGCGCAAACGGCAGCCAGCCGACGCAGAAGCGAGCAAAGATCGATCAACCTGATGTTGAAGCGCCAACCCTCGATCTCGAAAAAACGCCCTTTACCGAGACTCTGAATGGAGAGGCTCGAAGGCGGGAAGCGAAGGTCTACGAATTACTTGGAAGCGCTGATAGCGATGAACGAATTGCTGCTGCCGATGCTCTCATCACCGGACTTTTGGTCTCATCAGAAGTAGCTCTTGAGAGGCATCTGGACAATCGCCTGTTCCGTGGTTTGGCTAGTTCGCGGAATGCGTCGCGAGTAGGCTTCAGTCTCGTGATAACTGAGATATTGAACCAGCTATTCGGATCTAAGGATCTAGCCAAGTCGAAATATCCGGGCTTGACGTTTGATAAGGTCTTGAACATCCTGGTAGAGAAGACCACACCCAGCGGCCACGTTCCAGGACAGGAAGAGCGGGATTGCTATTTTGGTCGCCTGTTCGGTCTGCAATGTTTCGTGGAATCTAAGATTCTCTTTGACGAGGAGTCAAGGTGGCCGAAAGTCCTCGAATTGCTGTTAGGAATGGCCGACAAGAAGGTTTGGATACGGTCGCACTCTGCGTGGGTTATCGTTGAGTCGCTGCCACAGTTGGGTCAAGATAGAGTGGAGAAAACACTTCAACAACTGGCCGATATTGGACTCGGCAAGACTGCAGAGGGTATCGGTATTTGGATGAGGGCGCGAACCTGCTATCCCGACTTGAAGACGCCCGCAAAGCCTTGGCATGATCCTATGAGTCCTGGTGTCTTATCGGAAGTTGCTCGGGTGCTGAGAGATAATGTGGCGCAAGATAATGGGGAGGATACAGCGGTCACAAAAGCCAAGCAAGGGGGCTGGACTGCTCAATTGCACTTTGTCTGGGATCTCATACTTGCGACTTTTGTCGGACAACCTGCCAGTGGAAAAGGGACAAAAGATCAGCTGAAACTCTTCTGGACGACTGTAATTGACGGTAAGTTTTATCAGAATCAAAATGCTGAATATTCCAATTGATTTTTTTTAGATGGGCTCTTCTCCAAGAACGCCTCTGATGCACAGAAGTTCCGCGGTTTCGTCATATTTCAGAAATTCCTTCAAGGATTCGCAACAGAGAACCCCGATTTCGCTAGAGAACTATTTACTCGGAATCTGATGAAGTGTTTGATGAACCAAGCAGCTAAAGAGGACCGATATCTTCACCGAGCTGCGCTGAAAAGCCTTCAAGCGACGGAGAAGGCTGCGCAAGCCTCTCCCGAGCTTTTATTACCGATCCTGAGGGAGATTCTTGGGAAACACGGAGCTTATGACTTTGACCAGCGAACCAATACCAAGACAGTTGAGAACCTACTCCAATGGGTTACCCCTAATGATGCGAAGAACGTTCTCAAGCTTCTCCGAGACCCTGTTATCATTTTGAAAGAGTAAGGACTTCAACCTCTTCAAGATTCACTTCATTCACTAACCTACCACTAGTAACGAGTCTTCCGAAGCAGAGAAATTCAGACAAGTATACGCTGGCTATGTGTCGAAGCTAGCAACTCAGGCGAAGCCGGTCTCTGAAACGTCCAGTAATGGCGATCCCGCTATCAACATTGCTGAGCTTGGCGTGAAAGAACTAGCAGCATGTGCATATTCGACACAATCGCAATTTAAACCTGATCTTTCAGAAAAGTCAAGGGAGACCTTCCGCAGATTACTTGCATCTACTATTGGGAAGGTCATGAAACGACGAGATGATGCCGAATACTTATGCAATGCAGTAATCTCGGTCGAGCCTACAGCAGTGACCATGAGCGACGAGATCAAAGCTGAGCAAGAGGGTGCATTGAAGACTATGCGAAGATTGCTAAAAGCGGGCAAAAAACCCGGTGAGAAAAAGTCAGGGGCGTCTGTCGGCCTTGCTCTATTGTACGCTATTACTATTCTACAACTATATGATGGGGCACCCGATGCTGTTAATATCCTACAAGATTTGGAGCGCTGTTCGGAGAAGATGAAGAGCAAGGAAGGCGGAAGCTCAGAGCTTTTGGTGGAGATATTGTTATCGTTGGTCTCCCGGCAATCACCTATGATGCGACAAATTAGCGAGCAAGTCTTCGAGGCATTTACTTCGCAAATATCGCCCGAGGCTCTGGAGTTGCTCACAGAGCCATTAATCGCGGAGGAGAACGAAAAGGGGTACCAAGCACTGTTCGAGAATCTTGAAGATGAGGATGTAGAGATGGATGACGCTGAAGACGACGAAGACTCGGGTTCTGGAGACGAAGTCGAGGATGTAGAGGAAGACGATATCTCGGAAATTGGCTCTGATATCGAATTTACCACCCTAAATGGTGCCGAAGCGGCCGACGGCGACGAAGAGAATGAAGACGAAGATAGCGACGCGGAGGACGAAGATAATGAGCAAGCTGAGGCTGACGCCAAAGAACTTGCAGACCTCGACGACGCCTTAGCTAAAGTCCTAAGGAGCCACCGTTTGGACAAGGACAAAGAGGCCGAATCCTCGGACAACGACTCGGATATGACGGACTCGGAGATGATAGCCTTGGACGAAAAACTCGTCGAAGTTTTCAAGCAACGAGCTAAGAAGACCGGGAAGAAAAAGGAGAAAAAGGACGCCAAGGAATCGGTCGTCATGTTCAAGCACCGGGTCCTCGATCTTGTCGCCCTGTACCTCAAACACGAGGCCCTCAACCCCCTAGCCTTCACGCTCCTCCTCCCTCTCCTCGAACTCGTCCGCACCACGACCGCGAAACCCCTCGCTAACAAGGCAAGCGCGGCAATCGAAAACTTCGCTAAGATATTCAAGAAAGGGCGCTCTTTCTCCACTTCCACAACCCAAGAGGATAATGCCGAGCGACAGCTTTCACTGCTGCGGGAGATACACAGCCAAGCCGCTAGAGACGCATCGCATGCGTACGGAAGGGCGGCATCACAGGCTAGTTTGTTGGTCGCCTCGAGTCTAGTCGTGGATAAGGGGAATGTGGAGCGTGTCAATGAGGCATATTCGAAGACGTTTTCGAGGTGCCAGACAGGCGAAGCGAAGATCCCTGGGTTCTTCTTCTCGGATTGGGTCAATTGGGGTATGGGACGTGCGGCAAATGCAAGTACTGCCGCCCGTGAAGGTGGTGGTGTCGAGGTGCAGACACAAGGGACATCGTGACGATATTGCGAGGGCGCGTGATTTAGGGTGGACTTGCGTCAGTCTGACCAAGTCAGGAGATAGCTAATATGTATCAGATATTCAATGGTTTGCCCGGACGCCTTGCCTGCCTATCATCAGTCGTATTGAGGTATCTCATGTCGAGTTGATATTTTACGTGTATAAACACTTACATAGCCCCTACTGTGCTTTTCAGGTGGGGAAACAGTGTTTTTCGGACCCTCGCAGCTCGTTAGGGTATACCGGTCGCAGGAATCCTATCATCAGCGATTTGGGTTGTGGAGCGCGATGGAGAATAAGGGATTCAGTTGATTCATCCGTTGCCGGTTTCCTTTCCACGAGAATCACCATTGTCGTACTTCTCTCATAAGTACACCATCTTTGGGTGAATTGAACTTGGTTTCCGTGCTACACGGAGGCATGGAGAATCCAGGAGGCTAAAAAGGCTATGTTTTCGTGTGTTGAGGAGTCATATGCATAGTTAGACATGGCCCTGTAGGATTCTGTTAGTAAATCAAACCATAAAGATTAGCTACAACTCATTCTTACCTCGTTCTTGTTGATGGTGTGACACCCACCTGGGCGTACAGCACAAGATGCTCAGGCAATTCTTTGCGAAGAGGCTCTGTTATTCAAGTCCTAGCAGCACGATTGCTAATAAGGCTACTAGGGAAATGGACTATGGATGATTTCCAGCGCCTACTACGCAATATGCCTTGGTAGGCATGCATGCTTTGAGTCCGGGAACATACAACTGTTCAGCCTTCGCCTTCCGCGCCGCAGTGCTGATCCTTGTCTACATGTGTCTAATTTTGCATACAAGCCATGGCTTGCTAGCCGCTATTGGAACTCGGGTTTCCGGGGTTATGCCTTGGTCTTCTGCCATAATTTGGTAGCGAAACCGGAGCGACGCCCTCTTAGTCAGGCATAGGACGGTCTAGACACAGGCACTGTGTCAGATGGGGATCGGGATAGGGCAGATTCCTTGTTGTTAATAGATAATTTGAGCCCACAATGATGTATGCTTCTAGCAGGTAGGTGGTAGGCATCGGAGTTCCACGAAGACCCATATCTTGGAATATTTTAGGAATTTTCATCGCGTATACTCCGGGACGTAATTAATCATGTGCTATGCTAGCCATGGTTTGTTATTCCCATGGTAAGCCGCTGGAAAATGTTAATTCATTGAGTTGTCAGCGAATTTGTATTTTTTTTTTGGTAGTCCTCGATTTCATGCCTCGAGCCTCATCCATGTCGTCTAACCTAGTGAAGGATCCCGGAGTTACTGGTAACCATCATGGTTACCCCACACGATACCTTCTGCCGCACGGGACAACCCGCCCTTGTCAATTCTACCTCCCGTCTTCCCCCCTTTATATTGCGTGTTAAGTATAGCCAATAGTATTGTAGAAATCTATCACCCATAAACAAAACGTGCCAATTTCGTGTCAACACTAGTACCTAGTTCGTTAGGCTTGCTTCTAAGCAAACCCCTGACTACCTACCCAGCTAGGTAGGTACCTAGTACCTGGGTAATAATTCCCACATATTTGGCAACCCTAGGCTATGCTCAAAAGCATGATCTATAGAGGAATAGCATTAATATAGTTATACTATGGTGATTTACAAGACGAGGTTTCAAGTAAACCTAGTATAATTGCTGAATACTAGGAGGTTATGGCGCTGGGAATAGGCATACACACACTTATATGCATTTTAAACTTCCAGTACCTACCTAATATTCTAGCGCCTTGCTTGGGAGTTTACCTAGTAGTCTCATAAGATACAGCGGATCTTAGGTCTTGTGTTACCTATCGATGGCGCGTATCGTGAATGTAAGATTCCGGCATATCCCGAAAGAACTGCCCCCTTTAGGGAGAGACTGAACTTTAAACGGGTCTGAAAGTCCTGGAGGTTAGCAACTCGCAGATACTGTCTGATATCTGCTTACCTATTTTAGTGGATTTCAAGTGTACCTAGGTAGGTAGTTATCGTAAAATATGTAGATATCATTCTTGGTAATTTCGTTTGAATAATGAGTGAAAACAAGTGAAACAGAATCCTGTAGTCGCGTGATAACAAAGACCTACACAGATTGATTAAGCCGCATTGGATGATAGGTCTTCTGGACATCCCGGGATCTTCTTAAAAGTTAATCCTACGAAAATGGTATTGGTATGGTTTCTTAAAAGAATATGAATTTTCTTTCTAGTGATGTATCTCCACTAGACTCGCATGGCACCTCGATGATCGACAACCTGCCCTAGGGGAAAGGGTTGTTCCAACACCCCGCTTTACCTTCTCATCACTTCGTCTTACAAGGTACCTAGGTACCTACCTATGTAAAAACATGCAGTGGTATCTTGAAAAGTCAAAATATCGTGTAGGTAGGATTGCAAATTCCTCCATTGCCTACATTATACTGTCACTTTTAAATTTCCATTGATCCCGCCCAAGTATAGCAGCATGCTTACAGTTTATTAGGTATTGTCTAATCATTGATGCTACTGTATACGATATTCGGGTTTTCGATCGGTTGGTGCTGTTCATTACCTAGTACTCAGCGCTTACTATGTACGGTCGCCGAGGTGGATGCAAGTATCCCTCATCAAGATATTCATGCGCCTATTTCAAGTCTGTGGCGTTTATACTAGGTACCTACCCGGATAGCTACTTGAGTGATTGATTGAGGAATAAGAAGTGCTATTCGGTATGCGAGTGTCGATAAGGGGTAGGACGCGGTCCCCTCTCAGGTAGGTGCGGCATGAAGATCGTGAACCATGATCCTAGATAGGATCGGGTCCAACCCTCCGGGAATACGGTTAATAGACCTTATTTTGACTACGCTAATACCTTTCCATTCCTGCCGCTATCCTTTCCGGCCCCCGGGTTATTAATCCTGATTGTATTTAATTAACGACCGATGAATGCGATGATCTGGTCAGATCTAAGACAATGCAATCACTATTACGCATTTGCTGACATACTGGATCTTTCTAGCTGTTTACATATCAAATGCTACTTAGGTGAGCTGAATGACACGGATTAGTAGTATTGAACTGATTGCTATGTGCTATTTGCCTGAGATATGAATCTTAGCGCCGAGTAGAGCTGAGGGTATCTAAATGATATCGATCTGTTAACCTTGAGACATCATCCTCTGGGTGTTGCCCTTTTGCAACTTAATCGGTCAGGCATAGCCGAAACGATTCACATCATATCTAAGCAACACTTGATCTTCTTTCCACTAAGCCAGACCCAACCAACCCCAAAATATTCAATGCGATATTCCACATCCGCCAAACACCTTTGGCCCTTCTTGATCTCCTACTTTTAGTCGAACAATTGCTGACTAGTACCCATTTCCCTGAGTGGAACGGTGAGAATCTGTTGCATAATAGTTGTTGTCGGTCCATGGGTGCTGAGAGTCATGCTGAGAATATCCCTGCCAAGTCTCTGGGAACTGTGGATCCGGCATAGAATAACCTTCGTGGCTGCTTTCCAACTGAGAAAAAACGAACCTGGAGGAATTACCGGCACTGGCTGCATCAACTGAGTTCGTTGCAAGCGCATCTTGGGAGACTGCCGGATCGATGGGCGGACCATTCATGTTTTCGTTCATAGTATAGGGAGTCGGTGTCACGGAATACGTGGTTGCCTGGGGTGGAGGTGATCCGTACGACGGATGAGGTGCCGACTGCGGCGCAACGGCTCCATATCCTCCCCCCTGAAGCGCAGAGGAGTCATTCGGGGCGAAGCCTACATGGTTCGATGTGGACGGGGCGACAGCAGCGAGACTGCCGTTCACATTGGGGTCTTCAGTCTGAAAATGCTGGAAGGAGCTCAAGTTTCCGGGGCTAAAGTTTGTTGAATGAAGGGCCGGGTCAAAGATATGTGGCCACCCTGCCATAGAAAAACTTGGCGCTCCGAACAGCCCCCCGTGCTGCCGCTCAATATGGTTGATAAGATGTCCGTATTTTTCGTACCACTGACAGCCAAAAGGGCAACGGAGCAAGGGGGGATCAGTCAAAGACATTGGCACCGAGATATATGGTCCCCCAGAAGGGACCGATGGATGAGCCGGCGGCATGACAGGCGTTGAGAACCTTGGATGTTACAAGTTTTAAGAAAGAAATGAAACGTTTGCAGACATTCAAGATTTCGTGCAGCAACGACAGATAGATTGTTCTGAGGCTTAGCAACCATTCTATAGTAGACTAATGGGAGTGGGCTCATTGTGGCTGGGCACTGCTTATATTCCGAATGGTCTAGTTGAGGTGCAAATGTTGCCGCCATAGTTGAGAGTCCGTGGTGTTGAGGCTCGATGAAAAACTTCATATGCTTAGGTGCTTGACTTCGAAACTTCAAACTTCAAACTTTGGAATTTTGAAACTTCTAACTTCTGAGTTCCAATCTTCTAAACTTCGAAGTTCCGGAAGTATTTGCACTAAGCTCGAAATGTGAAGGATTTACGTGCGCTGGTTCGGCAGCATCAACCATGGCTCGGGTTCCTGCTCTAGTGTCATCTATGTCTCGGAGAAGAAAAACTTGGTAATAGAAGCGCTACTTCAACAGTGCTTGATATAATACCTTACACATTATGTTTTCACAATTCTTGAAGACAAATACGTGGAGCATCGTGGTATTTATTGATCAAGATTTGATTCTTGAAATTATGCCAACCCCCTATTTATCTGTCCGCCTACGTAGGTCTTTGTATCGTGTAGCTATTTACTGGTTTAGGCAGGTGAGATTGGGTTGATACAGGTAGTATCGGGTACTATTTAATATTTAAGCCAAGCGCGAAATGACGCGATGGTCAATCAATAATGAATTCATCAGATCATAACTTCAATGGGTGTGACATTTATCGTATATATATATTTCTTATTAGTATATCTACCACCTGCTCTCTGCAACCTGGAATAGACTTCTTCGAGTATATATCCAACACTCTATGGATAGATAAGCGCTCTTTATAGAGGTACTGACCTACCTATTACCTAGTTCGGCGGATATTTAGGTATCTAGGCACATGGTTGTCTTGCACGACTCTTAAACATTGAACAGATTCCTGGAACTCTTGAAATCCGGACAGCTGGTCATAACCTATCTTATTTTATGTCTGTGAAGTCTATACTATATATATGTAGACGTTGCAACATTTTGTTTAGCTAAGGCAATGCTTGCTTGCTTACATACCTAGGAAAGTACCTACATAATACCCACCTGCCCAGGCACACCACGTGCGAACGAGCTTCAAGATTGAAATTTTAAGCCCCAAGGGCCCAAGGGCATGTTATTCGATATCCGAGTTCTCGAAATAATTGAAAAGGTTATTGAGCTTGCTTACATATTATCCTCTATACCTATACGTGGTAAGGCGATAATTCTAAGGCTATCGTAACATCATCACTAGGCCTAGGCAGGTTAAAATGGATAAAATGAAGGATAGAGCTGTATTGAAGATTACCTAGTCGCTAACGAAGAATTTCCAATTATTGAACCCCTGAGTCTACCTAACCAACCACAAGTGCAGGATCTGCTGTACAGTAACTGCTTTAGGCAGATAACTATCATAACAAATAAAACTGTTGGCCATAATACACACTAGCGTCTCGAACTCAGGAAGATGCCGAAGAAGCTCTATGCGATCTCTATAGTTAGAACTGGGATGATCTTGCGTATATGGATAGTATACTTACTATAAAGGCTTCTAAATCTGATGAAGAACAAGACGAACAAGACGAATTGGGTCTTGGTGTTGCGTGTGCTATGATAAAGGCGGAAGCAATGGTAGCAGATGCTGATATGACCGAAGAGACAATAGATGCCAAAAGTCCGTCATAGAGTTCAGATCCCATCATGGTTGTTGATGATTTGTAAAGCTAATAGTATATGATATAGTGTATGAGGTTTGTGGTACGGACAAGTAGGTAGGTAAATAACTTAGCATATAATCAAAGGTGGATGCCCTAATGCATGATCCAACACGCATCAACATTATATATAGCAGATACAACTTCGGTGAAGTCTAGAGGTTATCTTGCCATAGTCCACGCGCAGGATATATTACCTAGATATGCACAGCATTAGTGAAACTCTCAAGTTTGGAGTTCGCGAGTTCTAATACAAGCGCGCCAATTGGCTCGTTTTAGACCTACTAAGTAACCTCTTCCACAGGCATACGCTAATCAATACTATTCTAAAAACAAATGAAACCTATTCTCTTAGCTAGGTACGAGTTACGACGCAATAGCTCTATTCATCTCGAACGAAAATTTTGAGAAAAGAATGGACAGAAACTTGCGAAGGTGGGATTTTTTGATGAAAAGAGGTATGTATATTATTAAGTGGGTGGCTAAAAGGACATTAGATGGAAGAGGGTAGGGTGGAGCATTATCTTGGGTTGATTTTGTGGGAGACGAATTTACACATTGCTTAATGCGACCATAGAGCGTGATGATAGAGTACCAACCACCTCATAACTTCGGATGTGGGAACTACCTAAGTAGGTACCTAGATACTAGGTAAGAACGTATCGTACGACATGCACCCAAGTAATAATAAATGTATTATATAGGAGGTAGAAATATTACATATTTTCCAATTCGTATTATCTAGGTAGGTAGCGTAATTATAAAACTTCCATTTGGGTTCTGAATGATGCAAATATTTTACTATGCTACCTAGGTAGGTACCTACATGCAAAGGCAGATAGGCACATGGTAGGGGGGAATGGGGGAGGGGGGGAGGGAGGTAGGGGACTACGCCAGAGTTGATCTAATCTAAACTTTTATAGTGGTTACCTAGGTAAATACCTACTACGCACATGGACACCTAGTACCGGACCTACCAACCAATGCCGGGGACAGATACGAGGGGGGTTGGTATACTCAGTATACTTAGGTACCTAAGTATCTGGATAACAGCCTGGAGGTAGTTAGGTTATTGCAAGTTTATTGTACTGGCTACTTACCTAAGTATGTAGGTACACAGTACTGGAGTGGTTGCGTAATATATGCCTCTATGCTCTGTTAGCGATGTGATTGTGTAACTCACTGGAGGTACGAGTATCTCCGGTATTCGGCATTCTATCTCTCACTTAATGCTGGACATTTCCCTTTCGGCATCTTGGTTACCAAGGCTGCGAGGTTAGGTAATAACAATCGGCTTTACCTGCACTCCCGTTCGTGTTTTGGGAGCGAGGCGCCTGCATTATTAAGGGGTATGCGGGCAGCGGGCCACATGCCACCATTGGCACAACATAATTGCATATGATGCTGATTGCGAACCACAATAGAAGCCTTATAGGTCTATATGAGAAATTGACTAGTTAGGCATTTTGCATTTTTGCGCGTCATTTAAGCCTTCCACTGGGGCTGGAGGGTCGAGCAGCCCATTTATTGTTGCGTTGTTTCATAGGCACGTTATTTAATATCCCCATCTTTGGCTATTGGATCAATCGTGAATGGCACTTACCTGTAATCGCATTCTAGAATGGATTCTCGAAATACCCACATTTCTTGGCATGGGGGTGTGTTACTATAAGAAAGCCCTTGTGGTATTATTTGTAATACTGAGTGATCGATCCGCTGGCAGAGCCTCATTCGGTGTGGAAGGTATCGAACATTTGCTTAGCACCCGAGCGTGTGACGTGGCTCGGACCGCCATGCTCTAAGTCTCCGAACCCATCGCCATGCGGTGATAGAAGCTTTTCGTTTCTGATTACCTATGGAAAGGATGTCACGCGCTAGACCCGACAAATGAGAAATTCAAAGAATGTGATATTGGATTGTGGGACTTATAGTCTACCTATTATATTCGTGCTAGCTAATACCCGGGCACCTATAGCGAGAGTTCGGCTCCGGAGTCACATTTGTGTGACACTCTACAAAAGTGCGTTCGTCTGATGAATACAATATCCGCTAATCAACTGGTTACGTTGCGTTTTCGCCAGATTCCATATAGAAGAAGGGAATAAAAAACGAATGTCTCCAGTTCCAATCAATTGTAGTTTATGCATAAGTAGCGACTAAGTTTGATAACTGTATTCTCTTGATTTCCATCGTTGTGTTGGTGATATAGGTAACATCTGGGCAAGATATTAACAATATTAGATTTATTCAAACGTGTCTAAGGTTGTGCATAATATGATAAATAAGAAATTCCACTGCCTACCTATAATTGGGTGAATTTTGATGACAACATGAGAGATCCGTCGGTAATATTTGTAGGCATGATGTTCAAGGTAGAGATTGCTAAGTTATTGGGAGGGGAAGCTATGCTGGCTTCGTTCAACGTAGTAGTCTGGGGGTGATGGCCAAGCTGTGGATCAGTAGTAGCTTGCTGGGGCAGTGGCTGAGAAGCTGCTCCGAACCCGTTCTCTTCCTGTGGTCCTAGTCCGCTCGAGTGAGCGTACGAGTACCTATTAATGTGACCGAGACTCATCGGGTCAGAGCTGTCGCCAGGTTGCAGCTGGATCGAAACCGGGTTGCTGGGGATAGGACTCATTACATCCGTATTTAGGCTTAATCCCTGTCCCTGTGCTGGTGCTGACCCCCACGTGGCTGAACTTTTTCGATGAACAAGTTCTAGATGGTTTTTGAGATTCCCGGGCTTTGAGTACCGTTCCAGACAGTGGCAACAACCGAACCATAGTTTCTTATTATGTCCCTCGCCCATTTTTATCCAGATGAAATGACCATCATGTTCGTCAACCGGGGTGGTTGAGTTAGGGAAAGACATCATGATATCTTACATGCCGAGTTGGCGATGATTAGAGAGTGAGACCAATGTCGTGAGCATTTGGGTGAAACAAATCCTGGGCTTGATAGGATTGATATGTTCCTTCTTCGAGGCTGGATAGATGCTGAAGATCGAATTCGTATGACAATAAAAGAAGTCTGGCTTGTACGCATCTGCATCTTCCCTGCTTTATCTCGTGATTCTCATAGACCTGGCCCTCATAGACCATTTCCAAAGACCCACGCTTGGGCTGTAATGCGTCTAAGCAGATCCCGTCGCTCTCGGTATCATGGGATAAAGCTTCGGAGAATATTGCAGACTACGAGGCAGCCAAAAGGAACTCAGTATTGTATCAAAACTCCCAAAAAAAAACCCAGAAGGTAATTAAAATGAAGTGCCTAATTGACTCTGCCCGTAAAAACCCGGAGCAATGGCCATACCGCTAGCCTGTCTTGGGCATTTGAGGTCCCTGAAGAGCCTCAAAGTCACGCAGGGATCCAGGGATCCATGCTACTGCAATCATTTATCTGAGGAATTATCTAATCGTTCACTGCGGTAATAGTCATACTTCTCCTGTGCTGAATATTTACTTACCTATATCTTGCCTCCCAACTAGGTATCAATATTCTCCCAGAACCTGTAGTTTTGTCTTCCCAAATTTAAGTGATTAATGTTTGCTAAAGCCACCCGGAATTTCCCTGGTATATTGCAAGATGGAAGCTAAATCTAGACGTTTCGAGCCGCACGAACTGGTGATTTCTGTGGTTATGCTTGCATAGTAAGGACCACAAAGAACCAATCAGACTTACCGGTTCTACTGATTGGATGGATGCTGAATTGCTCTTAACTATCGTTGAAAATGCCTGGGGAACTGTGATCTTGACTACCTATGTACCTAGGAGCATGGGTCGTGTCAGTTTCTGATAGGACCTGCTTTCAAATATATAGGTAAATACTTAGTACGTATCAAATAGGAAGGAATGTCTGAGGCGGTTGTTTAAATTAAAGAGCAAATGTACTAAATAACTACCTACCTAGGTAGTATCCGACACTAGGTAATTACTTGCCTGACCACGGGTAATATGGTGACTATCCTGGCTATAGAAGCATCGCCCTGCTCACCTGGTAGCATCGTAATTTAATCCTTTTGCTGGCAAATTGTGAGATATGATATGTACTTGTATATCTTTCCTAAAAGGGGTTCGGTTCTGCTGAAGACCTTCGCTATGGTGGGAGTACAGTGCTTACAGTATGCAGTAAGCCCTGGAGGTTAGGGGCTTTTGTAGTCGCACAGCAAAAGCTGAAGCAACAACAATACCTAGGTACTTACCTACTTACGTATTTGTAGCCGCGCCATCACATTGATTGGGATGTCCCGAGGAGTCTGTAGCCGACACTTCGGTGTGTAGCCTACACAGCGTGACTGTACAAGTTGGATAATACATACAAAAAACTTCTGCTTTGCAGCATGGGAGCTTGGAAGTTTTGGAATCTTAACGCGTTGCATGCATATAACATAGCAAATGCTTTGTGCATTTCAGGAGCTTTAAAGACGCCAGAAATATCACGTTGTAGAGGGCATTCGCCAGTAAGCGCCCACTGATTATTACAAGGTTGGATCATTCCATCTGAACAGGGGTGTTGTATCCTACTCCAATGATGTAATAGCTGATGCACAGGTCGGGGATGTATTCGTATTCAATTGGTCTGTCGGAAACTTGATTGCGAAAATAGCGAAATTTCGACGACGTTATCTCCGTTAGCAAGGGAGAAATAATAAACGAATAGGACACATTCTCGTGTCATTTAAGTATTCTGAGGGGCTGGGCTGGTATTAAGGTTAGCAGCGAACCCCTTGGAGATGTCTCGGATTTGTGGCTGAAAGATCGTGATAGATCTACATAAGAACGGCATCTTGAAAAGCAGGAGGCGTCTTCGAAATAACTCTTATTGGGAGGCAATGTGGCCTTGCTTCTTGTGTAATCTGCTTTTTCTTCCACGCCACCCTATTAAAGTGTATATCCTGTGAAACATACGCACACTACTGATGTACGTGTCCGACGCCTTGTCCGGCATTTTTTTGACGGCCATTTAGATATCCCACAAGGCATAAGTATACCGCTTTGAACATTAGTGTTCACTAGCACATATAAATGATCCGTGGTGAAAGTCCGTTGGCATATATACTTACCATGGAGAGAAATGTCACTAGCTCTTTTTACTTTCGCGCTTCCTAATAAATTAGGTATTAGATGGAGTTTGGAACACCCTCCTTCAATATCCTGCTGGCCAGTTGATTATACCGTCCTCTTAACACAGATCGCGAGCTCGAATTTCGAGAAAGCAAGATAAGCGTAGGAGCACTAATTCCGCAACTAGCGGGCCTCTCCTACCTCCCACCAAGTTCGCGCCCGCCAGGCCTCGGAGGCCAGAACTTCACGCACTGCTGCCTCCTCGCGCTGAACGACTCCCTCACGATCAACTCTACGGGAAACCTCTCCTACTCCTCGACCTCCTTCGTCGCTCCCGGCGTCTCCCTCGACACCCTCGAAAACGCAATGTACGGCGACGAGTTCCCGTGCGGGGCTTCGTGGAATGGTGACACGGCGGGGGCCCCCGCCGTGCAAGTGCCGTACCGCTGGTGCGAGAAACGGTGTCCCGGGTGGGAGATCTCGCACTCGTCCGTCATGCAGCAATGGGTCGGTCCGCTCGTGCAGTTCATTGTGCCCAGTCTAGCCTTCTGCACCAACGTCCCCCGGACCCATAAATTAGCCATCCCGGAGATCGTGTTTAGGGGGCACCCCAGAACGATTGTCGGGCTTCTGACGTACTGGGTTAGGTTGCTTGGCGCCGTCGTGCTGATGACGCTGGATACGGTGGTCTGGCTTGCGATTTGCTTCGCGTTTGCGGGACCGATGTTGCTTAGTGCGGTTTACGAGTATGCGCTGGATCGGAAGGTACTCGAGTTTTTGGCGCCGCCGAATGGGAAGGCCCCCGCTATTCCGGCGCGGTTGAGGGCGCAATTGCTGCTTTCGGTTGTTGTGGGAAATATTCGGATGGCGACGCTTGAGAATGAGGAGCTGGGGGCCGAAAGTCGACATGATAGCGCCGTTTCGGCCGATCTGGAGGGGAAGATTTCGGTGGGTCCGAGCCGGACGGGAAGTAGGTTGGTCCACAATAGTGTCTGGAAGAGGGTCATGGTGATGGTTGATGAATATGAGGCGCTGAGGTTGGCAAATCGACTGAACGAGGCGGTTGTGTCCCTACCAACTAAACTAAAGGCGCTTCTGAACGCACAAGCGAGCTTCGGATCGACGGTTGGGGCGCCGGTCTTATTCTTTCTAGGAGGTTTTATCTATACTGTTGTAGATTCGGACAATAATTTGGGCGATAATGATACTGCTCATGCTCTGGCTTTTGGACTGTGTGAGTTGCCGCCAGAGCAACGTGTTAGGCATGTGCTAACAATTGGTCGTAGGGTGGATGGTAATTCCGTATCTGGCTATTATTGTAAGTGCCCCTATTCATTTCCTAGGAGTAATTCCGCGGCGATCCACTGATCTAACACGTTTAAGTCCTGCGCGATGTTAGCATCTAATAGCCCTAGCACACTCGACGCAATCGTATACGACGGCGGCGTCACCGCTCCAAAAGATGAATACGCAGAAGGTATCTGCAAGCAGTATCTAAACAAGGTCCGAAACTTCAGCGGCATTGGTTTCATCATCCGGCAAATTGAAGGCTATAACCCGATCGAGACCGCCTTCGAAGGCCGGTTCCGAACCGTGAAGCTCTGGAAGCGCGGCCTCAACAAGCGCGAATGGGTCCAGGAGGCCGTGGGTGAGTATATCAAGTCCCGAGCATGGCGACGAAACAACAACCGGACCCAACCCGACGAACTGCGCAAATCCCTCACGCTGAATGTGCAGGATTGCTTATACGTCGTTGTTAGCGCTCTTTTCGCGGTGCTGGTACCCTGCGTTTTAGCATTCCTGACTTCGTTTAACACGCCGCAACCCGGGCTCTCGTGCCGTAGTTTGACGTACCTCATCTACGCGATTAGCCAGGTGTGTGAAATGGCATTATGGACATGCGCCGCGAGACTGAGGATCCGGTACGGCACGCGATGGTCTGAGAATAATCCCATTGTCAAGAGGGTGTGCTGGTGGGGACAGGTGTTTGTGGGATTCTTTTCGATATTTGCGGCAGTTGGTGGAACGTCCATGCAGCTTTTGGGCGTGTACCGAAGCTGCGCTTGTAAGATCCCTGTGAGATACTGGCCACGACTAAACGACCCCGATGCGTTTATCGTGTTGAGCGATAATACGGCTGAAGACATCGAGGCCGCCCGTCGCTGGTGGACGGTCACTGGGAGTACGGCCGTGGGTATCATCGGGTTTGTGTGCGCGCTTGCGTGGTGGCATCAGCGAAGACTCCGAAAGGTGTTCCGAGATGAAGCCGACAAGCTGGATAACGATGAAGTGATAGCGGAATCGGTGGTACAACGTCCGGGGTGGTAGTCCTGAGCAGGCTCTCGAGGGCTGCTAATGACGTATGATTTTATGATTTATGATTGTCACGCTTCGTCCGCCCTCCTAGAAAGTCAACGCATTTTTATTAATTTTAATGAATCATGATCTGCGTTTCAACCCTCAAGATTGAAGTGATATTAGCCATCCCTTTTAAATGCCTTGCAATATTGCGCCGATGACATGCTCTTGGACCGATCTCATATCCATCTGACATACATCCTATCTATCATCTCATAATGCGAACTCGAATCTGCCACTAGCTCGTGTGTTGTACATTTTCAAGTAGATTCTTGCGTACCGTTCTTAAATGCCCAGCTCTTTGAAGATGATGTTTATCCGAACGCCATAGCAAATACCGCAAACTCAAACGCGGGTATCTTAACTTTTACAAACCACTAACGCCGATCCCGAAAATGCTGTTGATTGGCCCCGCTAAAGAGTGAAGTCCCAGGGCTTGAAAGCTTCTTTGAATTTCTCGACATCCTCAGTCTCTTCGGCGATAGGCTGTATAACGTCTTTCCACACTGCCCGATTCTCAAGGTTGAGAAGTTTAGCTATTACTTGGCGGCCGAATTGGAGATCGAAGCGAGTTTTTCCGTCTAGACGCATCACCAATTCCTTGCTTTGGATGCCGGTGTCGCTATCATCGGACCATATCCAAACACGGAAGTAATCGGACGTCTCGTCGATACCGGACTCAAGGGAAAGCTCCTCGAAAGGCGGAAACTGGCGATTCTCGGCCTCCACCTTGAAACCGGCCTCAACTAGGCCCTTCCGAATGAGACCTGAAGGAACGGGAATGAATTGCCAATGAACATGAATGCCGTTTTGTCTACTAATTTCCCAAGTCACTGCGCCTAACTTGAACTTTGATTCCGTCGCAACCATAGCTTGCATGGATTCCTTGAAGCGCGTCATCTCCTTGTAGGTCTTGTCCGCGTCTTGTCCCATTGCACGAATTGTAGGCTCATGAGGAAGCGGGATGATAAGCTGATGACCCGGAAATGATAGGCCTGATGAGGCGAATGTGTCTGGGCTTGGCAATGGGCCCTTGGCAGTAGTGACGTAAGAATCGTCTCCAATGCAACAAATCATATGAGTGTCCACTTGTGTGTTACTGAGACAGAAGAAGCACTGATCAGGGCCAAAAATAGGTGCCTGCTCTTTTTTACGACGTACATGACGGCCACCTCCGCGGTGATCATGGTCATTATGATCTCTATCGGGGGCTGGTCGCTTCCGCGGATTGGTCTTGGGGAGGAACGGAGAGGCAGTGCTGCCAGGAGGTATGGTTGAAGGAGGGGCTTCCCCGGGAACGAGATTGAAGGCATACATGGCCTTCGCTTTAGCTTCATTGCCATAAGGAGCTAATGAGATGAATCGGGTAATAGGCAACTGGTCGGATTCGGGGTTGCTCGGCGGGTGGAAAAAAGGTTCGCGCTCATAGAAAAAGTCACCCTGTGCTGCAGCAAAATGATAACGAGGCTTTAGAGTAGCACATAGTTCGGCTATCTCATCGCTACTTGCGATGGTAGCCTGCTGCTCTAATGTAGGTGGCTTGGCTGAGTTCGCCCATAAGCCTGAAGGCCAGCATGTCGTTAATAAGATGTCGGCGGTGTTAGCGCCGCGCAGGATCTTCGCGTCATCGACCGTATGTAGCGGTAGGTGCTGTTCGTTCGACTGGCCTCCCACGATCGACTTGTCGAGAGCGCCGCCCAGTACCACGATTCGTACCCCATCTGAGGTTTTGGTAATGCTTCGCTTGCCAAGGAAATGGAGATTCTCGCAGACCTGTATGCAGAACGATGTTAGATCTATTAGAGAGATAGAAAACCGGAAACGCATTCAGACGTACATCCTCGCCCTTTTCAACGCGCTCGGCGACTCGGTCAGGTAAAGGGATGGTGCCTATGGTAAAGTAGGTTGAGATCGGTATTTGAATGTCTCCATTGAGGAGTCGCGATAAGGAGCTTTCATCTTGGTCGAACGTAAATAGGTCCCCTGTAACTATGGCAAAGGCGAAGTTCTGCTTCTGATGTAAGGTCGCGAGTTTCTGGAAAGCAGACTCGAACTTGCCATTGACGCTACCGAGAACGAAACTTAAGAAGATATAGTCAGTTATTGCCCCTGACGAAATTGATTGGATAAGTTCACTTACATTTTCGCCGCCATCGTGAAGCTGTAAGAACGCGCTCGGAACGCGCAAGCTTAACGATCGCGATAAATGTTGGTAGTCAAGTCAAGCTTCAATTGGTGATGGAGTCTGAGAAAGCTTCCAGGTAGCTGGGTGCAGCTAGAGGCACTAGTTGTACCCCCAAAATAAGTATTATAGTGGGGAAACGCTGATGGGAAGCTTATCGATAACCTAATCCGCCCCATTAAAAAAAGTTGTCGCGATGCTCTTTTTGCGATAGATGCAACTTCTTGTTCTTGATTCTTGCAGTGGGGCAAGAGGAAACATGTAAAATTGCATTCAACTGCAGGAGCAGCAGCAGTCAAACATCCCCAATCACACTATATCAGGGGGTTTAACAATCAAGATGCGCTCAACGCAGTCGGGACGAATAGTCAAGTCCCGTAAGGGCAGTGGGACGCCTCATCAGAAAAACCACAGATGGGAATCTTTTACCACCAAGATCTCCAAGCTTCATTCCCTCGATCCTCTACGTAAAGTGCGACGACATGATCTCGAAGTCGAAAGCCTCGAAACGACGACCTCGTATTTCCGAAATGGCATGGAGAAATGGGCCGATATGAACATATCCAAACAATTTACTTTCTTCCGGAGAGATGTGCGACCCTACTACGACAGTCTACCCCAAATCCTGCACTTCCAGGACAAGATTATGGAAGTGCTGGTCAAATATATATCTATACAAGAGAAAGAATCATTAGAGCCTCTGCTGGATCTTCTCACTGCCTTGGCCCACGACTTGGGCTCACGCTTTGAAAAGCATTACCCGACGGCTCTATCCCTAATCACCGAAATTGCCAGCCGGCCCCAAGATGCAGCTGTCGTTGAGTGGACTTTCGGTTGTTTGGCCTTTCTGTTCAAGTATCTATCAAAACTCTTGGCCTCTGATATTCGACCAACTTTTGATGCTCTGGCCCCGTTGCTAGGCAAAGCCAGGAACCCTCCGCATATTGCTCGATTTGCCGCCGAAGCGTTGAGCTTCCTCGTCAAGAAAGCTGCGGCGCCAGCAAATCGAGAAAAAGCCCTACCTATGCTAATCGAGCATGCCAGGAAAGACCTTGAGGCTAGTAGAGATAGCCGGCAATTTGGTCTTTACCACCATGGACTGATGACCATGTTTGCGGAGGCTATCAAAGGCCAAGGGAATAACATGCATACAAGTGGAACTGAAATCATCAAAGCCCTGATCGTATCTGTTCCTAATGATGAATGCATTTCTTCAGATCCTGTGACATGGACTGATTTAGTTTGTGGTGTACTTATTAGTACCCTCCACCACACAACAGCAGAAACATTCGAACCTGTCCCGGAATTAATTATCGAATTAGCCGCAAAAGACGAAGAATGCGCACGATATGTGCTGCGTAATTGTCTTTATGTTAGACTTTTAGGAACGATATCCGGAGTCCGAAAAGGCAGCCGGATAGTCGATTGGACGCAAATTCTTGGTTGTCTATTGAAGTCTCTGAAAGCTCTCTCCAAAAGTCCGACCAGCCTGGACGACGTCGACTTATCCACTGTTTGGCAACAGCTGATGGTCAATATAGCTATTGTGTGGCAGCAAGCCCCGATGGACTCAATTATTCCGCATATTAACGAATTCACGGCTGTTATAACTCGGGATCCTTTGATGAGATGGTTTGTCCCATTCTGTTCCTATTTTTCGGATCTAGATTCTACTAGATTTCGTAGCCTCCTAATAAAGCCATTTCAAAGGTAAGTCGTTTTTGATCCCTCGTAAAGTTAGTTGTTAACGTAAAGTTCAGATTCATCGTGACACATTGGTCCGAGGGTACTAATGAAGACATGCTATGCGTGTTCTTGCCCCGCATGGCAGAATCCCACGCGTTACCTTCGCCCACAGATGCTGACAATTTTTCCTTGCCGCAATCATGGCAAGATCAAATCGTCACTAAATTCGAACGTCTCGAGGTTTCCCCCTTCCCAGAGCAAGTTACCTCTGGAGGATATGATAAAGATCCCAAAACATGGCGTGATAAATGCTTACCTAAATATTCGGCTCTTCTTCGAGTCTTGGAAGCCACTGCTGTTCGACCTTCGACTAATGGACCTATTGCCGAGTTACTCCTGAGGAAACTGAAGCTTGCATTGAAGCCTTCCCTATCCTTAGCGAGCGAGGAAGCTCACTTTATCGTTAGCCAGGGATTTTCTTCATACCTGCGGATATGCAAGATCACTGGGCAGATCGATGGCTCTCTTGAGCCCTTGCTCAAGGCTGCCACTCCTCGATATCGACGGCTGACTGGATTTTTAGAGGCCATGATCGCCTATGAGGACCAGCTTAACCCCAGGAGGAGTCCCCAGAGCGAAAGCAGTTCCAACAGCGAGGGCGACGAGGACCCATTTATGAAGAGCCTAATTGTCAATCTATCTAGCTCGTCGCATCGGCACCGATCTGCATCTTTGAAGCTGCTTAGTCGGCTCGCTGGGGCCCCTGACGAGTTAGACTCATTAGCCACTATGATCCAAACCGAGGAAATGCCGTTAGAACTACAAAACGCTCGATTCATCTCTCTCCATATCCGGAAGCTAGCGGCAAATTATCCTCAACTCAGTAAGGATTCGTGGCTTCGACGGGCGGTTCCTGCGTTTATTTTCGGACAGCTGACTGTCCGTTTAACTCCAATTTGGGATTCCGCGATTGAGGCATTACAGCAGATTAGCCAAGACAAAACTGGCGAAGAGGTTATATGCGAGCTTGCTTTCAACTGGATCGAGACTCCGTCTAAACGGTGGGAGGGTCCGCCAAAGGAGATTAAAGCTTCATCGAATGCCGGTCTCACAGATTTCGAGTGTTGGAATTTGTCGAACTTGCACAAACGGGCAGACGAAGCAGAACACGTGCTTAAGTGTTCTTCAGAAGTCATGCTAGACGTTTTTGAAGGAAACCAAGATTTGGTTCCTCTGATAACCTCTAATGCAAGATCCCAAGCACTCAAAGTCTTCTTGGCTGCTCCTGGTATAGCAGAGAGAAGATCTCGCAAGTTGGTTCCATACCTACTTTCGTGGACAAAAGATTCAGACGAGCAGGACGACAATGAAATGGAATCATCTGAACAGTTCCCTGATGGATCGTGGTCTCTTTTTGACAAGAAAAGCCTTCTTGGGGTATTTGCGCAATTCACCAACCCCAAGGTGTTGTACCAGAGCCAGCAAGTGTATGATGTCCTTCTGGGAATGCTTGCCAACGGTGACGTGGAAGTCCAGAAGTCTGCGCTCAAAGCGATACTTACCTGGAAGCAAGAAGGTGTCAAGCCTTTCCAAGAAAATCTGGAATATCTCCTTGATGAAGCTAGGTTCAAGAATGAGCTCACGGTGCTGTTCCAGGGAGACCAACAGATTAAGCCAGAGCAGCTGCCCGAAATAATGCCCGTGCTACTCAGGTTGCTTTACGGAAGATCAATTTCTAAAAAGGGTGCTGCAAGTGGACGTCATGGCCTCCATGCTACTAGGCTTGCTGTTCTAAGACAGCTTACAACTGATGACATGGGGGAGTTTCTTGACATTGCCTTGGGCGATCTTCGAGGAATTCAGATTATTGAAAATACCCAATTGCGCGAAAACACGTTCAATCGCGAATTATTGACTGTTCGAAAGCAAGTCGGTTTTCTGAACATGATGGAGTCTATGATTAATGAGATGGGCACTGACGTTCTTTCATTTACTGATAAGATCCTCAATGCTGTTCTCTACTGCCTCGTTCTCGCCTCGAGAAAGCTGAACCAAAGCAACGAGGAGACCGAAGAAGATCAACCTACGCAAAGTTCTCTACTTCGAGTCGTTAGAACTACAGCATTGAAGTGCGTGATCTCACTTCTCCGCAATGCGACTAGCTTTGACTGGACCCCTTATAAGGATGTGTTCATAAATGAAATTGTCAGCCCGCGCCTTGACAAGCTTCCGATCGAGACAACTCAAGGAGTTTCTGGTACCCTTCAGTTCATTTCTACGTTGTCGCAAATTCCGAAGACTGCCTATTTTCTGTCCATCGATAAACACATTATCAAACAGCTGATGGAGTGTCTGAAGCTTGAGAAGACCAAGGACGAGGTCAAGATATTTGCACTCGGTATCGTACGCAGTCTGGCAACTCTATCTCAGCAGCCAGCCGAGCAATCCGAATTCAACGAGTTGATACAGGAAGAACTACTGGATCCGAACATCAATATTATATTGGAGAGCATTAATGTTGTGCTTAAATCTAAAGGGGAAGTAGGAAGAGATCTACTCATGGCATGTGTTGAGTCTGTGGTAGAATTATCCCCGATCATCCAAAAGTCGGTTTATCTTACAGATCTTGTTGATATCTCGGTTACTCTCCTTAACCAGCCTTCACGACGCGTCAATCCTAAGGCAAAGGGACTTCTCCTATCCATGCTTGAAAATTTCATTAAGCTCGCAGGATCTGATCTCTCAGTCGAATTGAGAGACCGAATCTATTTGACGATATCATCGCTCTTTGGATTTTTCAAGGACCGTGTCAACCGACAGGCGCTATCAAACGTCCTAGCAGTGTTACACGAGGATGATCCAGTATCACTTGAAGTATCTACACTTTGCGCAGATCTTAACTCCTATGATAGCAGCCGGGTCGACGAACCGAATTACGAGAAACGACTGCAAGCCTTCAATGCTATCTTACGACCGAGAGACGTACCATTCACACCACGAGATTGGCAGCCATTGATCCACAATATGACCTTTTACATCAAACATGATGAAGAGTACGGGATCTTGTCTGCGAACTCAGCCGATGGCTTGTGCAAGTTTGTTGAAGCGGTTGCATGTTCAGAGGGCGAAGAGCAACTCAAGTTCCATGATATGCTCTCAGATATCTTAATACCAGCCCTATATTCCAATGCGCGAGAACCATCGGAGACGGTAAGGCGGGAGGCCGTGAAGGTATTTGGATCCTTGGTGTCCCGAATGCCGTCTTGGCCTCCCATCGCCGATCTCGTGGCAATCAATCCTGAACCAAACGAAGATGATCCCGACCCTAGTTTTTTCAGCAATATTCTGAGCCCTGCGACAGCGAGACAAATGCGAGCCCTTCAATTACTATCAAAGGTCAATTATCATACGCCTTTAGGAAGCAAAAATCTGACTCACTTTTTCGTGCCCCTCCTCGAACAATTTATCTTTAATCGAGAGGAAGGAAGTGACGATCATGGTGTAGGTGCTCAAGCAGCATCGACAATTGCCGACATAGCATCCTCCCTAGAATGGCCTCAATACCGTGCCATTCTTCGTAGATATATTACATACATCGAGTCGAAGCCGGACCTTCAAAAGCAATTGATTAGACTGCTCGGAAAGTTTGTCGATACCCTTGCAATAGTAGCTTCAAAAAAGACTTCGGATGTGATGGACGTCGACTCAGAAGCTGCCGTGGGACCGTCAGAGAAATGCAGGCTAGCAGCAACAATGCCAGCACACGAGAAGTTGAACGAGGATGTCTTGACTAACATCTTACCGTCGCTCTTGGAATATCTTCACGAGAAAGACGAAAACACGGTCAGCTCTCGTGTTCCCGTTGGTATTATCGTCGTTAAGATTCTACAAGTTCTCCCCAAAGAGACGCTGGACCAGAAACTTCCTGGAGTCCTTACGGATATCTGTCATATTCTGCGAAGCAAAGCGTGGGAGTCCCGAGAAATGGCGCGGAGTACCCTTTCAACAATGACATCCCTTCTAGGAGCACCTTATTTCGGATTTGTTCTTAACGAACTGAGAGGTGCTCTCACAAAGGGCTACCAGCTTCACATATTGTCTTATACGATGCATACCATTTTGGTCAACGTTACTCCCCAATTCCAACCTGGAGATCTTGACTATTGTCTCGACAAAATTGTCAGTGTCATTATGGACGATATTTTCGGGGTCGTCGGCCAAGAAAAGGACGCAGAGGAGTACACTAGCGCAACAAAAGAAGTCAAGAGCCGGAAGAGTCAGGACTCGATGGAGCTCATTGCCCGAACTGCTACTGTCAACCATCTTGTTGATCTTGTACGACCTTTGAAGTCACTACTGCTCGAGAAACTCGATATTCGTATGGTACGAAAAATTGATGACTTACTCTCCAGGATTGCTTCTGGTTTGTTCAGCAATTCTGCTGCTGGCACTCGGGATACCTTGGTGTTTTGCTATGAAGTTATTCAAGAAGTATACGAGAGCGAGAAGCCCCGGTCGGAACCGAAGCTGGACCCCAAGCTTCGACGGTACCTTATTCAGAAAGGGGCCAATAAAAGTGGCGATCGTAGCACAACCAGCAAGTACACCTACAAGCTTGTACGATTTGCCGTCGACGTCCTTCGGTCTGTACTGAAGAAGCACGACAGCATTCGCAATGCCACTAATATAATTGGTTTTATCCCGATTCTTGGTGATGCGCTCGTCGGGGGCGAGGAAGAAGTCAAGATCGCGACCTTCAAACTCCTCGTCGTTCTAGCCAAAGTCCCTTTCAAAACTGATGATGCTACGAAACTTTATAAGGTAGCATCAAAGGAAGCATCGAAGTGCGTCTCGATGTCTACGTCAACCGAAACAGATCTCGCGCAGAGTGCTCTCAAGCTTATGTCTGTCATCATCAGAGACCGCCGCGATGTCGTGGTAAAAGATGCAGCAGTTGATATGTTACTGAACAAAGTCAAGGATGACTTAACAGAGCCTCTCTATCGCCATGTCACCTTTAATTTCTTGCGGTCGATTCTTGACAGAAAAGTTGAAACAGCTACAGTCTACGATACCTTAGATTATGTTGGAACTGTCATGATCACCAACGATGATAAAGATACGCGAGACTTAGCCCGTGGTGCCTTCTTCCAATTCCTTCGCGATTACCCCCAGAAGAAGAACAGGTGGGCCAAACAACTCAGCTTCGTCGTGGCAAATTTGAAATATGAAAGAGAAGGTGGTCGCCTTTCGGTTATGGAGATTGTACATCTTCTATTGATGAAATCGGCAGATGACTTCGTCCAAGAAGTCGCCGCAACCTGTTTTATTCCTCTAGTCTTCGTCTTGGTTAACGACGATAGCGAAAAGTGTCGGCTGGCAGCCGGTGAATTAATCAAAGAGATCTTTCGGAAAGCAGACAAGGAACAGACTTCGAAGTTCCTGACGCTCATGCGCTCGTGGACGGAGCAGGACGATAACCCTTCCGTGTTGCAGCTCGCATTTCAAGCATTCTCGCTATACTTCGAAGCGAGAGAACCCGTATCGAGAGATCGTAAAGATGCAAGTCTCATACTCGAGGCAGCTGCGAATGTCTTGAAAAATTACTCGACTTTCTCAAAAGATTCCGAGTTGATCGACACTGTTATGCGCATGGTGCCAATCCTCATAGAGAAGCACCCATCAACAGCTTTGGCGCACGACGAATTGTGGCAATGCATTCCAGTTCCTCTTTCGCACCCAGATCCGACCGTCAAACTCTCAAGCGTACGCTTACTGAGGATTTATCTGGCCGATTTCTACGAGAATAACAAGGACGCTAACAATGCGCAAACTCTTGTTGGCTCACACGGTCTTCAATTGCAACCGCAGATGGCTGGCCAGATAACCCTGTATGCGGTGGGTGTTCTAAGCCCTGCGACTGTAAAGAGATGGAAGAGAAGAATGCAAAAGAAAACCAATGCATCTTCAGGCTCGGATGATGACGGAGTGTTCTCTATCCAGAATCAAGTGGAACTTGACGAAACTCTCGCTGCCGAAGTTGGTCGAGTTATCCTGATGTTGAGCAAATTCATGGAAATTGGCTCGCCAGATGCCGAATCCGGCGATAGCGACGCAGAAGACTCAGATGATGAAGAAGAGGAATGGGGCGGTCTCGATGCGGAAGAACCCACCTATAAGACCTCTCTGCATACCCTATTTGTCTGGCTCTCTGAAATTCTTGTTGAAGAGACGCGACCGAATGCCCGTGCGCTCATTCCTAAAGTGGCGGCATTGGATATCTTATCGATCCTTATCTCAACCTTACCCGAAGCATCTCTAAGACCATCCCTCAACATTCTCCTTACGCCACTTCACCATCGTACAGATCCATCTGTCCCGACACCATACTCCATAGACGAGGTGTTCAAGACGAGATACGAAGGATTGAAGACGAAGGCCGGTGAAGCCATGGATGTTCTTCAAAGGAAATTTGGTACCACGGTGTACACGCAAGAATTACTTGCAGTACGGGAGCGCGCTAGAAGCCGTCGCGAGAGCAGGTCGCGGAAGCGAAAGATAGAGGCCGTGACGCAGCCCGAGAAGTGGGGTAAGTGGAAGAAGGGGAAGCTGGAGAAGAAGGTCGCACGGAGAAAGGAGAAGGGGTTGCAGAATCGGAATAGGAGGAGAGAGTATTAGAGTCATAGACCCGTTTATGTGGTTGATGAGGGTTTAGAGGGTGGGATTTAGAATGGGAAAATAATGAATTGAGAATTACTTATATCCATCGCTGATCGAATAAATTTCCTCCGTTGACTTATGATTTCTATAACGAGTGGGTGGGCACTTCATATTTCACGACTTAGCAGCTTCTTTCACAGTTCAAGATCAGGATGAAAATTTAACTGTTTTGATTGGGGTATTATAGTCTGACATGTCATAATGACACGGAGATGAGTGGTATGGTATCTATGTATATCCATGTAGACTTCATATAAGCCTCGTGATATCCAGTTCCCGGACCCCTTCGCCTTCATCAGCGCTTCCGTTTTCCTTTTTTGCGGGGCGAACTGTTTATTGGTACGAGTGTGTTTTCCTGTTTGGAGCGCCTCACCGCGCGCCGTATAGCTACAGTCTCGTAAAAGAGGTTTTTCTTCTCTTTATCCCGGCCGTCATCCTGTACTAATAATGACTGGCGATTCTTCGGTTGGGGCCAACTTCGCGCGGTCGTTGGATATACCGTGCGATCGGATCCGTCGGGCACGTCGTCCGGCATCGTCATATTGTACTCGTCAGGGATATCCAGCGCGGCCTGTCCTGCTTCCTCGGCATCCGGTTCTTGTTCCTTTTCTGGCTCACCGGTCCAAGCTTCCGGTCGTCTCCGGTGTTTAAGATGTCCCGGTCCGGTCCGGATATATTGCGGCCGGCCGTCAACGGTGGGGAAGTCGTAGAGACGGACGCCGTCATACCGGTCTTGGACGTATACCTGGCGGACTAATGGTTGCGCCATGATGTATTTATGCAGACTTTTAAGGGCGAAAGTCCGCCTCTCAGGTTTCTGTCTTGGGGCTTCGGAGTCCGCGTTAGCTTCGCCGCCGTATCGTTCGGCGTAGACTTGATTCACCTTTGATAACATCTCCTCCTTTGGGACCCTGTTCAGCGCGCTGTGCCGCGCGGATAGGACTCGGCGGTACTCCTTTTGCAATATGCGATTTTTAGAATCGGCGCGAAGATGTTGCGATAATTGATAAAGTCCTTCGTGTAGATCGGCGTCTCCTGTCGCTATACGGAAATCGCTCCCAGAAACGCTGGGCTTGTCTGTCTCTTCATGTGGTTTTGTTGAATATTGACGCCGTGTTGACGGCGTGGGATTTGTGGGCTGGGAACCGCCTATTGATGGTCTAGAGCCAGCATCCCCTAGCGATGCCGAGGCTGTGGGTTTTGGATCCGTCGATTGTGACGACGGGTTCCGCGTCTCGCGTGATATTGCCGCTTCCGTCTCTGGTACGGCGCCTGCATCTTCACCTTGTACTCCATCCGACAAAGGCTTATCGGCGAACTCCGCAACATCTTCCCAAAACTCGACATCTCCATGTTCACCAAGTGCTCCTCGTTTTACTAACTGCCCCTTCTCCCGCATAAGATCTTCGACGGTAATCTTGCGGTCGCCGAAGATATTTAGGTGGTCGCTGATGATGTGGCGATTTCGACAGCCCGGGCAAGATATGAGCACGGAGCCATGGTGATACCCTATTTTCGAAACTATGTGTTCCGACCGTGTGTCGCAAGGGACGCAGGTAAAGGTCAATTGATAGTGTGGTTCGGAAAGCTTTCGCGCCCGTACTTGTTCGGATGGAGTTTTTGGATGATTGGGAGGTCTTGGAATGGAGTGTGCAAACCGACGGGCGACTGGCTGTAAAGTCCGGGGTAATCGAGGATAGGGACGAAGGATGGAAGGAGATAAAATCTTCGAGTGGCGGAGTGTTGATTTTAATATGAGGCTGGCGACTGGGCTTGAGGCCATATTCTGTAGACTCTCAATTCTTTGATGAAGATGAGTAAAGAATAAAAAAAGAGAGGAGAGAATAGTTCACACTCGCGACTACTACGTAATACCTCGATCCGTTTCTAGAAGTTTTTCGTGGCGTTCAATTATGGGGATCAATGGGAAACGCTTTACTAGATATGGCTAGTCTATTGGGTACCATTACATAAGTACACAGGAAACGGGTTCAACAGCCTGTATTATGTAATCAAGAGCTGCCCTGAGATTGGAGGGGCAATTCTTTATCCCACCTTCTTAGTGGGTCAGCTAAGGAATTCTACCAACTTTAATCCACTTCACCTTCCAGGCGGGACTCAGAAGCTTGTCCTTGAACGTTTCGTATGACGGAGGGCGAGAACGGCCTGGCATTTAACCTCCATATTCAGATCATTACTTCCTACATATTATAACCTTTTAAGATTCGCTTAGCGACGACCGACGACAGCGATATCCTTGAATCATTTTACTCTTTTACTTTGTCAGATACTGGGGTTTGATTATTCTTTTGGTTTCGACAAAGATGTTTAATTAACCTTACGATTTATTTCTATTTCGAGAATTACACGATTCCCGCCGTCTTATTGCCAAGCATGCATCCACTCGACGCATGATTCTTCGTGACTTCAGGTTGTTGGGTCACTGATCGAGCTTTGGGATTTGTGCATTGGAAGAAAATCTAATCTAATATCACCCGAGTCTACGAGTCTACAACCTCCGAGATACCTCGAACATCTACAAACACCAAACATCCGCAACATCAACCAAGGTCTACGGGCATCAAGATTATGCCAAAATGATCAGTAGAGGAGGAGGTTCTATCATGCGAGGAGGTCGCATCAGACCTCCTCGACGGGTAAGTCATATCTGCCATTACCTATATCCTACCATCCTATCCAATTCTGAGAGCATGATATATAATCTTCTAGCTACTTGTATGAGGTCTCGCGGTCTCTTCAGTCCGCGCAATCGCACCACTGGTCTGTGATGTCTCTCGAGTCTCGCAAAACGTCTAACTCCTAGCCAATCACCTCATTCTTCTTTGATTGCTCATCTCAATCCAGCCATTCCCATGTATTTAAAGACTTGCTAACATCTATGGACTAGCCTGTGACCTCCTCTAGCCCAGTCGACGAATTCGAACAGTGCTGGGAGAAGCTTAAGGAAGCATTCCACGATATCCACACCCGTAATGCGGGTAAGCTTTCTTTCGAGCAGCTCTACCGATACTCGTACAAGATAGTCCTTAAGAAGGCCGGCGCAAAGTTGTATGAACGAGTCAAGCAGTTTGAGGAGCAATGGTTTGCAGACGAGATAATTCCTCCCATCCGAGCTCTTATAACCACCAATCTCGTTAGCGTCACACTCGATGAAGCCCGTGGTACAAGCGTAGTAGAGCGACGTGCTATGGGCGAGAAATTTCTGAAAGGTGTCAGAACATCTTGGGAGAATCATAACATGTCTATGAACATGATAGCCGATATCCTGATGTATCTCGAACGAGGCTACGACCGTGATCACAGCCACCCTCTCATCTACGCCACCACCATTGGTTTGTTTCGGGACCACATTCTGCGATCAAGCCTGAAGGAGAACGGATCAAACTGTCAAGTGTTTGATATTCTCAACGCAACTATTATCGATCAGATCAATATGGAGAGAGAAGGGGATGTTATTGACAAGGCTTTGTTGCGCAGCTGTACCTCTATGCTAGAGGACCTCTTTGAGACCGACGAAGAGAATCCACAGGAGCAGCTATATCTGACTACTTTTGAGCCCATTTATCTCGAAAACAGCAGGGCATTCTACAAGGCCGAGTATGAGAAGCTCATCCGTGAAGCCGACGCGACCGCGTGGCTTCGATATACCCAGAGGCGACTTGCGGAAGAGGCGGAACGATGCCAAACAACGCTTTCTCAGTTCACGCTCCAGAAGATTAACGCGGTGGTCGAAGAAGAACTCATCGTTAAGCACGTAGAGGAGTTCCTCGGCCTCGAGGGTAGCGGTATTAAGGCTATGATTGATAACGAGCGATTAGAGGACCTCCGTATCCTTTACCAACTTTTAGCACGCGTTGACACTAAGAAAAACGTCCTGCGCAAAGTCCTTTCCGCTCGAGTCGTTGAACTTGGCTTAGAAATCGAGCAAGTTCTCAAGGGCACTGATTTTAGTATAGCACAGCAAGCCAGTGAAGAAGAACCTGCTGATGGGGCGGAGAAATCCAAACCGAAGACTTTGACCGCCGCGGCTCAACAAACAGCAGCAGCCGTCAAATGGGTTGATGATGTGTTAAGTCTCAAGGACAAATTCGACATACTATGGAAAACTTGCTTTGAGGAAGACCTCATCTTACAGACCGCCCTGACTAAAAGTTTTTCGGATTTCATCAATTCCTTCGATCGCAGCTCGGAGTATGTTTCTCTCTTCATTGATGACAGCTTAAAGAGGGGAATTAAGGGCAAGACAGAGGCAGAGGTTGACAATGTGCTCGACAAAGCGATAACGCTCCTCCGATACCTTGGCGAGAAGGACAAATTTGAGCAGTACTATCAAAAACATCTCGCCCGCCGTCTATTACATTCTAAGTCAGAAAGCCAGGAAGTAGAGCAAGAGATGATATCACGTATGAAGCGCGAATTAGGCAATTCCTTTACACAGAAGTTTGAAGGCATGTTTAGGGATATGCGAACTTCTAAAGAGACGACCGAGCAATACAGGGATCATATCCGTGGCCTTGGTGACGCCGACGAGAAACGGATAGAACTTAGTATCAGTGTCCTTGCTGGGAACAATTGGCCCAAGGAAGTCATGGGTCGTACAGGTCTTGCCGACGGTGCGAATGCAAAAGCCATTTATCCGCGTGAGATTCAAGGACTGCAAGATAGTTTCTTCAAGTTCTATAGTATCAATCGCAATGGCCGCATACTAACTTGGCTTGGGGGTGCTGGAAGTGCGGATATCAAATGCCTCTTTCCTAAAGTCCCCGGCAAAACATCCGGTCCTCTTAGCAGGGAACGCCGTTACGAAATAAACGTGGCTACCTATGGCATGATAGTACTTATGCTATTCAATGACATCGCTGAAGGCGAGTGGTTAACGTTTGAAGATATTGCAGAGCAAACCAACATTCCTCAGCCCGAGTTGATCAACGTATTGACATCACTCTCCGTGATCAAACAATATCGTGTTCTTTTGAAGGAGTCACAGACGAAATTAGCTGCCAAGCCGGGAGACAGATTCACTTTTAACCGTGAATTTGTAAGCAAGACTATTAAGATCAAAGTCCCTTCGATCAATGCTAGTAACAGAGTTGAAAATGAAGAAGAACGCCAAGAAACCGACAAGAAGAATGAGGAGACGAGAATGTACATTACGGATGCTGCAATCGTCAGAATCATGAAGTAAGTCTTATGATCACTTCTCACATAGGATATTATTAACAAACATAACAGGCAACGCAAAGAACTTGGCCATTCTCCTCTCATATCAGAAGTCATCGAAGTTCTGAAGACTCGATTTAAGCCCGACGTCTCGCTTATTAAGCGCCGGATTGAAGCCTTGATAGGCCGCGACTATCTCGAACGATCTGAGCTGGATGATGGCTCTCCGGCTTATCAATACATCGCCTAATACCCCAATTCTATCACCTTGTTGGGCTCAATCCTACGGGACTAGCAAGATAATGTCTAGGCGACGTTAGTTGACTAGCTAGGAGAGAAAGTTGATGGCGCATTTTTTCATGGGCTTGCTAAACCATGATCCTCTGAAGACGCCATCCACTATTCTCAACACGGGCTACTTCCATATGAATCAACGCGGCATATTGAAGTGCAACGAATACCTCCATAGGATTTTGATTAGGGTCATAAACTAGTAATCCAGGGGGGGCACTGCTGGGAATCATGTTTCATCCCAATGCATAGCAGGGGCGAATTGGTGGATTTAGGGAATTGCCCATTTGCAACGATACTGGGGATGAGTTGCAGATGCATAGTAGCTAAGCAATTGCCATACCAATGAATACAATACTTGACTCTAACCTTTTTCCCTCTACCTACCTAGGTACCTTTGAAGGGCACTGCCGATTGGGTATTCATGAAAAGTTCTCTGTGACCTGAATTCGGATCTGGAGTGCTATGTCATGGATTAATTCCTCATTCGAAGCCTTTGACAGTACGGGATTCTAGGTGACCAGACTCGTTGTCATCAATTTTAATAAAGCCCTTGTCTAACACAATGCCTAGCTTTGTCTCGGTGCGTGTAAAACGATGGGTATTCATGTCTCTCCAAATATAAAGGCTCGATTTTTCGCAAGGCTCCTTTAAATAATGCCCATTGTCCCCAACTAAGCATTTACTATCTGCCAAGAATCCAGGTAGCCAAAGCCCACAACAAGTAATATATCTCAATCGGGGATTGATTTCTCCATCGTTCTGGATCTTAGTATGTTGTCGTGATCGTGAGCAAGATCTCCCCCCGTGTCCACGAACGTATTCTTTAGTGGAACTCAAACTCTCGTTCCACCCCCCATCTATAAAAGCAGCCAACTTTCTCCTGAATTTGTCAGCCTCCCACACTCCAAAGACTTGCTCATAGTAATCCTCATTGTTTGTTTTTGTTATTTGTATGTTTTAAGTTATCACCCGAGTAATCATCCATCAGTTTTCTCAAAATGAGCACCACACGTGTGAACCAATCATGGTTCGATGCCCTTGGAGAGCATGAGAACTGTCGTAACAACGTCACCGGTATCCGATCAAGATCTACTACGAACGGCCTCCGGCCTAGTAACGGTAAGTCGAGCCGTACACGCCCTAAAACAACCGTCTCTACCGAGCCATCGCGGCAAAGGCACAGCAATAGGTCGGCTTCCAATAGTAGGACCAATCCCGCTGCCGGTATCAAAATCCCTACGGTGTCAAACTCAACTCACAAGCGCGTCGAATCCGAGAAAGAAGCAATAGCTCGCGCCATACAGCGTGCTCAGGCCTATGAAACCCTGTGCAAAGCAGAAGAAGCAGAGCAAGTCTCCGAACAACCGCCAACACCACCTAGCAAGGATACCCCAACGGGTAAATCACAATGGAATCCTCAAAAACCAACTTATGCCAAGAGAGCACCTGTGAAGGAGGCTGCAGCTCGTGCCTCACAATACATAGCCTATCAGCCCCCGCCAGTCCCTCCAAAGGATAAGTCACCAGTTTTGAAGCCGAAGCCAGGTAGTCGAAGCACCGTACAGCGTAAGCCTATACCTTTGAACATTACAGGTAGCGCTAGATCCTCGGCTCAACCCAAAACCGTAAGTTCACGCCCACAAAGCACGATCTGTCCCTCACGTGGTAGCAAGCCATATGAGGTCCAGCCCGTCCACAAGGGCCGAATTAGTCGCCCGCCAAGCACCGGAGAACGCGTGTACAGGGCCTACACCCCTTCTCCTTCCCCTTCCCCATCCCGATCTCCATCGCCATCCCTCTCAATCTCAACCTTCACATCCCAAGTCCGCCGCATGGTGACACCACCCTCCTCACCCTCCCCTCCATCCCGCACGCCCACCTCGCCATCCTACTCCGCCACCACCCCAACATCCCCCCTCCCCTCTCCGCGCTTCTCCCGCTCCGCCAGCCCCGCCCGCGGGTCCTGGACCGCAGACCGTCCGCGACAAAAGCGCTCGTCCTTCGTGGACCGCGCCAGGTCTCGCATGAGGGAGAACTGGCACCTGAACATGCAGAAGGCCGGCGTGCGGCCGCTAAGCAGCTTCGAGGTTTTGGATGTAAGGAAGGGGTTAGTGAGGGATGTTGCGACGGAGTGGATGGAGAGTGTTACTCCTACGACGCCTGAGATCAAGGCTTATTTTCCGGTAGAAGAGGGAGAATGGGAGAAGGAGGGGGGGAGAGAGACAAGGGGGAGAAGTACGGATAGGGGGAGGAGTGAGTATAGGGGGAAAGTGAAGGAAGACTTTTCGGGGCTGGAGAGCAGGGTTAGGAGACATCAGATTAGAGAGAGCCAGCGGGAGGAGAAGGAGAGGGAGATTGAGAGGGCGAGAGGGCTTTCGTTCGGTGCGAATGCTGCTGCTTCGGCGCGGAGGGATTCGTTGTTCTTAGAGTCCAGTTATACGCCGACTTCGGATACGTTCTTCGCGTCGGATTGGGCGCAGAAGCAGGTCGTGGACAAGGCTAAGGAGATGGTTGTCGAGTTGCCGGCGGTGGCTTCGTTACGTAAAGGGACGTTCGGGGAAAAGGTCGCGAAGGATCGAAGCGGTCCTAGGATCACGCCGCCGGAGCTGACTGACTCCCCGGCTCAGATTTCGAGGACATCTGCGGATGATCGTAAGCGGTTGCCGAGCCAGAGTCTGGATAGGGTTCGGGTACCCGTGCTAAGACGGCCGAAGTTGCATCGGCGTCATGCAATGGTCTAGAGAAAGGTAAGAGAAAGTAGGTATTCGGGTTATAATACACGGATATAGATGAATATTGTACAAGATAAATTGAATAACAATTAGGCCAGGCTATCGTTCTACGTAGGTACCTACTAGGTACGTACTGAGCCGCTTTAGTGATTTCAATAATGTACGACGTAGCCCTAGTTATCTAGGTATCGTAGGGTGTTACACTTATTGATCCGTCTTTAGTATACATTCCACGCTCAATAGGCCGAACACATAGTCAAGCACATTACCGCCCAATTATAAACATTCTAGGCTAAGCTTTAACTAATATGCATTTGCCTCTTTTATGTGTATTATTTGGTGAAATACGCTTTTCTGATAAGTACCTATCTTGTATATAATAGTTGTGAGGGACTCGCTCATGGCAGTTCCTGTCTATTATGAATTAATTAGAGTATATATGAGTTTTTTTTCTTTCTGCTATTTGTTTGATATAATGGATTGACATCGAAAGCTCGTCTCTTTGCCGTTATACCTTGGCATAGAAATATCTTAGTTAAGTAGGAAAGGTACCGTGTGGATTTATACTTAAGAGACATCACAGGACGATCGTGTTTGATTGGAGTTGCTAGGCTATATTCCATAAGCCACAGACCCGTACCAGTCCATACTATTGGATGAGCCCCTGAATCTGACAAGCCACCAGCCCTCATTGGCTGAATCGGCCCTTTCGCTGCAGTTCTGGCGGTATGGCTGCTCGTCAATCTTGGCCAACATTATCTGTAAAACACAAGACACGGTCTTGCACCCCTTCCGGTGTATTCTGGAATATTCCCCACTCAGGAACTCCCTAGTTACCTTCTAGTCACTTACTTGCTAACTTCGCCTTCTAATGATAGCACCTGTGTAGGTATCTACCTAAGTATTCTTTCTAGCTTTTCAGAAAATTGCCCCCCCCCACCCTTCTCTTCATTTCATCTGGTTTCGTACTTATAACCTTTTCAAGTTCGCAAACGGCCAACAGAGTGACACGAAATGACTGCAGAGACAAAAGAGCAGGGTCGTGAGGGTACTTCCCAATCTGAAAGATATAGAATCATCCGAACCCTCAATCGGGGCAGCTTTGGTGTTGTCAATCTCGTCTGCCTCTCTCACGATCCTACTACGAGATACGCGTGCAAACAGTTACCCTTGGATGGAGTGAAATATGCTACGATACGGAAGGAGGTTGAGCTAATTCGCAAAGCAGGCCATAAACACGTTGTCAAAATCGTGGACGCGTTTGCCGATGACTATGAATGTTTTCAAATAGTCATGGACCCGGCAGCTGATTGCGATCTAGCCAATTATCTGCGACATCAAATAATCGACCCTAGATTAGCAAGCTGGGATGAGTTCGGACAGCAGAGGGTCATGTTATTCCAATGGATGTTATTGTCTGACTACGACCATAGAGTACATGCATGACTTAGACATTCGTCATCGCGATCTGAAACCTGACAACATACTTGTTCACAATGGAAGTGTCCTCATCACCGACTTTGGAACATCGTTTCATTCCCACCAAAGAACTGACTACACGAATACATCCACACCCGGGACTCCGAAGTACCTCCCTCCAGAAGCTAGTAATAATCGACGATGTGGTAAAAAGGGAGACATCTTTTCCTTGGGCTGCGTGTTTTGGGAAATGGCTAACGCGTTGTCGGACCCTATCTTAAGTGTCAAGTTCCCGCATGGGATTGAAAATTATTCAGGCCTAGTACAGAACTACGAGAATCACGACGACGGTTTTTATTCCAAAGTCATTCGAATTAAAGAACACGAAGTTTTCAAGAAGCATCTTCCTGAGAATTGTCGACTAGGCGATTCCTTTAAGAGACTTCTCTTATTCATCTATTCCATGATGAACCCGTCACCCGACGAACGACCAACAGCCAAGGTGTTAGCTACTAGATTCGATATGGTAATCAAGGAAGCTGAATGTCCAGCTCTTCCTTGCTGTTTCCATCCTAGACATCTGACCGAACATAAAGCCCTGGATGGTATATCGAACGAGGTTGATGCACATAGGCAATCTTCCTGAACAAAAAAAGAACATTTGCACCTATTGTGTTATCAGACGTTCGGGCTGCGACATTCGAACTTCTTTTCTCACGACCCAATCTACAGCGATATGCAGCCGTCAGCACCGTCCTCGAGGAAAATCCCACCGTATATCTGGCCCTCGTCAATGCCAGTCTCCTGGAAGCCCGAGTTCACAACGTCTGAGGTACCCGTTGGCTTTTTCAAAATGCCGATTTGGTACTGTCCCTCGCCGCTGTTATCATTAGGCAGCGCATCGGTAACAGCCTCCAAAGGCTCATCGTCCTTGGAGTAATAAACTTGGAGGGTGCTATTCAATACCGGCTTAGTACGGGGATTTATGAATAAGAAAAGGGGAAGCAGTTGGCTCACTTCTTGTTGAAGTCAAGAGTGATGGCAAAGTTTTGCCAGGCAGTTGGGTCAGTAGGAGTCTCCCACACTTGGGTGTTCTGTCGGTTCAGAACCTTGAATGTGTTGGGGCTACCACCAGACTTGCCGATGATGGTCCCGGTTTGGAAGTTGAATTGGTTGGCACTATAGTCGGAGGCTTCGTGCCACACATTCTAGATTTTAATTCATCGTTAGTCTTTAATCATATATCCCTTTCCATCTCCCCAAATCTGTATCTGTCTCTGTTCAAAGAAATAACATTCATACCAAGTACTCATGTGTCAAGTTCAATATCCGTTCAGGATCTTGCTTAATGCTGAAATGTAAGGTTCTCACACCTGTGGTGCCCGGGCCACCCTCATTCGTGTCGCCCTGGATCTGCAAACCGGCGCGACGGAAACCATTTTGTGTCTGGAAGATAGACTTGTCGTCGATGGTCACCTCGACGGACTTGGTGGAGGCATTGTCAAAGCGCGAACTGCCCGCGTCCGGGAATAGTAGGATTTGCGAAAACTTCTCGCTACCCCGGATGTAGTCGGGGTTGAACGGGCTTGTCGCATACGAGTCGAAATCTGTCGGTGTCTTGTCTACCGGAACGAACCCGCTAAGCACCACAGGACACTTAATCTCCCCCGTGCCGCGTTTCACTGACCGCGCCGACGCCGCAGAGGCTAAGAGACTGACGAGGAGGGTTGAGGATATCATGTTCACACGAAATTACAATTTACAATTACCCAGGCACTCCAAGATCTAGTATATCAGATTATGGGAATGATGGCTTTTATATACATGGGCGTTTAAATGATCCAAGACCACATGGCACGATGTAACACGATGGTCCGGGCGATTAATTGCTAAAGTTAGCGTCGAAAAGGTCCAATACGAAATGCTCGCGGTGGGTTGGGATGAAGTCGTAGGAAGATCTCCACCAAAATGGAGAAGCATGTTCCGAGAAATCCATTAACAACCGGGGAATTCCATAGGGAAAATATGGGGATAGCCAGTGACGCCATTCGGAATGACCCAGAGATCTCGCCGGACAATAAGAACCGCCCCAATCCGGTAAACCTGCCCCTGGCTAAAACGAGACCCCTGGCTTGGCGCTGCGAAGCTCCAAATTATTTAAAGTGCATATCATCACGCCAGTGGTGACACTCTCTGCGGAATCACTTACGTGCGCTTGAGGCTTGTCGTTGTTTGAGGCTATATCAAGGGGCGAACTAATTCATCCGCTATTCTCCTCTTAGTCATCACTACTAACAGAGTTGAAGAAACACATAAAGAGCTCCAGCTCATTACAAGGCGGATCCTAGCTCGCTTTTAGGGGTTTTATTTTGCTTGATGCCAAATTATCAGTGCTCAATGGCCAGGCCTAGACTCTTTCTTCATCTCCCGAACAACCCGAATGTGTAAGATCGTCGCATTAATGACATTTGCTTAATCCGCACGTTTCAACCCCAGAAACTTCAGGAGAGCCCTCCACCAATCTCTCAAGCAACTCAAGAAAGTCTTCCTCGGCTCCATTTCCGATTGTGCTGGCGTCTCCTGGTCGGCCAATGTAGAGTCTCGCTCTTCGGAACTCACACTACGAGGTCGCAGAGGTGGTATACGTGGATATGCGCCGACGTAGATATATCCACTCGAGTCGGGCAATTTCCCAATATGTTCGTTCTCTTCGACTACTAGCGTTTCTTGATTCTGCTCAGATTGTGGTATAGATGGAAATTGGCTTAAGATCTCCCCAATTGAGTGTCGGTCTTCCTCAACGGATTGTACTTTGCTAGCTCGCGTCGAGTGTGACTTCGCCGAGCTAGATGAGCTGCTGTTGGAGGAGCTAGATGAACTTGAGGAACGAGAGCGAGTCATCGTCATGGATACTGGTATGTGAATCCTAGAGGGTGTCTCTTCTTGTAAGGACTGATGTTGGCGGATTGACTCGTACGGAACTTCTTTTCACAATCTATGGATGTTTACAATCTGGATTTGTTTTATAAGAAAATATTTTCAGGGAACGTATGCGCTCATAAGGAATTATGAGACTGACTGACTCCTCGTTCTATAATTCATCTTGTCATTTTGTGTATCACGATGATGCAAGAACGATTGGGTTAAGTTGGAAGACCAATACTCTATGCTAGAAGTGACTCTAGGGCAAGTACTTGCCTATGAAACAGTGATAAAATGATTGACATGTCTTTTCTGTACCAGTTACATAAATAAAGCGACTGACTCAAATATTCAGTACCTACTATATCATCGTTTGGTGACTTGTAAAATTCCAACCCTAACCCTAACCCCAACTTCATTCTTAACCCTAACCCTAGTGTCATTACAAGCCCCTTAGCGCGCCTCTGATTTAGAGCTCTAACCGCCAATTCTTTAACCAATCGACTGTGCTTTTTAGATGTTATTCATTTTGCACGACTAGATAAAGGAAAAGTATGTTAGGTGTGTTTAAATCATCTGACTTGGTGACCTAAGTTACCTGGAAGTCGTTATAGTAACCTTAGGTAAGTATGTAAATTGGAATTACTGTACTCTAGAGACCAGGACTAAACTATGCGTCACCTGTTGACAGTGTCTTCAAGCATCTTGTTAATAGTGACCCAATCTCTTTCTTGCAAGTAACTGTATAACCAGACGTTCCCTTCCGCATCCTTTCCCATGACTATGAAACAACTCAGAATAGTGAATCCCTTGAGGGAAAAGTGACCTTGAATAAACGAGGGCTTGCCGGCCCCAACGGCGCCTTCGCGCGGGCGTTGAGTCAGAGCCCCAGAAAAGTCGATGTTGAAGAGATCTGCTTTGGTCCAATTGCTGCACACGATCATATGCATCCAAGGATCACCGAAAAGGGCAGCACCACCTTTATTTTGAGCTTTTCGGCTAAGACCTAGTAATGCTTCCACTTGGTCTCCAGCGCTTAGATCCATATATGCCTTACGAATGGCTGCAGCAACAGAACCTAGTGGCTTTGTTAGGATATCTCTCGCTGTCATAAATGTTGGAACCGGACAGAAGGCGTTGCCAACGTAGACACGATCTGGTGGGAGAAGATCCTGGCCTAAACGTCCTCTAAGGCCGAAGACATTGTAGAGGGCGACTTGGCGGTTCGATGGCTTCAACTGAGCTTGGGCAAGCTGCTGTGCCCACCACGCAGTCAGAATGTCGCCTTCACTGATGAATGGTACCTGACTATCAGTTTCCAAGGCGTTCAATTCCGATCGAGCTTTCTCGCGCAGATGCTTAATATACGCGGCAGGTACGAAAATAGTGCGTCCGCTTTCTTCTGACTTTTGGTTTCGAACCATGTGGCAAACATATCTCAAGCCTAAGATGATCATCTGCCTGATACCAATCTGCTTGTCGGCATGCATGAACTTCTCTGTAGGCCGCAGCCCTAGGGTAGCGAGAGGATCACTCTCAGCGCCGTGGAAATCTGGTACCTCGTCTTCCCGGCCGTTGATCACCAAGGACCATGCACGTAAGAATGCAGCATTTCCCACTGTCATGGTGGAAACGAACTGTTAGTGATCCTGAATATGATTTCGGGTAGTTGAGGGTTCGTTTTGGAAGAAAAGGTGCTCATGTCTTACTCGCGTCAAATATCATATGAGGCCACGACATTGTTAGCAATGTTGCATCAGTGAATGTAATCATGCGGAACCCTAGGATTGGCCTATCTGAATAGAGATAGTCTTCTAGGAGCCTCGGATCTCCTCGTGCAAACATGAAATCCTCCCAGTCTTCTTCACGACATTGGACGCGAGGTACGCTGACGTTGGGAGCGACCCGGAAACGTGATGCTCGTGGATGTTCGTTGATACTAATGTCCAAAATTTTATGGTTAAATGCAAACGGTACACGTTTCTCGTTGAAATAGGCGGGAATATGATAGTCGAGATTTCCGGTTTCCTGATGTGTGTTAGTAAGCAAGGTAAATAGGGGGGACGGGTGGGAAAACAACATTCAGTCTTATGCGAGCCCCTAGCTTACACCATCCATGACGGTCAAGAAGTTTCTCTAGAGAATCTTTCAACTTTTCGACATCAAGGATTCCATCGAATCGAAATAGGTCGTATATGACCACCGAACGTCCTGGGAATGTATTGTCCCAGTAATGGACCGGAATGACTGTATCTGAGAACACGGTCGGTGGTGCGGTTCGTCTTGTGCTGCTCCAAGATGCGCCCATTGTGATGACTTCTCAATTCTAAGACTCTGAGTGGCATAGGCATCATAGACATGGTGACAAGGGCATGCAACGTTATATAGGCAGGTCGTTTACTTCGCCTGAGCCATGCCTTCTGAAGTATAACGATACCCGTACCTACGACTCACCGCTTGAAATGGTCCTATCGCTCCACGGAGAGTTTCTGAATTGCCAATTCATCGTAATCGACGATGTCCTTTCGCGCCTTCATCATGAATTATACGTGCTAATCGGCTTCCGAAAACTTATTGTGTACTAGTGGATTAAGTAACTGCAGATCCTACCTGTCCCAAGAAATCATGTTGTTGTACTTGTGGATATATCGACAATGTGGAATGACCTAAAATATCGAAACTTATGTCAGTCTCTATTACCATACGAAAACGATTAAGAAAAAACTACCCCCATATAATCGTATCGTATAAACCATAGTTGCCCCTATTCCCATATGGCAATTACTAAGTACTACTTACATACCCAGATTAGTCAGTAAATTCGACATGTCGTGTTTGCAGGAATGTCACCTAGAAATGAACTAATTAACGATGTTCGAATATGATTTCTTACTACATTTGGGATTAGTAGCTCGTGGTATAGTTAAGCGTGATGTATACATAGGGCTTATTCCAATACCAGCGAACCAGAGATAATTGCCCTGAGGTCAAAGCTTGCTGTATAGGAATGTAGGCATGTGACGCATTATTGCTACCTAATGTCACGGTCCCGGAACTGTTTTGTCAACCTCAAGATAGCGGATATTATGTACACGAACTAATTATTTAATCGTGTGGCTGATAAAGATGTGCTGAGGGCGGGCAAGTCCGTGGGCTAACACACGGCAGATATGAAGCACTAAGACCTGATGCAGTTAAGTGATCTTCTAAAGCTAGGTAAAATAGTGGGTGAGACCTAGATAGAAGGTCTGAAAGGTTCTAAGCATAGCCTAGCTATATCTCTCGAAGTAAATTATTGCTTCTGGTTTGTGATGGAAGTCATTCTGAATATGTTGTCGGGATTTCGGGCTCAGAAGTCTCGGGGACCGGGAATTTACCACGAGCCCGGTAACTGGAAATCTGCGATCTATCAGCGGGACGACCAGTAATTAAACTGGATGCCAAGCAGATAGTCTGTGCCGTGGAGAGGGGAGAATTGCGAGCACGAGAGAAATTTTTATTCTTCCAACGATTTTAGTATACAGAGTAAACATAAATATTTGCGATGGAATAATTTTCTTATTTTCATCGTTGATGCGCGGCTTGAAATGTCCTTTGGCATGGTGTTTGGCTTAAATAATAGCTGGAACCGAGATCGTGGCTAAGTAGTAGGTACCCGTAGGCCCTAGCTAGGTGGAGGGACCCATCCGCTTATAGCGTCTTTTAGGGGATGCCCACGCTAGAAGCGTTGGGCTTACTAGGCTAAGGACCATAAGCTTGGAACACGTGAGGTTTGCACTATAAGCTTTCTCTTTCAGCGGATAAGAGCTCTGAGATATAGCGACATGTTTTTAAATTCTAGCGAGCCAATCGTTCTAAATCATAACGGTGAAGCCGTGCTTACAGGGTAGACCAAGGCGGGGTTGACCCCGCTCTTACTCACATGAATTTTTCCGCGGCCAACAACTACCTACTCCAGTATCTTTCGTGATAGACAATCTTAATCCCGACCTGATATTGTAGTGTTTGAATTTCCCTTTCTATTCACATAAATTTTATGTGGCTGCCCTAGTTTAACGTTATAGGCTTTCAAGGCGGTGTGGATCGCTCTTGGATCTCTACGGTTGGTGTCTTGGGTATTGCTCTAGGTATTTGTCATGAGACTGACAGACTGACAGCATGGTTAGTATTCCCCTCAATTCTCTGTGACTTTTCGACTGCGTTGGCTTGCGACCCAGGTTTGTCGAAAGCTTTGTGCACTTGTATACCATTCTGCGATTTAGGACTTTACTCCGGGACGTTTATTATTCTGATTGGAAGCAATACCAACCATAGACGCGTCTAAAGAGTGTTCGATGGTCATCTGTGCCAACAGGATAATCTTACGTCGTATTAAACTAGGTGTAGGTGGGATGAACCGCACGATCGGTACCTTAGTCTACGAACGGCATGATATGACAAGCCATTATACCCGGAGAAGACGGCGAGCGTACGTGAGAGGTCATTTAGCCTCGCGATGAATTATTGACTCTTCCATTCCTCAATGTTGACCGAAGCCGGCGAATTTCATCTTAGAGTCGTGGAATGCCGGAATTTAGGTACGCTCAGGGTCGAGGTATGCGAATCCTTTCCAGATCCAATATGTCTCGCCGGAAATTCACGCTATACCAAAATAGGGGCACTGGCACCGGCACAAATAAGAGGATCTACATGCTTTCCAGTATCTCGATCTTTGATCTGACAGATCAATCATACTCGTATCAACTCATTCACCCCCAATGACTCAATTTGAAAAGACACAGAGTTCAATTTTCTAAGTAAATTCTTGAGTATACATATTAGCGATCTAAGATCCTCACCACCAACTTTCGTCCTCGAGCCTCGCCAGATTTGAGGATGCGGAGTCCGTCAATAATCCCCTCAAAACCTCCTTGTAACTCACGCAGTGGCGGCGTCATAATGGCTTTGGCGTCAAGCAAAATTTGCATTTCCCTAATCCAAGCTGTCCCTATCTCGTATAGTTCCGAGTTTGCTTTTCGATCATAGACCTCATGTCCAAGGTTGACATCCATTCCCTGCATTTCGTAACCCATCACGATCTTTGTTCGCACCGCCCGCCTTGTTCGCCATGCATCCTGGAATTGTTCCAGGCAAACATATCGCCCGCCAGTTCGTCCTAGAGCCCCGAAACATGTTGCTGCGGAATCGGCGCTTGTTATACAATCAAGTGCGTATCTAATGGGCACCCCGCCTGCAATTGACTTGACCTTTTCTACACAATCTGTCGACTGGTAGGGTGCCGTGCCTACAGCCCCATACTTCATAACCAGGGTTGCGGATGCTGACGAACAAATGGCAATTGGAACATAGCCTGCTCTGAGCATTTAATAGGATTAGTCTTTCTGATTAGGTAGGTACCACCCGATAGGAAAGTAAGGACTTACATCTTTAGCATCTGAATTGCTATTAACCCCGTCGCGGTCGCGCCCCCATACACAAGAACTGGGACCCGTGTTTCCACAGGTTTAGATGGAAGCCCCACGAGACTGAGAGCATCCGGATCCGACATGGATAAACAGGCTGTCGCCCAGCCGGCCGACCCCAGCGCCGCACCTTGAGCATCCGTCCAGTCTTCCGGCACCTTCAATAAATGACGCGAGTCTGCCACGACCCATTGCGAGAACGCGCCATTGTGTATATCGGCAGTGCCGTATGGGAACACAGCACCACATACTCTCGTTCCGACAGGTACTGACACTGACGATCCTGCCCCCTCTACTATGCCGCAAAAGTCGCATCCCGTTCCATTACCTTCGTTGTAGAAATGAGCCACCATTTTATGATCTGTGGGATTTAGACCCACGGCTATAACGCGAATGAGTACATGGAATGGAGATGTGATACACGGAATGGGAACTGCATGTGATACGACGAGGGGAAGGCCTGCGTCTGGCCCTGCCGAAGCAGACTGCACAACCGCTGTTTGGACCTCGCGTGGCATGGTGTTTCGAATGAGTAGGTATTTACCTACCTTTGTCCTGAAGAAGGTAAGTGTGCAATAATAAAAAGAAGGATGCTGTATTTTTAATGCTTTTACTAATCCCTCAGCTTATGTAGGTGAGCTATTCATCTACACTGAGTAGCTCCAAGAGTGCCAATATTTACGAACACAAACAGATTTGCCTAATTGCACCTATCTTTGAGGGACAGTCCAATAGGAGATAGGTCTGTAAAACCATACTGCAACATTTGGTAGTGGTGGGCAAGAAAAGCAAGTCTCATTTATCGCTGACGAACCCACCCATCCATCCCAATTCCAGTCAGTTCAGCTTCTCTCGAATCTGCTGTTGGTGTTAATGTCATTGATCTATGCACATGCTGCATTAGACAACGACCGACCCAAGTACTGGAAGAGCCCGAATTCGGTAGTTGGAGAATGCTTAGGTACCTTATAGGAGTTATCTTGGTAAGCTAAACAGTATAGCCTATTGAACATTACATCGATCTTACAACATTGACTTCACCATACTAATGGTTATAGATTCTGTGATACTTCTTATGTACGACCCTTACTCTAATATATCTAACTCTAGATGAAGTCTGATATGTCTCGCTGAATCCAACATCTAGCCGACTAGATACTTTATCCTAGAGTCACACATTTTCTGGATGCTAGAACTTCTCGGCTGTTGATTTAATAGGATTATGTGATATAGCCTCTTATCTCCACGATCGACGCGACTTCGAACATAAGACCACGGACTTATCCAAGATCGCATGAACTATTCAGCCTTGATGTTGAAAATCTCGCTTATTATTACCAGAAAAAAATATTTGAAAAGCAATAAAGAGATGCTAGGCAAAAAGTGCGATTTTCTATGGTGTCTCTAAGCATCTAAGTGCTTACAACTACCAGTTGCCCCCTGTCAACCCCCTCCCCCCTATAGAAATACTAACCAGGTAGGGAAATGTGTTGGAAATACACTTAAGACATCAACTTTAGATAATAACATA